>JAWHQI010000433.1:1200000-1571525 GCA_033032865.1 Dactylorhiza incarnata | reverse complement strand
CCCCCCCCCCCCCCCCCCCCCCCCCCCCCCCCCCCCCCCCCCCCCCCCCCCCCCCCCCCCCCCCCCCCCCCCCCCCCCCCCCCCCCCCCCCCCCCCCCCCCCCCCCCCCCCCCCCCCCCCCCCCCCCCCCCCCCCCCCCCCCCCCCCTGTGAAAAAACCCTAAAAAGGATATATAAAGGAGGGGAGATTTAGTTTAAGTGTATCTGACAGCCCTAATCAGTCGATCGAATAACTTAACCTTACTCCTGAAATAAAGCTCGAAAAATTAAAAGAAAATAAATAAAAAATAGGAAAAATTGAGCCGGTCACAATCACGGGTTCTGATCGTCTGTCCGACGATCCAAGAATGCCGATAATGACAAATCGCCCAATCTGGCGCATCGATCTCCATTACAAAGTAAGGTAGTGGCTGACCGGAGCAAGGTGCTGGCCAGCCAAGGGAGGGGGAGGAGGAAGGGATGTGCTTAGGCTTCAACATAGATTCCATGGATTTGGCACCATTAGTGAGGACCTAAAATTTCTAGAAATGTCCTAAATCTCCAATGTATGAAATCAAACTCTATGCTCGTATTTACAAGCAAACCTAGGACAACCACTATGAACGGTCTAGAAAGTTCGATCATGATGGTTGTAAAATCCTATGAAATAAAAATGGAAAAACAACATAAAAATTCTCATCGTCGATCTGAACATAATAATGGGCTCAGCTCGTAATAGATCCATGTGGTCTCTAATGATCTAATCTCGAACTGTGATCCTCATCATTTCTATTGGCCTTTTAATGTCTGGTCCATTTTTTTTCTTATTTCGCTACTCTACAAAGAGTCATAGATAATTTCTTCGGTGGGGGTACACGGTACACCCTCTAACCAGCCCTTTGACCAATTCTAACACATTTGCACACACCGCAAACTACGAATAGTTTGACCCTACTTGGGAGCTTAACGACGACATCCAAGTTTAATATGTAGGCAGCAGATCTCAAGTGTTATTGATTTTTTTGCAACTTAAATATTTTTTCTATAAAAGGTTGAGCAATATTGATGTAATTTGGAAATAAGGATTTTATATTAAATCATAAATTTGAGAACGATTTAATTTATGCGGCGCAAACGAGACTCGACGAATGACAAATGAGATATTTAATTTAGAAATCGTACGACTACACACATGTGAACCAACCTTTAAGCAACACACAGGGCATAACAATTCCATAGGCATAACATATAAGCATGAGTGAACAACACGAGATATTTAAATTTACGACAAACATGCCAATGATAATTACGAACAAGCTCTGAAATCAGAGTTTAAAAAGTATAATACATTAATTAACACAATACGAGCACGGGGTGGAGGAGATATATACCTTTGGCTCACAAGTGCGGCAAAATTGAATCCGGTTTGAACCAGGGGTCAAAAAAGATTGGCTATGAAATATTTATGGCCAATGGGCCAATGATAATTTATGGACAAGCTATGCAATTAAAGTTTAAAAGGTATGGTAGATTAACCAACACAATACGAGCACGGGGTGGAGGAGAGATATACCTTCGGTTCACAAGTGCAGCAAAATTGAATCTGGTTTGGAACCACGGGGTGGAGGAGAGATATACCTTCGGTTCACAAGTGCAGCAAAATTTAATCTGGTTTGGAACCACGGGTCAAAGGAGACTGGCTCGTTTTTTTTTTTTTTTTTTTTTTTGGGGGGGGGGGGAGTAAGTCGATTACTAGGAAGCACTGGTACTGCTATAAGTATCAGGTACGAAACATATCTGGTACCGCAAACTTTAAAACTCAAGTATACGAGTACGACATAATGGTCTGTGAATAGCTAAACAGTTTTGCGCTAGCCGTTATTCGGAGACCACGTTGGTCTGCGAATAGTCAATCAATTTTGCGCTGGCCACTATTCGCAGACCACGTTAGTCTGCGAATAGCGAAACAGTTTTACGTTGGCCACTATTCACAGACCATGTTGATCTGCAAATAGTCAATCGGTTTGCACTGGTTGTTATTCGTAGACCACGTTCTGGCCTCTATTTGCAGATCACCTGATTTTAAAAGGATTTTTGAAAACCGACGGCGAGCACAGTTTGCGGCGGGCGGGCTCTTAGTTGGGAGCGAGCGTAGCCCGCTGCTTTTTGCGTGCGAAGCCCGCTGTTGCACTAACATAGGGCCGGAGGCCCGTGTCATTCGACTCGTGTATATATATATATAATATATTAAAAAGAAATAGTCTGGTCTACGATTAGCATGAGCACAAAATTCCAGCAAAAAAAATGCTCGTCGGATATGGCTTGGTATTCCTACAACCGTAGATTAAAACGCTATAACCCTAAAAATGAAAAAACTGGCAAGGCTTTCACGCAGCCCTCCAAATTCCTCTGCCGCAAAGCCCTCGACCCTCTACCGCGCAGCCCTTGACTTCGCTCCTCCACGATCTTTGATGGGGGACCATCGAGCGCAACTCGGCGCAAGGCGGGCCCCACCTTCGTATATTCGCGCCGACGGACTTGATCGAATCGGCGATCCGTTACCGCGGATGCGTCCGGCTCGTCGTTTCGAGTCACTTTCATATATAGCTCTATGTATTTCGGATATTATTTCATATAATTTTGGGAACGGAACCGTCGGCCAATCATAGCCGTCGATTCCGGGTGCCCTAGTTTTGTTTTCTTATAAATATGAGTCTTAGGGTGGCTGATTTCTTATTGCTGAAGTTTGGAGAAGATATCTTCCTTGCTTCCGGTGATCCTTCCGCGGTGCCGACGCCGTGGAGCCCGTGGTGCCGACTCCATTGGGTAAGCTTCCTTTCCTCCTCCTCCTCCTATCCTCCCTGCTTTCCCTTGCCGCCAGCCCCACCTGCAGCCGACTACAGTAGCCCTGCTGCCCCCTCCGCCAGCCGGCGCTACAGCCACCTCCCTCCCAACCCGCAACCAGCCACCGCCCCCTCCCTAGCCCGCAGCCATCTCGCCACCGCCCCTCTACAGCCCTCCCCCCTGCCGCCCCTCCACCGCCTGAACACCCACGCCGCCAGCCCGCCTACACCACCAGCCGCCCCCTCTCATAGCCCTCCTGCTGCCCTTGTCCCAAAACTGTCCGGATCTGTCCAGATCTGGACAGATCTGCCCCGGTCCAGTCCCAAGCCTCGAACCAGCCCTAAAACGCCCCGATCCCGCCGCCAATCACTTCCCTTCCGTGGATCCACTTTCCTCCGTGCCCGATCTAGTCCTCCACCACCCGGAAAGCCCTATTTCGCCTCCGAAATTCAGATCCGTGTTGGATTGCGGCCACCCTTGGATTTATTTCAGATTTTTGTATGTGTTATTTGTGACGATCTATTTTGTTGGGTATAATATATTGTGCACGTGTGGTACTTTTGTTCAAGGAATTTTAGCTTGTTGTATTCTCCTGTGAATCTCTTGCCCTGCAGGTCGCCTAATTCGCCGCGCGCTTATTCTAGCCCTCCGTGCGGAGGAAAGCTATTGCCTAGCCGCTTAAAGAAAATTGCTTATCTTGCCTCGAATGAATGCGATGTTTTATTATAATGATTTTGTTTGCTTACGTTGATTAATTCGCCTATCAATCGTGTCTTGCATTTAATCATTGGTTTGGTTGAGTCGATTCCCCTCACATCACTAATTTGCATCCTAAGCGCCACTACACAGCCTACCCTACATCAGTTGGTATCAGAGCCCAGGTCGGGCTGTTTGCATGCTCCGTAGTGGTAGGTCATTTAGAAGCATGGTAGATCCACAGGTCACCAACGAACGAGCGGCAGGCTCGAATTCGAGCGCTGCCACGACGGATTTTGAGCGTCTGATGTTAGACCGTTTCGATGCTTTAGGCACCCAGTTTGAGGCCGTGCAACATGATATTGCCGCGGTAAACCGTCGCCTAGATAGGATTGAGAACGCTAGGGATACTCCTTCCCAACATGACGATGAGATAGCGGATGACCCGGGCTATCCTCCCCGCCGTGGTCAGCGGGACAGAGATGACCCACCGCCGGCTTACCGCTACCGCCGCGAGATTCCTGTGAGAGCCCCCACCCCGCCAGCAAGGCGGACTCCTGAGCCAGCACGTGGCCGACCCCCGCCCCCGCGGGAAGACTACCGCATGCCACGTCAGCCTGGCCCCAGGGACCGTGCCCCTCCACACGGTCGTCATGACCAGCATCGTGACGAGTACTACCCACCAGGACGACGTGAGCGCGGACCCCCACCCGCTCGGCACGATTACGAGCGTGACGACGATCTTGATGATTATCCTGACCCGCGGAGAGGTGACCGCGCACTTGACATCACCCGTAGGATTCGCCTCGATGCCCCGACATTCGATGGTCGCCTGGATCCGAAGGCCTTTAGTGACTGGCTCCTGGACATGGATCACTATTTTGATTGGTACGACATGAGTGATGATCGTTGCGTCCGGTTTGCCAAGATGAAGTTAGTCGGACAGGCTAAGGTGTATTGGATTAGTGTTGAGCGAGCCTTAGATCGTGACGGTTACTATCCCATCACCCGATGGGATGATATGAAGGAGAGGCTTAAGGACAAATACCTCCCCGCTTCCTACCGTGACCAACTACTTGATCAGCTGCAGAGCTTACGTCAGGGGACGCTTTCCGTAGCTGAGTATATGGCTCGATTCGACGAGCTAGTTGTTAGGAGCGATATTTCGGAGGAACCTATTGCCACTGCCTCTCGATTCAAGGCTGGCCTCCGTGCGGATCTCCGGAGAGAGCTGATTCCCCACCGCTTGGAGACTGTAGACCAGATATTCCAGCTCGCTCTTGAATATGAGCAGTACCTTCGTGCCCCTAGCACGAAGCAGTTTCCTTCCCGGACGGATTCGTCGACGTTTAGGAAGCCCGCTCCAGCCCAGACTGCTGCAGCCACTCCACCCCCCCGAGTCACCCCTGATTTGAGGGGGAAGGCTGTCGCTACCGAGGGCCAGAGGCCTGGGGGTATTCAGTGTTTTAGGTGCGGGGGTAGAGGACACGTTGCGGCCCACTGCCCCACACGTAGTCTGTTGATTGACGAGGAGGAGACCGCTTTAGAGGGAGATGTGGAGATTACTGAGGAGGTCACTGCCACCGTTGAGGAGGGATGGGAGAGCGACGCTGAGCGGTCGTTAGAGGTTGGTGTAGTCAGGCGCTTCCTGCACACCCCACGTGCTGATGAGGATTGGCGCCGTACTACCATTTTCTACACATATTTCCCGAGTGCAGGCGGACCCTGCAAGTTAGCTATCGATAGTGGGAGCTGTGTGAATATCGTGGCCCAGAAGGGTCTAGACCGCATGCAGGTGAAGGCGGAGCCTCACCCCCACCCTTATCGTGTCATCTGGGTCGACAAGACAGCCATCCAGGTTACCCAGCGCTGCCTTGTTCCGATCACCATCGCATCCTTTGAGGACCGAGTTTGGTGCGACGTCATCCCTATGGATGTCGCCCACGTCTTGCTGGGCCGCCCTTGGCTATTTGATCGCGATGTCACGTGTTTCGGTCGGTCAAACACGTGTGTCTTCTATGATAAGGGGCGGAAGATCACTTTATCTCCCACCCAGCCCAGAGAGCGGTCCAAGGGCCGGGTCGAGCCGTCCACTAGCACGATTGCTTCGAGACCCGTGCACATTCTGAGGTGTGGTGAGTTCCTGAGAGATAGCATCGATGCGGGGATCATGTACGTAGTGGCAGCCACTATGGCATCTGATTGCCCTACACCCGAGGTTCATCCCGCCGTTCGACCCTTACTAGGTGAGTTTGCGGATATTATGCCAGAGGAGCTTCCTGATGAGTTACCCCCTCTGCGGGACATTCAGCACGCCATCGATTTAGTCCCGGGGGCCTCGCTCCCCAACCTGCCACACTATCGCATGAACCCTGTTGAGCACGCTGAGCTCAAGAGGCAGGTTGATGAGCTTCTTCGGAAGCAATTTATCCGTGAGAGCTTGAGTCCGTGCGCCGTCCCCGCCCTTCTTACCCCTAAGAAGGACGGAAGCTGGCGTATGTGTATCGATAGTCGCGCTATCAATAAAATTACGGTAAAGTATCGTTTCCCGATCCCTCGTCTGGACGACCTACTAGACACGATGTCCGGGGCTCAGATCTTCTCGAAGATCGATCTCCGAAGCGGGTATCACCAGATTAGAGTGCGTGAGGGCGACGAGTGGAAGACGGCGTTTAAGACGAAAGACGGTTTATACGAGTGGCTGGTCATGCCATTTGGGCTCTCGAACGCCCCGAGCACGTTTATGCGAGTCATGACCCAGGTCCTGCGGCCCTATATGGGCAAATTCCTCGTCGTCTACTTTGACGACATTCTGATCTATAGCCACAGTGAGCCAGATCACCTCGAGCACTTGAGACTCTTATTCGATATTCTCCGAAAGGAGAAACTGTTTATCAACCTCAAGAAGTGCTCCTTCCTATCTGAGTCCGTCCACTTTCTGGGATTTATTATCTCCTCCTCAGGCGTGTCAGTCGACCCTGAGAAGGTCCAGTCCATCCGTGAGTGGCCCATACCCTCGACCATTCATGAGGCCCGTAGCTTTCATGGGCTTGCGACCTTTTATAGGAGATTCGTTAGGGATTTTAGCTCGATTATGGCCCCATTCACTAGTTGCCTGCGCAAGGGAGATTTTCAGTGGACCCCTGCGGCCACTCGAGCATTCGAAGAGATAAAGGACAAGCTGACGTCCGCCCCCGTTCTACGACTCCCCGATTTTAGTAAAGCCTTCGAGGTTGCGTGTGACGCGTCAGGCATGGGCATTGGGGGAGTGTTGAGTCAAGAGGGACACCCAGTTTCCTACTTTAGTGAGAAACTGAATGAAGCCAAGCAAAAATACTCGAATTATGATCGGGAATTTTATGCTATCGTCCAGTCACTGCGATATTGGAGACACTACCTCCTTCCCCGGGAGTTTGTGCTGTATTCGGACCACCAGGCCCTACGCTACCTCGACTCTCAGAGGAAGCTGAGTCACCGCCATGCGAAGTGGGTAGAGTACCTTCAGGATTTCCACTATGTTCTCAAACATCGTGCTGGTGTTGAGAACAAGCCCGCCGACGCTCTCAGTCGTCGAGTCTCTCTACTTCACACACTGCGGGCCCAGGTGGATGGATTCGAGAGATTGATCCTGGACTACCCTACTTGTCCTGATTTTGCTGAGACTTACACCGCGTTATCGAGGGACCCTCCTGATCCTGTCGAAGGATTTCAGATCATCGACAAATACCTATTCCGGGGCTCCCGCTTGTGTGTACCCAATACCTCATATCGTGATTATTTAGTATGGGAACTACACGCCGGGGGCGCCGCCGGCCATTTTGGGCGAGACAAATCGATTGCTATGGTAGAGGATCGTTTCTATTGGCCGAGCTTGAAGAAAGATGTAGCTCGTGTAGTTCGACACTGTCGCGTATGCCAGACGGCCAAGGGAACGAAGCAGAACACGGGCTTATACACTCCTTTACCCGTTCCACATCGTCCTTGGGAGGACATTAGTATGGACTTCGTGCTTGGACTTCCGCGCACTCTGCGGAAGCATGATTCTATCTTTGTAGTGGTCGACCGGTTCTCTAAGATGACACATTTTATCGCATGTAGGAAGACTTTCGACGCGCCCCACGTCGCAGCCCTATTTATGAGTGAGGTCTTTAGATTACACGGTCTCCCGAAGTCCATCGTGTCCGATCGAGATGTGCGGTTCGTTAGTTATTTTTGGAAGACGTTATGGCGCAAGACCGGGACTACGCTTAAGTTCTCTTCCGCTTACCACCCTCAGACTGACGGCCAGACCGAGGTGGTGAATAGAAGTCTGGGTAACCTGTTGAGATGTCTCGTTGGTGAGCACGCGTCTGGCTGGGACTCGATACTCCCTATAGCGGAGTTTGCGTATAACAGTTCCATCAATAGGTCGACTGGTCTGAGTCCGTTCCAGGTAGTATCCGGTTATGACCCTAGGAAGCCTATTGATCTTATACCTATCCCGACTGAGTCACGTCCTAGTGAGTCTGCTGAGTCTTTCACGCGTCATTTGCATGAGTTGCATGAGTCTGTCAGGCGAAAAATCAATTTAAGCAACGAACATTATAAAGAACAGGCGGACAGACATAGGCGGGAGAAACATTTTCTGGTTGGCGAACAGGTGATGGTTCGAGTTCGTGCGGAACGGCTCCCTCAGGGGCCTTCCAAGAAATTAAGCGCCAAGCGAATTGGGCCCTACAGCGTTTTGAAGCGGATCGGGTTGAATGCCTACGAGCTAGACATTCCTTCGAGCATGGGTATCCACCCCGTGTTCAATGTTGAGGACCTGACACCGTACTTCCCACCTCACGAGTACTCTGACCCTTACCTTGGCAGCCCTCCTGACCTTCCACCATCACCCCTTGACCCCACCACCCAGCCTCCACTTGATTCCCACTTCCCCAGGAGTTCACCACCATTGGCTTCACCGGCGGTACCACCACCATCGCCGGACCACTTCTCCCGAGAGCAGAGGGTCGAGCAGATTACTGAGATCCTTACGCATGAGTTCATCCCCGCCGCGGATGGGCTCGTGTGCCGCTACTTGGTTCGCTGGTTGGGACGTTCTTCTTCCGACGACACTTGGATTGCTGCTGCTGAGCTTGATCAACTCGCCCCCGGGCTTCGACTACAGTACGATCGTCTCCATTCATCGGAGATGAAGGCTTTTCAGTCGGGGGGAGTTGATGGGGGACCATCGAGCGCAACTCGGCGCAAGGCGGGCCCCACCTTCGTATATTCGCGCCGACGGACTTGATCGAATCGGCGATCCGTTACCGCGGATGCGTCCGGCTCGTCGTTTCGAGTCACTTTCATATATAGCTCTATGTATTTCGGATATTATTTCATATAATTTTGGGAACGGAACCGTCGGCCAATCATAGCCGTCGATTCCGGGTGCCCTAGTTTTGTTTTCTTATAAATATGAGTCTTAGGGTGGCTGATTTCTTATTGCTGAAGTTTGGAGAAGATATCTTCCTTGCTTCCGGTGATCCTTCCGCGGTGCCGACGCCGTGGAGCCCGTGGTGCCGACTCCATTGGGTAAGCTTCCTTTCCTCCTCCTCCTCCTATCCTCCCTGCTTTCCCTTGCCGCCAGCCCCACCTGCAGCCGACTACAGCAGCCCTGCTGCCCCCTCCGCCAGCCGGCGCTACAGCCACCTCCCTCCCAACCCGCAACCAGCCACCGCCCCCTTCCTAGCCCGCAGCCATCTCGCCACCGCCCCTCTACAGCCCTCCCCCCTGCCGCCTCTCCACCGCCTGAACACCCACGCCGCCAGCCCGCCTACACCACCAGCCGCCCCCTCTCATAGCCCTCCTGCTGCCCTTGTCCCAAAACTGTCCGGATCTGTCCAGATCTGGACAGATCTGCCCCGGTCCAGTCCCAAGCCTCGAACCAGCCCTAAAACGCCCCGATCCCGCCGCCAATCACTTCCCTTCCGTGGATCCACTTTCCTCCGTGCCCGATCTAGTCCTCCACCACCCGGAAAGCCCTATTTCGCCTTCGAAATTCAGATCCGTGTTGGATTGCGGCCACCCTTGGATTTATTTCAGATTTTTGTATGTGTTATTTGTGACGATCTATTTTGTTGGGTATAATATATTGTGCACGTGTGGTACTTTTGTTCAAGGAATTTTAGCTTGTTGTATTCTCCTGTGAATCTCTTGCCCTGCAGGTCGCCTAATTCGCCGCGCGCTTATTCTAGCCCTCCGTGCGGAGGAAAGCTATTGCCTAGCCGCTTAAAGAAAATTGCTTATCTTGCCTCGAATGAATGCGATGTTTTATTATAATGATTTTGTTTGCTTACGTTGATTAATTCGCCTATCAATCGTGTCTTGCATTTAATCATTGGTTTGGTTGAGTCGATTCCCCTCACATCACTAATTTGCATCCTAAGCGCCACTACACAGCCTACCCTACATCAATCTTCAACCAGCCGCTCGATGGACGCATCGATCTTCAACCAGCTGCTCGATGGACGCAACCTACTCTCCCGCTAGATTACCACTCCATCGACAATGAGGATCTCTGCCCTCTTCAACATGTAAGATTTCGCAGATGTCCCACACAGATCGGACCCCAGGTTTGCTTTCCTTCTCCCTCAAAATTTCAGATTCCTAACTTCTCACTGAAAATGTACAACACAATTTTTTATTTCTCACTGAAAATCTACAGGTCTACAGATTTCTCATTTTTGATCTCCTACTTGTAATCTTTCTCCTCTACAACGTCAGTCATCTACCCGCTGATGTCCACAAAACGCAGTGCCTACTCCCACAGATCGGCCACCAGGTTTAGCTTTCCTTCTCCCTCAACATTTCTCATTTCTTCATCTACATATCTATAGATTTCTGAGTCTTTTTCTTCTTCAACGTCATTTCTCTACCCACCGAACTCCACAAACCGCGGTGTTACTCTTCACAGATCGGCTACCAGGTTCGGCTTCACTTCTCCCTCGACATTTATGATTTCTTCATTTATAGAGGCAAAATTTCTGATTTCCTCATCATTCCTCTACCCGCCGAACTCCAGAAATCCCCGGGCAGGTTTTGCTCTCTAGCTATTTGTAAGCATTTATGAAAAACACAAGTAATAAGTTAGATTTGGTAACTTATTTTGAAGCATTTATGAATAGATTTCTGATTTCTTCCGCATTCCTCTACCCGCCGAACTCCAACTATTTTTCTTTGGCCCAACTTCGCTGCAACAGTACGAATCTCTCTCCCATTTCTTATTAATTCAAGCATCTATTTATATGATGTGCTGCAATTTGGAGAAGCCGAATGCATTTGTTTTTCGGCACAAACAGTTAGCGTTGATGGTGTACTGATTCAAAATTATATTGTGTAGTGAAGATGTTTGATCATTTTACTAATTGAGATAATGTTGTGTGAATGAGTAGGTTCTGTTGATATTGAACTTCATGCTAAGCCAATAAACCTTTCCAACACTTCCTCCATGGTAAATTTCTAACATGTTATCATTTTCATCTTCCGCAACAAAGAGGTCGTTACCCGTTCAGTTCTCTCTATTTTGCCAGTTCAATATTCTTCATTACTGATGCTGTTTATAATCCTTGATGCTAACTCCCCTGAATAGTCTATCCTTCTCTGCGCTGTAACTGATTCTCTTCATTTTCGGATTTGAGATATTTATGTTGAACTTTAATTTTATGTTGAACTTTAATTTTATGTAACCATGTTATTTTTCCCCAGTTGTTACTGTTTTCTTTCTTAGATTTAGAATTATTCTGTTTCAATTTTATTTTAAGTTTAAAAAAGATATGGTAGATCTGTCACCCAAAAAAATTCAAGGTTATTTCATCTCCTCTGTTTTTTTTCAATCTTTTATTTAGATAAAAAATTAATAGAAATCAAACCAGTTTTTTGGCATGGAATGACCCGTGACAACCCAAACATGGCTCAGGTTCAAAGAGGATAAAATGGCTTTGAGCTAATCTTCAGCCACGGTTGTATTGGCTCAACAAGATTCACACTTCTAACAGGCCATGTTAGGTTACTAATAATAACCAAAGTACATGTCAACATATACCACAATAACACCGACAAACATTGGCATTATAAAAGTTTCCCATGTTCAGGTCAACATATACCAAATTAACACCGTCAAACATTTGCACTATAAAAGATTTGAATTTCAATCGTCATGATAACCACCTCTAAATCAGGTCTCATTTCAATTTCTACAACTATTTGTAATCGCAGATCAACCTATCAAGAGTTGGCTTGTTAAAGTCTTTTTCTGCGCATAGATTTTGCCACCACCAACGGTATTTATCTGCACCATTTCATAAATTGGTAGTGTTTTAGGATTAAGTGCTTTGAGAGTTTCTTCAACACATAATCTTATGCCATCATTTTATAATATAGCTTTTATGAGAATAAAACTTTGCATACCCCGCCAATTGTTTCAGACTATTGCTGCTATTTGCTGTCACTTTTGAATATTAGCCTTTCTATGGATCAACACAATAATTGTTGATTGAAACTTTGTTGAATTTTAACTGCTTTTATTTCTCTTTCTTTTGCGGTCGAGAAAATGTCATTGATACTTCTTTTAAATGAATTCATGAAGACATGTGATGGGGAATCAGAACCATTCATTTTATGCGGATCGACGATCGTAGCAGTTTTTGTTCTTGTCATTTTTTATTTCGAGTTGTAATTTTATGTATTTTTGAGTCGGGACGTTCGGCCAATCATAGCCGTCCGTTTTCCCCTAGGAATCTATAAATAGAGGGTGAGGGCTCTCATTTTAGGCAATGAAGAATGGAGTATTGAAGCCCATTCTTTGGTCATTCGGTGCCGAAGCCGAGTTCCGGGTGCGAAGCCTTGGAATCCCCACCACCTTGTCGTCCACCACCATCATCCTCCACCACAAGCCGCCGGCAGTCCCCCTCCTCCCAAAACAGCCAGCAACCCCTCTCCCAAAACCCCTTGGCCGGCCCCTCCCAAACCTCCCCTCCAACATCTCCCCTCCAACATCTCCCCTCCAACATCTCCCCCTCCAACACATCTCCCCTCCAACAGCCGGCCATCCCCATATCTGCCCTCTAACAGCCAACCTTCACAATATCCCTCCACCACCACCTTCATTCCCCCACAAAAATAGCCATCTTTACTCACAAAACCCATCTCCGGTGATCACCGGAATACGTCTCCGGTCACCTCCGGTGATCCTCCTACATCTCCCATATCGATTTCCCTTCATTTTGTATTTTCCGGCGATCGCCGGAAAATAGCTCCGGCGGCCACCACCACCACCGGCTGCCACCTACGGTCACCACTAACCTCCACCAAGTCGGCAACCACCCCACCACCCATTAACCACCTCCCCACTACCTCCTAACTACCCACTAGCCCACTTCCTCTTATTTAGGAACCACCTCCTAAACTTAAGCCCCACTATCCCCTCTTTTCCCTCACAACCAACACCTTAATCCCCACTCTCATTCACATGTGGAGCCGCCACTCCCTCAAACCCCCTCAACAGCAGCCCACTATATCCCAACTCCCACTATTTTTAGCCAAACTCCCCACCATTAACTGAACCACAACCTTTTCCATATTCCCCCTCCTAATTCTCACGTGAACCCTCATAATTCATTCCCCTCACTGACTGCGTTTCACCACCTCATCCTGTAGCCAGCCAGCACCCTCCAAACCTCCACCCGGCAGCCTACTGTGCCGCCCCTTCCCCTCAGTTTTCCCCAATAGCACCCCTCACCATCATCACCCCTTCGTGGGGCGACCTCCAACCTTCACCCAGCAGCCTAGCAACCCCAGAATTTCTGCCAGGGCACTGTTCAGCCACCTGGCAGCCATCCAGAGTGCTGTCCAGACCATCCAGAACAGCAGACTCCTCTTGCTCGCTGCTGAAAACAGCCCCCTGCACCTTCCTATTTACTGTCTCCATTCCTGGACAGCCAAGTGCAATCCGTGTTTGCTGAAATCCAGTCCTGGCAGCCCTCTTAAAGTGCCCCCAGCCTTCCCCTCTTTATATATAGTCTTGGTAATCAAGGTTTGTGTGTTGATTTCTTTACTGTTGAGTCTTGTGTTTGTTCTCTATTAGAAGAGATAGTGGTTTATAAGTTTGCATTCAATTGTTTTAGTCTTTGTAATCTCTCATTTAAATAGAATTTGATTTTCTGGCACTCTTGCACTTATACGATCTCACGTGTTTCCATATTTGAGAGCTTTAACTATTGTGGCATACGTTTATTTTGATTTATAAAACTAATTATTATTACAAGTTAAATTCGTCGGATATGTATGGTTGCATGTAGGAGTTCATTCATGTGTTTTCCCATCACATAGGACCGTCCTGCGTCAACATGCATATGAAAGTATTCTTTTTCAGCTACACCTTCAGCCTGACAACGACTGGCCAACACAATGTGGTTAATGCAAGGGAACGTCGGGATCGTCAACTACATTTCATTACCCAACATGAATCTATGACAGATGGGACTATCATGACAACTGAAAGCAACTTAGCAACCGAAACATACCGCTGAAGAGGACGGCCTCCTACACACGCATCAACTCAAGAGCGACGTGAGGCATCTAATGCCCGAAGAAGGGAACTGCGCCGATTGTCGCGGCCCACACCGTTGCACACCCGTAAGGCCGGATGTCCGTGCCATTTCACTGTAGCTTCTTCAGATGTTTGATTTTCATCAATATGTAATGATATATCTATGTCAACTTCTAAAAAAATATAACTCATTGAAATTCTTATAGAATCAGCAGATAGACATAATTTGCTAAAACACTTGCGCCTACGACAGACATCGCCGCCCACGACACACGTCGCCCCCCACGACACACGTCGCCCCCACGACACACGTCGCCCCCCACGACACACGTCGCCCCCCACGACACACATCGCCCCCCACGACAAACGTCGCCCCCCACGACAAATGTCGCCTTGGATAGGAGCAGATCCCCGTGCCTGCACTCGTGTGTGTGTGTGTGTATATTAAAAAGAAAAACTTGGGGTGGTCTTGGTCCTAAAATTAAGACCATTAAATGAATCTGATTCATTCAATTTATATTTCTCTGATATGAAAAAATGTGTGGTCTTTTTAATATCAGAACCGACACATGGCTCTTTGTTTGTAGGTGCGGCGACAATAGCACTCGGTCGTTCCTCGAATGATCATCGGGTTACTATCGCACACTGCGCACGGGGGGATCCCATGCACAACCGCTAGTGTGTGTGTGTTTGTGTGCGCGCGCACGCATTTGTGTGCGTGGATAGAGTAAAAAAAGAATAGAGAATTTTGTAAAGGTACTGTCATGGTGGTTCAAAAATAAAATAAGCTTACATTACAAAATACCTCTCCTTTGTCTTGGGTTATCCTACTTTTGCTAACAAAACGGTAACCGTTTCCGAGCCAGTTATTTTTCTCGATCTCCACTTCATAACCCTAAACCGTGCAGCCCCAGTCTTCAACAGTCGCCCTAACTCTGAAACCTTTATCTCCATCCGACCAAACAACCACAGTCACCCTCTCTATCTTCGATAAGGACCTCCAAATTGTTACTCGCCTCTCTCTTTCTCTTCTCTCTCTTTTCTCTCCATGTCATCAAATATCTTCTCCTTAAATTTGCTTTATTGCTCACACCTCCGGCTTCACGTCCTCTTACTCTCCTCCCCTCACTCTCTCTACGCATCAAACCTTATCGTCTATTTATCGATTCGCTGCCATTTGTCCTAGTTCACTTAAATGTATTTTCTTAGCTTCACTTACCTTGATTTTTTGTTTTGTTTTTAGTTCCAGGCATTTTCCAGTTCTGTGAACCCCTTTACCTCAAGGTCGTGTGTATGGTATGTGTGCCCATACCAGAAATGAACCCGGTATGGGTATGCCACTTATTTTGGCGTATTTGTGCTTTGTAGGTCAATAATGACTCGGATCAGGAATAACAAAAATCGAGGGCATTGGGAGAGGCTCGGCTGATTTCAGGTGGTCAGAGATGATTCGAACGAAGGCGGGGGAGGACTTGGAGCTCTTGGACGACAATAACATAGAACTTGGAGGTGGCAGAGGTTGTTGGCAGGAATTGTAGAGACAGGAACGAGATGCGTCGGGCTAGGGTTTGACGGATCGATCAAAGATCAGTGGAGGAGAGGTCGTCGGGGTTCGGCGAGCCTCCTTGCGGCGGTAGCATTGTGAGGAGAGCGATTGACGGGCCGTTGGAAGGGGTGTTGTCGAGGCTGGAGTTGAGTCGGGCAGGGGCGACGAACAAATATGGAATTCTTTGATCGTTCTTTTCCTGGTTGATTTCATAATGAGGCCAAAAGTTGATTTAAGGAAAGAGGCTCTTAATCAAAGGCTTAATTTGTAAAGATGTAAAGAGAATAAAATCTTTGGGAGAAAAGGAAATGCAATGAAATTATTCATGTGATTCTCATTAAATACTTGTAAAATCAAAGATTTTATGTATATGTATTTCTTTATATCCAAAATTCTTACAAAGATACTTGATTTTAATTTTAATTTCATTGCTTGCCTAAATAATCACATTACCTAATTTGATGGATCTTTTATCTAGGGTCTTACTGGATGATCAGTCTGGTAAGTCGTAACAATGAGCGCAAGTGATATGCTTGATATGAAGTAAACTAGTACATGCAGAAACATAAAGAACAACATGTGCGATAAAGAAATAAACGTGCAATAAAACATCTGTGGTACATATGCGAGTAAAAATAAAGCAACAAGTGCAATGATGCGGCATGGGCTGCATCAATTCTCTCGGGGTTAAAAGACTTCGGCCTTGTCCAAAATGTAATGTAGCCTGCGACAAGAAAGTTCAAACGTCGGTCAGAAAAAAACGCTTCGTTATTGCCATTTTGCTTAATAACCAATACCAGAGCAAACTCCTCCAAGAAAAACCTGGAAAGTAAATTGGATGTGGGATACCTAAGCTGCGGTAGGTAGGGAGACAAATGAAGGATCTTTCGTTGCAACTCATGACCTGCAAGTAATCTCTCTTTCCTGAAAGATGGAAGAAATCAATCTCCTTCAGAAAAATATAATCCTCAGTGAAAGAATCAGCCAAGGAATTATAGTTTCCAAAGATGCTCGTAAACTGTGTTCATAATTTTATGCATAGTATGCATAGTATTCATAATTTTATGCAGCCTCTTGCAAAATGCAAGGTAAGGTTTGCCTACATTTCACCCTTGTGGTGGGATCCTTCCCTGGATACCCTCACTGCGCGGGGATGCCTTTGTGCACCGGGATGTCCTTTAATTTATATAATTGATCAATAAAAATCAGAGTATCAAAGAGATGAGTATTACGAAGTGGAAGAGAACGAAGATCAAATAAGGTACGGAATAAGCAGACTCGACCTCTGGAATTATCAAATCATGTTTGCATCATACGCTCTTCTATTAGACATCTACATGCGTCTGCTAGACTTATTAGATCAATCATCTCAATTTTATCATTCAATTGAGTCTGGCGAGCGCCAGAAAATTTAAATTTGACCCCAATTTTACCTACTAAAATTTTCTAAAGAAAACACTTAAAGCATGTCTCCTTATGAGAAGTGAAAGTTCGCGAGGTCCTTGCTATCCTCCTAACATTATGAAGTATAAATATGTCAATAATCTGACGACAAAACTAGACATTTTAGCCTATAATCAAAGGATAAATAAGTGAAATAAACATGTGATCTCCAAATATAAAATCAATATAGTGATGCATGTGGGGTAAGTGGTCGCGAGCGAGCTCAGAATTGCGAGGTGATGCCAGCCTAGGAGGGTCAAAAGAAGGTGGTATCGAGTTTTAGCCCATTTAAGATGAATGACACATCGGGATCACATTTTTCTTCCAGAAGTGGGGGCCCAGACAGAAGGGTGGTCTTGAATGGAAGGAGTGTAATGGAATCAGACGGAGGTCAACTAGGTGATGGTGAGGTCCTCTCGGGTGTCTTAGAAACAAGACCATTTTTCTGGGGAAGAACAATTATGCACTCATGGTGATCGAATGAATGAGAGTTCTTCGTTCCATCTTGCACGAAATGTCTGTCGTACTGCTAGGATTTCTCTAACAGGATGTGACAGACTCAAAGACATCTACATGCCATAATATTGTATCTTGATACATGCTCCCTATAAAAAGCTCTACGAGACAGTGGTGAGTAACAGGTGTAGTCAAATGACTATTAACTACGGATAAGTTGTAGGGTTGATTTAACGGGTGCGTCTCAAGCCTTAATGTGTCCACCATATATTGAGAAACGAAGTTCTCCGTACTATCACTGTCAATAATAATGGAACACAACTACCCTTGGATGCTTGCAGAAGTATAAAAATATTGTGTCTCCTATAGTCATCCTCAGTAGACTAGCTAGGGGGTGATCAAACTATAATGAAGGATACAGACTAAGTGATCAACATGCTCTCCTTCTACTTCTAATATGCCTTGGAGTCACTGATGTAAACTCCAAACTCAGGCTCACATTTATAAGTAACCGTAAATCTTGTTGCTCGATACTTCCACACAAGAGTGCATTCAATATTGAGAGGATTATTCAGTGAAGCTAAAAAGAGTTTGGTGAGTACTCCTAATCATACTAAGCGACCACCCTTGGTCTAATTGAGGGATGCAAATACTCTTAGCAATAGTAGCGGAGGCTACTTAACAGCATAGAAGAATTAGTTGGGTTAAAGATGTCAGTGATGCACCAAAAAAAGATAAACGCAATGGTTGCATTATGCAAATAAGGAAGTAATAACCCTTAAACCACTTCATTCACGTTCAAACTACCCTACAGTATAGTCAAAGAAGGCTCTTCTTGGTGAACCCGGGGTCAGAATAGCAGAGAAATTGGGCCCTAAGCGAACTTGACTTTTAGGAGGAGAGAATCTCTTTACAAAAAAATGAACCGAACTCGGTCCTTCTTAATGGTGCTCTTTACCATCTTTCATATGAGCCACAAATTCGAAAAAAAAAGTAGTAGCTGCAATAGGAGTTGAATGCAGAACAACAATCCAAAGATGCATCCCAAACGGAACAAAGTTTTTGTAACCATGGAAGGTAAACCCAAGAAGATACGTGAAAAATCTTCCATAATACAGCAAATTTACAAAAAAGATAGCGAGATCCTTCTCCATAAAATGAGCATTTTGATGGTACTACCACAAACATTTTTAACGGTATAGCCTTGGCCATATCTATGAGAATCCCCAAAATATTCATGTATCTATACTTAACATGGGACAACGAATAGCATTACCCTTTATCTGCTTGCATCAATTTGAAACAGGGAAAGGAATGGCAAGGGAGAAGTGCAAACGGTTACACAATCATCATATCATTCCTCCACATCACCTTGTAAATAACCTTTTTCCTTACTAAGGTGGGAGCAAATGAATGTAATTATCCATAAAATATAAATGGCAAATTGACTTTTTCCAGCTTCACTAGCTACTATATACCATTATACAAGATTTACAATATACCAATCATTTAATCTGCTTAAAATGGTAGTCAAACAAGACATAATATCAATGGGTAAGTCAAAAAGGCTGGTTTCCTATTGAAGTAACATAAATATAAACTTCAAAGAAAATCAATCAGACAAACAGGAACGAAATTTGAGGGAAGGGACCTGTAATATTAGAACCGTAGCAACAATACGCATTGCCCACTTTACAAACTGGGCTACGCCAGCATCTATTTGGCCATCTTCTGAAAGAACAAATTTCCTTACAATCCAGTATCCTAAGCCAGCTCCTGCAAGAGCAATTCCAACTAGAAGAAAAACAGAAACCTGCGGAGAGGAAAAATTCCACAAAGAAAATGATACGTAAATATGAATTCATTAGAAGCACCAAGATTTTCTCATCTTAAGATAGGTATAAAATTGTTCATCAACAGAAATATTCTCAATCTAATAATTTATTTCTATTCATCCCAGGTCTAGCAAACCTTTCATTTAATAAACTATGCTTCCATTCACCTCAACTACAATGTACTTGAATCAACTTTATTCGACATTTTGGAGCTTTAGAAACCCATATATATACTGATATACATCTACCATGCTGCAATTTGTTCCTTAGATCAGTTATAAAAAGTTAGTAATTTGTACGCAACAAAAGTGGCACATTGAATGTTGTGTCATATAAAAAAAATAAAATTTCTACCCGAAGATATTAAATTAGGGATTCAATATAAAGTTGTGCAACAATTTTTATTAGCTTTGAGTTCATCTCGGGGTCAATCCTTAGTTCCTCGGTTCTTCTTGCACGTCCTTAATAATAATATATAGAACCTTTCATTATTGTGTGATGTTTATAAATTAATAGGAATGAAGAAGAGAAGTAAAAATAACAAATTAGAAAATGCACAAAGAATTAGTCGTACTAGTTGTCATTCAATACCAGAGTACTTTGGATAAGGGTCTTTCAGATGCTATGTCTTCATAAACGTACTTTAGAACTCAAGAAGATTGGTCAAATACCACATACAAATTTAGGAGGAAAGCAGATGTAGAACAGGCTTATATGATTGTGCTAAGCTCACACAAAAAGAAAATGATTTTGAAGGTTTAAATCAGGTGCAAGAAACAATTTGCTTTATAACGTAAGAAAACCAACACAATTTATACGTGATAAATAGAAAATAAAAGTTATATTATACTTTATATTGTAAGAAAGCAGACATAATTAATATGTATGAAATTGAAAATAAAAATTATATTCATAGATCCAACATTTATATTGAAATTAACTCTTCAAGAAACTTACAGGATTATGCATCTCTTCACTCAGCCCAAAGCTCACAAGAATAGAGTTGACTATTGTGGAGAAGTAATGTGCTATGTATGAACCAATTCCAAGCTGTCATAAGAAAACCGCATAATGCTTAAATAATGGAAAAGTATGGTTATACGTTTGTCAAACACATGAAAGAACAGAAAAACCCAGTAGCATGACCTTACCACAGATCCATATAATGTAAGATAGAAGATATTCTTCCTGCCCATTGGTAATAGCTTCATTCCCTATAATTTACAAGACAACAGTAACTTGTGTAAGATTGATACTCTCCTAGTTTTAATCCTCATAAAACAAAAACAAAAAAATTATCATGGCGTATGTAAATCACAAACAGTTATATCCAATTCTAGTAAAAAGAACTATTGCATATACTTTTAAATCCAAACATGGACGACATCAAGCGTTTATAAGGGCCTGTTTGGGAAGGTAGTGGCTATTGGAGATGGAGAGGTTCGAGATGGAGATTAAACGATATTCCTAAACGTAGACCTCTCACTGCAACTGCAATTAGGCATAAAACAACATTTTTGGGGATCCACAGTTACAATTGGAGGTTACCCAAGCTGGCAAAAAATGGTGTTTGCGTCTTTCTAAAACATCAATAGAGAAAAACACCCAAACAACCGGGGCATAAAACTCAAATATGTTTGGCAAGAGCATGGCAAAGAAGAATAGAAAGACAAATTAATAATTCAATTTTTATTAAATCCCCACTTGTTTTCCCAAACATACTGCGATTAATACTTCGTAAATTAGTAAAAGAAAGAGAACATACTGATACCAATTCTCTAACCAGTATTTTGCTCTTTTCAGAATTTATCAAGATACTTAACCTGGTCCAACCTAAGATGCATAATACTTATTGAAAGAAGAAAAAACAACAAGCCTTTGAGATTGACAGAGGAAAAAAATACCTGGAATAGAATCAGCAAGACAACAAGCAGAACACCTAAAGCCATTGAACTGCTGTAGTAAAATGGCACCCACTTGCTTACAATTGGTGCCATTAACAACAGAAGAAAACCAATACCGAGACAAATCAAGCGCCATTGGTGAAATTCTGCAAGGTAAAAGAATCACAATTTAAGCTTAAGATGCCGACCGCCAATATTATGTGTGGTTACAAGCCCCAAAATGGCCCAACAGAAGAAATCTAACCTTCCTCGACATAAAACATGATGGATCCATAAACATTTTCCACAGATTTAACATCTATGAACCTGTTGTCATATGGTGACATGACAGACTTCCATTCACCCTTCTGAAGACTTTTCCATTCATCATTCCCACATTGGCAGGTTCCAAGAGAAGCATTTCTGTAAAGTTTTACAAATGAAAATGCTTTAGCAATATCTGGAAAGTACTAAAGAACATTACTAAATCATAAAATACTAACATAATTGTACAAAAATTGTGTTCATTTAGTAAAATTCAAGCAGGCTACATACCTATGAAAGCAAATCCCAATATTTCCATGAAGCCTTTGCGGTATTTCTTCGGAAGCATTAACTATCACATACAAAGAGCTCGCATAGCTTTTAAAATTAAACCTTGAGGTTCCAGAAATGCGTATTCTCTCGCAGAAACTTCCAGACTGAAGTGGTGGGGTGAGTTGTATCATAGGATTTGCAGTACTAAGATCTGAAAGCACAACAATTACACGTTATAATGTCAAAGAAAATTGCAGCACAATCAACTAAACTCTTCACAGTATAAAGTAAAAAAACATCCACGATACAAGCACCATCGACCAACTTCAGATGCAATGCAAGTTGATCCTCGAATTATATCAGTTTCCCCTCTTTTTCATCAGAATATACGCCCAATACGCATCCAAAACAATGTTATTCATCCAAACCAATGGATTGGGCACCGAATGTTCAAATTTGCACAATTAACCTCCATTAGATTGGGCATTCCGGTCTAACCTTGACCAGGAAACATAAAATTCAGAAGATCAACATCTATAATTGGCAACGAAGCGGGATGTGGAAGATAGAGAGGAAATAAATGAACTGGGCGGGTTTAAGAATACGAAAACCCTAGAATATACAAAAAATTGAAAGCGGGAGAAAATAGAAGATGACGGGTTTCGAAGTAAATTCAGACACGCTCTGTTGAGAGAGAATCACAATCACATGATACAAACTATCCTACGTAAGAGCGGAAATCAAATAGCAACAGTTACCTGTTAAGTACGTCGGGTGTGAGGAGGAGAGGAGGATGAGCGGAGCGAGGGAGAGGAGGAAGTGGAGCAGACGAGAGAAAATCGAAGAAATAGAAGACGCGCCGGAAGACCGCGCCATCGGTTCGCCGGAAGAGGTCGCTGCCGCTCTTCTCAGCCTCCCGCTACGCCGCCTTGGCTCCGGCGAGGAGAGGCGCTTCACTGTGAGTGAGCGAGGCGGCGGTTTCAATTTCATATCGCTATTGCTTTGGTTCTTGAAAATAATACCGCTGACTTCACCCTCGCCACGTCGGCCAGTCGGACCCCATTTTTCTTACGCGCGGTTGTTTACTTCGCCGTGATACTTTCTTATTAAGAAACCTGTAGACTGACAGTCAAATCTTCTCACATCTCTAATTGGTGATGGTGAATTGAAGATTTGCTCTTATAATAGTGTTTTTTTAATATTTAATATTTATAATTTTTTTTGGAAATTATGTAATAAAAAAGAGATAAAATTAGAAATCTAAATGTTTAAATTTAAAAAATTTATAATAGAGGGATGAAGACAGATATTATTTTGACGGATAATATAATTTTTACGGAGCGACGAAAAAAAGTTAATTTTATTAACTCAATAATAAAGAAAAAGACAATGAACTGGGTTTTGAAGAGTTAAGTAAATCGGAGGAGCATATGAATATAGTTCTTTATCGTAAAATCCAAACACCTGAGGTAAATGATGTTCTGAAGAATATGAAAATTGGAAAAGTGGTTGGATCGGACGATATGCCCATCGAAGCCTAGAAATGCCTAGTGATGAAAGAAATTTGGTGGCTTACATGTTTCTTCGATAAGATACTGAAGATAAAAAGAGTGTCGAACCAAAAATGGAGAGAATGCATTTTAGATTATTTGTATAAGAACAAAAAAGATATACAAAATTGTGTTAATTATAGAGAAATTAAATTAATTAGTCATACTATGAAATTATGAGAATGCGTAATAAAGAGAAGAGTAGGACGAGAGACTAGCATCTCGGAGAATCAATTTGGATTCATGCCAGAATGATCGACCATGAAAGCTATACACATCTTGAGGAGACTCATTGATAATTATCGAAAAAAAGAAGATTTGCATATGTAGTTTATCAATCTTGAGAAGACTTATGATAGAGGTCTAAGAAAGGTCTTATGAAGAGTCTTAGAAAAAAAAGGTGTAAACGTATCATATATTGACAAAACCAAAAATATGTATACAAATTCAATGACGAGGGTGAGAAGATTTGGAGGATTAACATAAGATTTTTTATTAGTGTTAGCTTACATCAAGGTTCAGTTTTAAGCCCATATCTCTTTATTAGGGTTGTTCACAAACCAAATAATTCGGAAATCGATTCGTGAAGATTCGATTAAAATATGTATTTTCGAATTCGAATTCAAATTCGGATTCTAGTAGTATCTGAATAATATCATCTTTGTTAAAAGGAATCGTGAATAGTTCACGAATAATAGAAAAATATAATTTATGTAACAAAATAAACTTATCATAAGCCATAATATAAGTATTTGAATGGGAAATTTGAATTTGAATCCAAGCCCGAATCTAAATTCAAATCCGAATTCAAACCCAAGATTTCAGGACAAATCCGAATTCAAATATTCGAATGAATTCGAATATGAATTTCTGCATTATATTATAATTTTGGATTCAATTGAGGTGTTATTTGATTCAATTCGGTTCGTGAACACCACCACTCTTTACCCTTGTCTTAGATGAGCTCACCGGACATATCCAACAAGCAATACCTTGGTGTTTACGGTATGTTGATGATATTGTTTTGGTCGATGAGACGCACGAGGGTGTAAACGCGAAATTTGAATCATGACGGGACACTTTAGAAAAGAAGGGTTTTAAGTTGAGCATGACAAAGATGGAGTATATAAATCTTAAATTTAGTAGTGCAAGAAGAACAAATGAATGTCATTAAGTTGAGTGACCAAGATATTTCTCGTAGTGAGTGCATTAAATATCTGTGATCGATAGTTCAAAAAGATAGTTGTAGATAAAAATGTGATACATAGAATCTAAGAAGGTTGGTTGAAGTGGAGAGACGCGTTTGTGATCTTATGTGATCATAAAGTACCATTAAAACTTAAAGACAAGTTTTACCGTACTGCAATTAGACCAGCGATGCTCTGCGTTTCTGAGTGTTGGGCAATGAATTATGTACATGAGCAAAAAATGAGAGTTGCGAAGATAAGAATGCATAGTGAATGCGTGGACACACAAGACAGAATAAAAATAGAAATAAATGTATCAAGGATAAGATAGGAGAGACACCAATTGTAGAAAAGATGTGAGAAGTTCGATTAAGATGGCTCAGACACGTACGAAGGAGACCATTAGAGGCATCAGTTAGACGTGAGAGTTTAGCCACTAGGCATGTTAAACGAGAGAGGTAGACCAAAAAAGACTTGGAATGAAACTATAAGGAAAGTCATAATGTACTTAGGCATTAGTGAGAATTTTTTTTTAAGATAGGGCGCAATTGCGACAAAGAATCCATATAGCTGAGCCCACTATGGTGGGATAAAGGCTCAAGTGTTGTTATTATAAAGGGAGAGTAAATTTGGAAAGCTAAATATTGCCCCAAAGAATATTTTCCCTTTAATATACTATAAATAATAATAATATTATTATTTAAAAATTGATATTTATTTTAATGAACAAACTTATTTTGTATCATTATCATTCTTCCTTCTATTGTGAGCTCAAAGACTGAAATGTGAATCTTTCGTGGGTTCATCTAGTAGTCCCACTCCCACGGGCAAATCCAGCCGGCCAAAAAGAGATTTGAATGCTTTTACCTTGTCAGAGCCGTTTCTCCCTCATTCGGGCACCATTTTTGACGCATGAGTAATCAAAATTCATTGTCTCGATGAGAGAAATCCAAATCCACTATATATATTGCCAACTAGGTTCCACCTCCACTTGCTCAACATTATTTAATATGTTACATAGAAAAAAGTGAGCACTCCCAACATTACTTGATATGTTGTAGAAAAAAAAACAGATGTTGAGATGCATTAAATCCTTATCTATTTGAAGCATGTTTTGTGCATTGCTTGTGAGCACAATTGGTAGATATCAATGTTCCCTTCAACTTTCCAAGGAGCATTTCAACATCAAGTCTAACAAATCAATAGAACTCAAAATGCACAAAACAAAGAGAAAGTGAGAAACACATTGGAAATTTGGAATAATTACCAATACCTCCCCTGGAAGTAACCATAATTACAGGTTGCACCCTCTTACTTTTGAATTTGCAACAACCTCCCATTGAAGTTTACATTTCATAACATCCGTGCACAAAAATACCTTATTGGAGTAAATTTTTATGCATGGATGTTATGAAATGTAAACTTATAGGGAGGGTTTTTGTAATTTCAAAAGAGGGGTGCAACCTGTAATTTAGCAAATTTAGAGGGGAGGCACCGATAATGACCCTTGGAAATTTCAAAATCCACACCATGTAGATGAATATTTATTGATGGATAATAAAAGATTATTTACTCATCACATTCAAAATCAATGTGAAAAAAGGTACATATGAACTAAGAATAGCAAAACATAACTCAAAATGTGGTCACAAGACCAATACCCAGCTCCTCAGCAAGCTCATCCCATAGAGGAAGAAGAGTAAACACAACGAGAGAAATGGCGGTTATCATAGCGGCTTGCCTCCACATCCCGACCTCGGAAACGTCGTTTAAGCACGGCTTCTCCGGCGTCCTCTGTGCATCAACAAAGTAGTATACATAATGTTGAGAGTGCTACTAAGCATTTCTGAGGAGAGAAAGTTTTAGGTGCGCCTGGTTGATGCCAAGACGGTTTCTCCGGGTCAGCATAAAATGTATACTTTTAGGTGGTTTGAGTTGAATTTCTTTATTTAATGGCTGAATATGAAATTATGTTTACTATTTAGGGCTTGAGTTTTCAATTTGGACTCATTTAAATTCATTTTCATGTGAATGCAAACTTCATAAAAAAAATTGATATGATCATCATGAAGTTAACATTTATTATGAACTTAAATGAATCCAATTGATTATTAAAAAAATTAGATGTAATTATATTTTAAACCATTTAAAAAAATTTAATTCAAAACACCTAAGAGCCCGTTTGATTGGACGGAATTGGGGTGTCGAAATTGGAATTGGGGTCCAATTCCAATGAAAATAGACCGCCTATTCTAATTCCATCGCCTCAATTCCGTCCAAACGAACAAATTCACAGAATTTAGGTGCACCTAGCGCACACATCCTTGCATAAATTGTGCGCACTTGAAAAAAATCAAATAAGGGTGTCTCTCATTTGTTGAGTTACAAAACATACCTGGCATATTAACACATACAAGCCCCAAGGAAGGGACAGTGGTCCACCAAGCTAGAAACAAGAGAAAATATTGCATTTTTATATATTTACACATACATAAGAATAAAAATGTGAAGAAAGAAACATGGCATGCAAGATACAGCAATGTCAGCTGGGCATATAAGCCTTTACAACATGAATTTTGATGAACTGGGTTCTTGATAAGGCTGGTAATTGCTCAAATTTGTATTAATTGAAATTGAATTATGTATGTTCTAAATCTAAGATGGGCAACCTCGAAATTGAACCGATTCAACTCGAAAAACTAACTGATATACGGAATGCGTGTATGGAAAGGTATATCTGTATATGCTATTGAATAATCCCTTATATATAAATTTATATTTAACTCCAGATGAGAGCAACTTAGATTTACTTAAGTTTACATTTTGGCCCATTACATTATTAGTTAAATTGGATTTCTTTTATTTAGCTAATGGCCAAAAATCAAGATAAAAATATCCAAACAAATCTCAAATTTGTTGCCAGAACAATGCTGAGTATACGAAGAAGTTGTTCGTATGCAATTGAAATAGGATTAAAGGAGGAGATTTGCAAGTCACTTAAGTATTCCGACGGTCATTTTCCTGTTTATCAGTCAAGCAGGAGTTGTCATATATGTGGAGCGGGCACGAGCGGAGCAGCTGGTGCAGTATGAAAGTGTGAGCATGCACACACACGGAGCTGGGTTGATTGTTGTTCTGAACAATAGAGGCAGCGAAGAAAGATTGAGGAGAAAATCTAGAGAGTGAAAGAAAATTTCTTGGCGTCATGTGTAAGATTATGTATTGTACTCAACTCTGATCTAACAGAAAACTTTTGTGCGACCCTGGATTTATGTGCTTCTCACCGAACACAAAATAGTGTTTTCAGTTTTCTAATATTTTTTCAATTATTTCAATCCAATATTCATTTGTTTCTATAGAGAAAAACAAAATTGGAGAAAAATACAATCAATATTTTATTTATTCTCATAAAAACGTTACATACAAGACAACTATTATTACATGTACAAATAGATGAGGTGAGCGGTGACAAATTCGTCATCCAAGATGTGGGACAAATGCATATGTAGCAATGGGTTCAGTCGTGGGCCTTTGTATGAGCATTTTGTATATATTGCTTTAACACTCCCCCGCAAGTTGGAGCATACAAATCATATGAACCAAGCTTGGACAACAACTGGTGTTAAAGTGGGTGTGGTAAAGCTTTGGTAAGAATATCATCAATCTGTCCGACAGCAGGAACATGGCTCACGTCTAGTTTCTTCATTTGCACTTTCTCCCGGATAAAATGACAGTCAACCTCAATGTGCTTGGTGTGTTCGTGAAACACAGGATTATTAGCAATCTGGATAGCTGCCCAACAACTACAAAAGAGAGTGGCTGGAGATGAGAGTTTTACACCCAAATCACTGAGAAGATTCCAACCACGTAAGTTCGGAAATGACTAAGGTCATTGAGTGATATTATTCTTCTGCAGATGATCGTGCAACCACAGTTTGTTTTTTGCTTCTCCAGGTGACAAGGTGTACACCAAACCAAGTGCAGTAACTGTTGGAAATATCGAGCAACGTCAGTCTATTAGAGTTATTAGTAATAGTTGGGTTTAGTCTCACATTGTATGTCCGTCTTTAATAGTCTCTTGTAATGCTTTAAATATTACCCCTATGTGAAGAATAAAAGTATCAATCTATTATGCTTTTTACTTTGCAACATGGTATCAAAGTCGAGAGTGATTCCTCGCTTCTGAAACCCTAAATCTCTTCTCGTGAGCCGCCTCCCCATCTGCTTCCCGGTTTCGTCGACAAGCCCGGCCCGTGTTCTCGTCTGCGGTTCCGTCGTACCATTCTGCTCCCGCACCCGTCAACGGGATGGACTTCTGTGCCCGTTGACGGGAGCGGCTCTGTAGCCCTTATCGAAGCCCGTCGAGCCAGTCTCTGCTTCCAGTTGAAGTCTGTCGTGCCCTCGTCTATGTGGCCCTTGTCGACGCAGACGACTGTCGATCTCTTTGACGCTCTTCCATGTTCGACGATGGCTTCCTTGTCAAATTCCATTGTCGTTATCCCATTCTCCTTCTGTCTTGTGACTCCGTCGTTGACGATGATGTCGTATGCGTTCGCTTTTTGTCTTCTCCAGACTTCTGCGTGCAACATCTTTCTCTTTTCCGCGGGTCAAGCAACCTCTCCTTTCTTCTGTTGGCGTCCTCGATATCTGTCATAGCTCTTATAGTATTTCGCTGCTTTGTCAGTCACTGTTCTAATCCTCTGGTGATGTCGATGACCCCAACTGCTTCAGATCTCTGCCTGGGCCGCTTTCTGCTGACTGTTAGAGGTATCCTACTGCAGATCCCGCCGGAAATTTTGGATCCCGCTGCTTGCTTATCCGATGTTGTGGTGTTTTTTAGTCATTTGTCTGTCTCGTTCTTCTTGTATTTGATTTTTGTTTGTGTTCTGCCTTCATTTACGTGTGTTCCACGTGAGGCGGAGTGTTTTGGATAAGAGTGACTTGGATGATCTTTCCTGTTATTCGCCTTAGTCTCACACGACCTCCAAATTTATGTCGTATGTTGTTTGTGTCTGCGCAATTTTTCTTTCGATTGGTCATGTGTTGGGGCACGATTGTTGTTGGTTGTTCTAATCTCAACGGGTTGTGTCGCGTGTGATTGTGTCGTGCGGGACTATGTCGTGTAGAACCGTCATTTGTGCGGATTATCCCCGGTTGCCCGTTTGATGATTAGCTCCACATCGTTTGTTCCCTTCTGTATGTTATGTGTAGATGATGTTGGTTGACCTTCCAGCGAGTCCACGTCGTGTGTGGGTCCTGCGTCGTGTGTGACAATGTCACTGGTTTGGAATTTTTTCCCTGTAGCTCGTCTGATGTTTTGTCCTACATCGCCTACCTTCATTGTCGTTATATGTTGTTTCCAAGCTGGAGGTTTCCCCTCCAGCATGAGGGGGAGTGTTTGAAATATCGAGCAATGTCGATCTATTAGGGCCCGTTCGGATCATCGGAATTGGGGGTTTGGAATTGGCATTCATTTGCCAATTCCAATTTATGCTGTTCGGCGGCCCTAAAACTAAGGCGGAATCGGAATTGCCATGAATTCCCATCGTTATTAGATATAGGTTTATTTCCGCGAGCCTCATTTCCGACCTCCCGACCTCTTCATTCGCGATTCCCGCACCGCGTCCTCGTCTTCTTCCGCGATTCGAGCGCTGCTCTTCCGCGAATCCCCCATGTGATTCCTTTCTCGCTCGCCGCCCTTAACTCACGCAGTAATCCCCCTCTGCCATCTCTTCTCCGGCGAGCCCCCATACGCTCCCTGCGTTTCCCAGAACCGTCGTCGACCTACCTCGCCGGCAGCAGGTATTAATTTTTTGCCTTTAATTTTTCCGACGTTTCTTCTTCCCCTCAGTCTTCTTCCCCTTGGGAGCTCTCCCTTGGTAGAAGACTAGGGTTTTCCCGTTGCTTTCCAGTAGCCCTAATTTTTGATTCCCGTTGCTTCCCAGTTGCTTCCCAGTTGCGGTTGGTGCTTTCCGGTTGGTCGATTTCTTCTCCAGTTGATTCCCGTTGATTTCCAGTTGGTCGATTTACAATTTTGGTGCTTCCAGTTGGTCGATTTACAGGTAAGGAGAAGACCAATTGATTCCCGTTGCTTTCCAGAATTCACAAATTTATGAACCTGTTTGTTAAGTTATTTCTATGATTTAGGGTTCTTCTTAAGACAACTCTGCTGATGCATGCACTCTGAATTTCATATCATTGCAGACACTTGTGTGTGTGTATAAATGTGTATGTGTGTGGTGTGTGTATGAATGTGTATGCGTGTGTGTGTATGAATGAGTATGTGTGTGGTGTGTATGGGTATGAATGTGTATGTGTGTGTGTGTATGAATGTGTATGTGTGTGTGTATGAATGTGTATGTGTGTGTGTATGAATGTGTATGTGTGTGTGTATGAATGTGTATGTGTGTGTGTATGAATGTGTATGTGTATGAATGTGTATGTGTGTGTGTATGAATGTGTATGAATGTGTATGAATGTGTATGTGTGTGGTGTGTGTGGGTATGAATGTGTATGTGTGTGTGTGTATGAATGTGTATGTGTGTGGTGTGTAGGTATGAATGTGTATGTGTGTGTGTATGAATGTGTATGTGTGTGTGTATGAATGTGTATGCGTGTGTATGAATGTTCTATGTGGATGATTATTATTGCATATTTTTTTATATGTAGATGGATGAACTAAAGAAGCGTCGTAGACGTAGAAGAGGAGCAGTGGCAGCGACTCTTGCTGCGGCCGCTGTAGTTTTGATGAAACCCAAGATTGCAAGAGATCTTATTATAGAGGCCGATGCTAAGACTGTTTTAAGGAGGACGTTGTTTGCTCGATTATATAGTGGAACAGATGTCAACTGTTTTAACCAACTTCGTATGAATAAAAGCTCTTTTGAAACTTTATGTAACATTCTAATCGGTCGTAGATTATTAAGAGACACCCAGAATGTTGCAGTTAGAGAGTCAGTTAGTATCTTCTTATATGTCTTAGCTCACAATAAAAAATTCCGGGTTGTCGGTGGAACATATCTTCGTTCAATTGATACGATCAGCCGTCATTTCAACAAGGTGTTGTGGGCTATTCTAAAGCTAGGCCCCGAGTTTATAAAGCTCCCTAATGCATCAACAACACAACGATGGCGTCATTTTCCCGTAAGCATTTTTATTATCTACCCTGATCTTTACTGTAAAGTGCTCGATTATGTTGTATGCTCGATTATATTGTATTATCTTATTATAGGATTGCATTGACGCCATTGATGGCACTCATATTGAAGTAACAGTGCCAGTTAAAGATCAGGGTAGGTATCGGAACAGGAAACAAGCTATTACAACAAACGTAATGGGGGTATAAGATTCAAATATGAAATTTTTGTACGTCTTGCCTGGATGGGAAGGGTCATCATCGGACTCTAGAGTGTTACGTAATGCACTTGAAAGGACAGATCGTTTCGAGGTGCCAGTAGGAAAATACTATCTTGTGGATGCTGGATACACCAATGGTCCAGGATATCTTGCTCCCTATAGGTCAACTAGATACCATCTAAAAGAGTGGTCCGCACAGGGCAATAATCCCACAAATTATAAAGAGTTGAAAATCATGCTAGATTACTTGCCGAAGTAGATGCTGAGATATTAGCGCAAGATGCAAGTTCGGAAAGTTTTGAGTACGTGGACGCAGTTGGTGCAGTTCAAGCAACACCCGAGTGGAGCACATTTAGAGATACTATGGCTATAAACATGTTCAATGAGTATCGTGCTCGCCGTGGGATATGAGTATCGTGCTTTTTTGATATTTTCGTGTTTCTTAAATCATATTGTCTTTTTTGGGGTGTTTTTTTGATGTATTCTTGTTTCTAATATGATATCGTGCAACACAAATATGGTGTAATTTTATTGATTACTGTAATTTGTTCAATTTATTTTATTCTATGCATGACTAAAGTGCAGACAGTAGATGGATAAAAGCAAAGGAAAAGGTGCCAAAGCTAGTGAACGGTCTTATGTTCCCTGGACATCACAGATGGACTGTGCTTTATCCACAGCTCTCCTCGAACAACAGAGTTTGGGGAACAAGGCGGCTAGTGGATGGAAAAGTGTTGCCTACACAGCGACAATTCAAACATTAAAGGAGGATTGCAACGTCGAAATAAGTAAGGAGAAGATAATGGCTCGAATAAAAACATGGAATAAGTACTACCAAGAGATATCAGCAATGCTAGATACTAGTGGATTTGGCTGGGATTGAGAGCGCAATGTGGTGAAGGTAGAGAGTGAAGATGTCTGGGCCAACTATGTTCAGGTAATATTTTAATTTGACAATTACTTGCATTTTTAGAAGTTTTGAAAATTTACGAGTCTAATTTAAACTAAACTTGTAGGCACACCCGACAGTAAAACATTATCGGGGCAAAGTGATCGTGAATTGGGGCGACTTAGCTATGATATGTGGGGTTGATAGAGCTACTGGAGCTCATGCTGCTACTGCATCGGAGTCGATGAACGAGATCCATATTGATGATTCGGTGGAAGACAATGTGGTTGAGGAGGTCGAGCCACATCCCCAGAAGAAGAAGAAAACATCTGCGGTAGATGTTATTGCGGATGCTGTTACTGCTATAGCGAGGAACATGGAGCATGAAAACAGTTTGCCTTCTCAGCCACCGCCTCCGATCTCAAAGGCAGACAGGATATATGCGGCCATTGCAGCTATTGCAGATCTGACTGAGGCTGAGGTCATACAGGCTATCGATATGCTGAGTGTTGACGACACGAAGAGCGACGTGTTCATCGCTTTACCGGTGCCAATTAGGAGGACCCGGCTCCGCTTACATTTACTCGATTGATTATATATGAACTTATGTTTTGTATGCTGCAGACTTTTTTTATGCTGTGGACTTATGTTTTGTATGATGTTAATGCGGACTTCTATTTTAATTCTGATATTTTAATCCTGTTTAAAATTTAATTTTAATTTTATAAATTTTAAATTTCAATTCCGTCCATTGAATTCTGACATACAGCCGAACAACGGAATTACCAATTCCAATTCTGATGACAAAATTCCTGCAGTTAGCCGAACAGAAGAATTGGAATTGAAGTCAATTCCAATTCCTGCGGGAATCAGAATTGACTTCAATTCCAATTCCTGCATCTCATTTCCTGCGAAACGAACGGAGCCTTAGAGTTTTTAGTAGTAATTGGGTTTAGTCCCACATTGTCTGTCCGTTTTTATGAGTCTTTTGCAATGCTTTAAATATTACCCCTATGTGGAAGAATAAAAGTATCCATCTATTATGTTTTCTACTTTCCAACAGTAACCACTGGTGGATCGACGATCATCCAGAGAGCCAACATAGTCAGCGTCCAAGTAGGTAAATGATAGATAAAGATGAAGAGAGCATATACACAAATCCTTGACCAGGAGCACTTTTTAAATACCGAAGGATATACTCAATTGCCTAAAGATGGGAAGTTTGTGGAGGATACATTAAACGACTGACAACCCCAATAACAAATGATATATCGGATCGTGTAACTGTAAGATAAATTAGCTTGCCCACAAGACGACGGCGGTATTCTGGATTTGGAAGTAGTAGGTCAGAGTCGGAGCTATGCACACAGAGCTTCTGGTTGACATTAGGTGTATTTGCGGGCTTGCATCCAGAGTAGTCAGGATCATGAAGAAGATCAAGACAATACTTCAATTGGGATAGAACAACACCATCAGGGCGACGAGCTATCTCGATATCGAGAAATATTTGAGATTGCCCAAATCTTTGGTCTGAAAAACAGATGTCAAGTGTATCTTGATCATGTGTATGTCATTGAGATCACTGTCCATGATAAGAATATCATCAACATGCACCAAAATATCACTGTGTTGGTCGAGCGGGGACGAGGAAAAAGAGAGTAGACGGCCAAGCTTCGAGTAAATCCAACATCACGAACGACAAGACTAAATTTATCAAACCACGCTCGTGGAGATTATTTGAGCCCATAAAGAGACTTTTTGAGGTGTTAGACAAGGTTCTCCCCCATGGTCTCAAACCCGGGAGGCTGCTTCATGCAAACAGTGTCAATAAGATCCTCATTCAAGAAAGCATTTTTTATGTGTCCACTGATACAACGGCCAGTGGCGAGGAACAACCAGAGATATTAAAACACGGACAGTATTCAGCTTCACAACGGGCGAGAATGTCTCCCCATAATCAAGGCCCTGTTGCTATATAAAACCACGGGCCACAAGGCGAGCTTTCAGACATTCCACAGCCCCATATGGTCCATGCTTGACGGTGAAGACCCACTTACAACCCACACAGGTTTGACCAGGTGGAAGTGGGACAAGGTCCCAGGTTTGATTAACCCAGAAAGCTGTCATTTCTTCATCCATAGCAGCCCGCAACCCAGGATGTTGAAGAGCTTCATGCAAAGAAGTAGGAGTGAAAATAGTCGACAGAGATGTCGCAAATTTGAGAAGCGTCGGTGACAAGCGATGTAAAGAAACATAATTAGATAGAGGGTGAGCAGTAGAGGCCGGTACCGGATCAGCAGGCCGCAGAGCATCATCTGTAGAGGGTAACTATCGTTGGGCATTCGAACGAGGGGGACGTCGTTTGTACACACGAATAATAAGCGGGTTGGAAGAGATTGTAGTGGGTGTAGGTAAAAGGGGAGGTGAGTTAGAATGGATAGGAACGACAGGGCGTGGCAGTGTAGAAGTTGATGGAGGTACCGTAGGTGAGGAGTGAAACAGTTGGTCTTTGAGGAAGGACATCTGCAGATGTAACAATTTTGCGATCAGTGGGAGAATAACATACATAGTCCTTCTAAGTGTGGGAATATCCGACGAACATATATTTGGAAGCTCAAGGAGCAAACTTGTCTGTAGGAGGACCAAGACGGTGAACATAACAGGTGCATCCAAACACGCGAGGAGTCAAGGGAAAGGGAGGTCTGGGTGGGAATAGTGGGCTGAAGGGCGCCGCAAAGTTGATAATGGAGGAGGGCATGCGATTGACGAGATAACACGCCATAGAGACTGCGAAATGCCAGTAGACAATTGGCATCATCATCTGAAACATAAGAGAGCGTGCGACCTCAAGGAGGTGACGGTTCTTTCTCCCGACAACCCCATTTTGTTGGGGTGTGTAGGCACAAGAAGTTTGGTGGAGAATACCATGCTCAACACAAAAATTTTGAAACACATGACAAGTATACTCGCGCACATTTTCGTTTCGTAGAATTTTGATAGAGCTAGAAAATTGTGTACGCGGCTCGACAATGAAGGCATGAAATACACCAAGTAGTTCAAAACGGTCGCGAATTAAATACAAACATGTCATGCGAGAATAATATGTTGTGGGCCCGACCGCTCATTCAGTTTTGAACCCGGTCGAGTCTGCCCGACAATAGGGTTGCAACTCGCACACCCCAACCAACACTCCACACCGGATACAATCAACGCGGTAGGTTGTTGAGGGAGGGCTTCGAACCCTCGACCTCCATGAAAGAAGCCCACTTTTATGTTGTGGGCTCGGCCGCTCATTCGGTTTTGAACCCGGTCGAGCTTGCCCGACAACAGGGCTGCATCCTTCACACCCCAACCAACTCTCAGTTGGTGAAGGGAGTCAAGATGAGGACTCTCTTCAAGGAGGTCGAGGGTTTGATGCCCTCCCACAACAACCTACCGCATTGATTGTATCCGGTGCAGAGAGTTGGTTGGGGTGTGCGGGTTGCAACCCTGTTGTCGGGCTCGACCAGGTTCAAAACCGAATGAGCAGCTAGACCCACAACATAGTCATCAATAAATATGAGGAAATATCGATAACCAGAAACACTAGTTGTTTTATACGGTCCCCAAATATCAGAGTGCACAAAATTAAAAGGAGCAGAGCTTCGAGTATTATGGGATTTAAAAGTAGAAGGATGTTGTTTGTTATAGATGCAGGACTTGCAAGTGAAGTCAGGGAGGAAGAGATCGGGAAGAGCTTTCTAGAGAATCAGGAGAGGCGCATGCCCAAGGCTTCGATGTCAATCAACAGAGGTAGCAGAGGTTAGAGCAGTGGTGGGAACATCCAGGGTGTAGAGCCCGTTTGACAATCTTCCTCTACCAATGATATTCTGGGTTTGTCGATCCTGCACAATAAAGGAAGATGATGAAAATGTTACAGAGCAGTCAAGATCTTGTGTCAAACGACTAACAGAGAGAAGATTAAAATGAGAACCCGAAATATGAAGAACCGAGTGTAGAGAGAGATGGAGTGAGGGGCATGTCCCAAGAACCACAAACATGGGTGGTCTCCCCATTAGCCACCATGATGAACTTAGGGCTGGTGAAGTTCAAATATTGAAGCGGCTTTTGTGGAGTAATATGATTCGTGTTACCAGAGTCCACTATCCAAGCTGGGCTATTGGAAAAACAAGAGATACCTTCATTTGAAATAGACGCAACAAAGCCAGGAGAGCGCCTGATCAACCTTTGAAGATCCTGAAGTTGGGTCCGCAAGCTGTCAATGTTAGCATGGGCGGTGGAGGGAGCATCGGTCGCATTGGAGGCATGTTGTTGCAGAGGCACACCGTGCTTACGAAAGCAAGTAGACTTTAAATGACCACCCTGGCTACAATAGGTACACACGCGAGTGTCGATACCCTTAGAGCGATTCCATCTGCCGCGACCCCGTCCACGAGAGCCAGTGCGACCCCCACGAGCCGGCGGTGGGGTGGGATGGTGTTCAGAAGAGTGTTGGAGAAGGGCAGGAGAAGCAGGCCCTGGAGCATCGGGTGTGGCGTCACCTTCAACATCATGGAGCACACATTTGAGAGGGAAGGAACCGTGGAGGATGAGAGAATGTTTACACAGACACTCTTGAGATATGGGGGGATGCGGGCCATTATCATGGCAATGCGGACTGCTTCCTTCTGAGCACGTTGAGCGGAGAGATCCAACATTGGAGGTTGATGTTGAATCCGGCCTCGGCGAGAGTTTTGGATTTCGCAACAAATGAGGTTAAGTCTCTGTCTACTCCCGGAGTAAGAGATTGAATGCCCGTGAAAATGTCAAACAAGAGTTGTAGACTGTCGCCAGAATACAAGGAGTGAAGTTCATTCCACATTGCCTTTGCCGTCTCATGATACATTGCTGGCTCAGCCTCCTTCCAGCTCATGGGTCCAACTCAACTTTGGTTCACTCAAATTCAACGGGAGCATCCCTAGTTCACATGGGAAGATTTCAAGGACTCTTGCATGCTCCGCTTCGAGATTCCGTTACACAGAACCCTCTCGGCGACCTCATTGTCCTCAAACAAACGGGCCCTATAGATGAATACTCAGAGAAGTTCCAGTTTTTTTAGTGCGTGCTCCTTCAGAGAGCCCCGCACAGTAGGTCCCCATCTTTACCGCGGGCCTTCATGAGCGCCCCCGTCTCGACGTTGAGTTCTAGGCCCCTCCAGACCTCACGATTGTGATGAGTCTCAAGCGGGTCTGTGAGAAGCGTCTACTTTTAAACCGTCCACAGGGAGGCCGCAGGGATACGACGGGACCCTTCAGAGGTAGCAGCACCATAGGGCAACCGCACCCCAACTTTTCTAAGGGAGTCGATTCGAGCCTCCCTCCCTTTCATCACCGCCTCTCCATCTCCGAGATGGCTGATTGCCGCGCCAAAGGCTATGGTTTCAATTGCGACGACCCCTTCGGGCCTGGCCACCGATGCAAACATCTTTTTTGAGTGGAAGTGGACGACCCTTCCGATGATGATGATGAGGATGCGAACACAGTGGTTCCGGATATTTCCCTTCACGCCATCTACGGGCCTCAGGAAGTTCATACAATCCAGATGCTTGTAACCCTCGGGGGATAGACCTTCCTTGCGTTCATGGACTCGAATAGTGCTCCAGCTTCATTAGTCAGACCACTGCTACCTGCCTACACCTTCCAGTCACACCTCGCAGTCGTGTTCATATGTCTGTGGCCAATGAACACCAGATGGAGTGTTCGGGCATCTGCCGTCAGGTCCCTATCATGGTGGACCATCACTACCACTTCGACCTCCTCATTGTGGACCTTTAGGGGTTTGAGGTAGTGTTTGGTGTTCGCTGGCTGCGGACTTTGAGACCTCTGACATGGGATTTCGACCGCCTCATGATGTGGTGGCACTATGGCTCTCAACTGATTGAGTGGAACGAGCACTCCACGATGACATGGATATCTTCCTTCTTAGTACAGGGGACTCCACACTCGGTTGCTGGCTAGGATACGGAAGACGATTCTCCCAACCTCCATCAGCTCCTACAGGATTTTGGTGACACATTTACACAACCACCTAGACTTTCCCCGATCCGCAGCCAGGACCACCGCATCTGCCTTCTGTTGGGCACGGCGTCCGTGGTCGTCCAGCCATACTGTTATCCCTTCCTCCAAAAGGATAAGATTGAGCACCAGTGCACCGCTATGCTTTAACAAGGGATCATTCAACGCAGCGTCTCTCTGTTCTCTTCGTCGGTCCTTTTGGTGTACAAGATGGATGACATATGGCGCTTCTGTGTGGATTACAGAGAGTTGAATGCCAAAACAATCATGGATAAATTTTTCATTCCGGTGGTCGAGGAACTTCTGGATGAGTTGCATGGAGCTGACTTCTTCTCCAAGTTGGACTTGTACTCGGTCTATCATCAGATGTGCATGACTGCCGCCGATGTGGAGCAGACGGCCTTCAGGACGCATCACGGCCATTTCGAATTCTTGGTTATGTCATTCGGGCTTACGAATGTCCCCCTCCACTTTCCAAGCTTTGATGAAAGAGGTATTCCAACCCCTGGTTCATAAGTCTGTACTCATGTTTTTTACGACATTTTGGTGTACAGTAAGTCCTGGGTCGAGCATTTGCAACACCTTCGCATAGTTGTCCAGCTAATTCGCCGCTACCACCTCGTTCTCAAGGCCACGAAGTGTTCTTTCGGCATGGGTAGCATGACTTACTTGGGCCACATGGTGCATGCCCAAGGGGTCTCAACCGACACGGAGAAAATCCAAGGCGTAGCCTCTTGGCCCACACTACAAATGCCGCACGACCTCCATTGATTTCTTGGCCTCACCGGTTACCACTGTCGCTTCATTCGGGGCTACAGTGCCATTGACGCGGTCTTGCATCTTCCGAATTTTTCCGAGGAGTTTCACGTGGACTGCGATGCCTCGGGCCAAGACTGCAGTCATATTGCAACAAGAGGGACACCTCATTGCTTATTTCAGTCGAAAGACAGCCCTCCACCATCAGAAGTTACCGGCATATGAATATGAGTTGATGGGCCTCGTGAAGGCAGTCTGGCACCGGAGACCCTACCTCTGGGGGCGCACCTTTGTGATCCACATTTACCATTTCAGCCAGAAGTGATGCAACTCAACATGCATCTTCAACTTAATTTATGCAATTTCTATTTTAAGCAGCGCATGTCTTCCCGCATTTAATATTTATTGTTCGTGCACGCTAGTCGTGCTCCGGTATCCATGTTAGTTTCACGCATTTCATTTATGCTCGTTATTGCAGCTTATTGGCATGACTAATAAAATCATGAATAAAATGGTTCGTCAAATTAGATTTAGCGTTAGTTTGGACAAGCAATGAAATATAAAAATATATTTTTATTAAAATGTCATCCTAAAATTAAATAAAAAGTCATCCTAAAAGTATTCATTTTGTATTATGATAATGAATTTATCTCCTCCTCCAGTCCCGGTTGCCTTCGATGAATCTTTCATTGGACCCGTTGCCCTAGCTACGGGGATGTGACGGCCTCCTTCGTCGGTACTCAATTTTCACTGCCACCTCCGCCACCCACCTCGAAGGCCTCTGACGATTCCTCTTGCATCATCACTATTGAGCCTTCGTCAGACTGCCACCTCCAGCCTCAGCCGATTCACACGACCCTTCTTCCCCATCCAGCCACCTATCCACAGTGCCTCCCTTTTCATTCTGCCATATCCATTCCCTTGCTTGGATTAATTCTGACGCCGCACTAGTCTCTCACAGGTATACCTGTTACAGACATTCCTGACAAAGAGCGTCCATGGCGGGTTAACAAGCGGCGGAAACCGCGTGGAGTGATGACGGAGGGTGCGGAACCAAACGACGAGGCGAATTAATAATAACTAGTTTATTATATTGGTATTTTATTTTGTTTTAGTTTGGCTATTGGCACCTCGCAGTTATAAGAGGGCCTGTGGAACCTTATTTTCTTTTTGTCTTGGATGTGCTAAGAAAAGAGTTGCTCCCTTATTTTCCTCTCAACCCTAACCTCCATCTCCTCTCCCTCTCCCTACCACCGGCCCTCCCTAGCCGGATTCTTCGCTTCGGTATTATTTGGTCCGACCTGCTTGTCTACCAGCTATCGTAGCCGCCGGCCTTCGCCTGCATCTCGCCGACGTCTTCCCAGGCTCGTTCTCGCCGACCGCGCGGGCTCTCGCCGACGTCTGCCCGGCTCGCTCTCGCCGACGTTTGGTCCAACCGGCTCGCTCTCGCCGACGTCTGCCCCGACTCGCTCTCGCTGCCATCCCGAATCGACCGGCATGGCCCCGACGACTCGCCTTCATCCCGACGCTTCTGGCGTTGATACTTCCAACGATACCGTCCAGCGTCGCCTCGACGCCCACGATTCCCAATTCGCCTCCATCCAGGCCACGCTACAGGCGATCCTCGCACACCTAGACGCCCGCCCCGCCTCGCCCGCGCCCAACAGCGAGTGCACCTCTCCTGCCGACGGGGGCTCGCTGCTGCGCCCCCCACATCCAGATATTTTGCTGCCACTCGCGGGCCGCGCCCCCCTCGCTCTTGACATCCCGCACTTTTCCGGAACCGATCCCATGGGATGGGTCGCCAAGGCCGAACAATACTTCGACCTCCACCTCACACCGGAGATCGACAAGGTCGGCACAGCCTTAGTCGGCCTGGACGGATCCACCCTCCATTGGGCGCGGTGGCTCCGCCAATCTCAGCCCCCCATCTCATGGGGAGAGATGAAACGGGAGATGGTCCGCCGCTACGAGCCCCATTATGTTGGGTCCGCCGTCGAGTGGCTTTGCAGCATCCGCCAGTCGGCCAGTCTCGATGCCTACATTGACGAATTCGTCGCTTTGGTCACACATGTTCCCGGCCTTCCGCCCGACCACTATTTGGGATTTTTCATGCAAGGTCTCCTTCCGTCGATCCGCTCACGCCTCCGCACCCATCAACCACGAACCGTCTCCGAAGCGCTCGATCTCGCATGTGACGTCGAGGCCAATCTCGGGGCGCGCCCGCCAACTCCTACCGGACCTCCTCCTCCACGGGCACCGCCACCACGGGATTTTGGTCCGCAACCACCTCCCACAGGCGGCCCTCGCCCGGGCCGCCCCCCAACATCCCACCGCCTCTCCAACGGGGACTACAAGGAGCTCAGGCGTAAGGGGCTCTGCTTCCGGTGCCGTCAACCGTACTCTCCCAATCACGAATGCGCCGTGAAGGACTTTCATGCGATTATCGGGCAATTTGGTCCCGAAATCACCGTCGCGGATTTTGAGGCACATGAAATCTCCGACGAGCCGCCAACCCCAGCAACCGAAGGCGCTACCTACCACCGCTTAGATCTTCCCTACTTCTCGGTGGGCGGCCTCACGGGACCGCGGACTATGAAGTTAACAGGCCGCGTCCAGGATCATCCAGTTCTCATCATGATCGACAGCGGCGCCAACCACAATTTTATCTCCCAACGTCTGGTGCGATGCCTAGACATCCCGTCCACGCCATCGCCGGACTTCACCGTTTGTCTGGGAGACGGGTGTCGTAGGCCGACAACAGGATCTTGCCCTGCCGTGCGGGTCGCCATGAGACCTTGCTCGGTCACGACGAATTTCTACGTATTCGAGTTGGGCGGCGTCGACATCATTGTAGGCGTGACTTGGCTGGCCACCTTGGGCGACGTACGGGTCAACTGCGCGGAAATGTCTATGCAGTTCTCATGGGAAGGGTCTCCCTGCCACCTCGTCGACGACTCCGCCTTGCTCCCCACTCCGGTTCATTTTGTGTCATCCAACGCACGACCGAAGTGGCTTTCTCGACATGGCTTTGGCACCTCCAGGCTGAGCCGACGAGCCGCCTCCGAGGAACCACCCGACCTCGACCGCATCCTCGACGAGTTCTCCGACGTGTTCACACCTCCAGCAGGCTTACCCCCGGTGCAGGCCACGGACCATGCCATTCTGTTGCGGCCCCACACCTCGGCCGTCTCCGTCAGACCTACTGCTATGGGCATGTTCAGAAGGACGAGATCGAACGCTTGATGCGGGAGATGTTCATGGGTGGCCACATCCGCCCCAGCGCGAGCCCTTTCTCCAGTCCGATCCTCCTCGTGCGCAAGAAGGACGGGAGTTCGCGCTTCTGTGTCGATTACCAAGAATTGAACAAGGCCACGATCTCGGACAAATATCTTATTCCGGTCATTCAGGAGCTTCTAGACGAGCTCCACGGCGCAACTTTTTTCACGAAGCTTGATCTCTGGGCGGGGTATCACCAAATCCGGGTGCGGCCAGTTGATGTACCAAAGACAGCGTTTCGGACGCATGACGGGCACTACGAGTTCCTAGTTAAGCCCTTTGGGCTGACCAACGCCCCGACCACCTTCCAAGCCACAATGAACGATATTTTTCGAGCGGTACTCCGACAACACGTCATTGTTTTTTTATGATATTTTGGTATACAACTCATTATGGCAGGAGCATTTATGTCATGTCCGCCGCACGCTCGAGACGATTCGCCGCCATCATCTTGTCCTCCACCGCAAGAAATGCTCGTTCGGGGGGACATCCGTCAGTTACTTGGGCCACACGATCTCGGCCCAGGGGGTGGCCATGGACGACGACAAAATCACAGCGGTTCTTCACTGGCCGACTCCCACCTCTCTTCGGGACGTCCGCGGGTTTTTGGGCATCACTGGTTAATATCGGCGCTTCATTCGGGAGTACGGCACCATGGCTCGCCTACTCACACAACTACTCAAGTCTACCGAGGAGGAACCTTTCGCGTGGACTCCAGCTGCCCTGTCCGCATTCACCGCCCTCAAGGCGGCTCTGGTGAATGGCCCAGTTTTGACCATGCCCGACTTCGACCAACCATTCATCGTCGAGTGTGATGCCTCGGGCACCGGGGTAGGTGCGGTCCTCATGCAAGGCGGTCGCCCCATCGCCTACTACAGCCAGGCGTTCTACACCAGCATCCGTAGCCGTTCGGCTTATGAGAACGAGCTCAAGGCACTTGTCCTAGCAGTGCAACAATGGCGGCCGTATATTTTGGGTCGGCCCTTCATCGTCCGCACCGAACATCATAGCTTGCGGTATCTCCTCCAGCAGAAGATCGCCACACCCGCACAACAGCTGTGGGTGGCAAAGTTCATGGGGTATGACTTCTCCATCGAATTTCGCTCGGGGCGCACCAATCAAGCGGCAAACGCTCTATCCCGGCAAGCCATTCGTACGATGAAGGGCAAGCCACCCTATGAACTTTGCCATTCGTACGACCCTCATTGCTGACCCGGCAAGCCACCTTCCTTACACCCTGGTGGGCGTACGGCTCTTTTACTGGGGCCGCCTAGTGTTGTCTGCGACCTCCGCTCTCATCCCGTGCCTTCTTGCCGAGTTCCACGCTACACCGACCGAGGGTCACGCTGGGGATTTCCGCACCTACCGCCGTTTGGCAGCCTCTCTTTACTGGCCGAACATGTTCAAGCAAGTCAAAGCCCACGTTGTCGCCTGCCTTCCATGCCAGGAGGCAAAGTACGAGACAATGTTTCCAGGCGGGTTACTTCAACCCCTGCCCATTCTGGAGCGTATTTGGGAGGACATCGCTATGGATTTTATCACACGCCTCCCCCGGTCCAACGGGTTCAATTGTATCGTCGTCGTAGTGGACAACCTCTCTAAGTACGCACACTTTATTCCGCTTCGGCATCCGTACACCGCAGCGGGAGTAGACGACAGTTTCATTTCCGGAGTGGTCCGACTCCATGGCTTTCCCCGCTCGATTATTAGCGATCGTGATCCCCTATTTTTGAGAAGCTTCTGGACGTCATTGTTCGGCCTCTAGGTACACACACTTTATTCCGCTCCGGCATCCATACACCGCAGCGGGAGTAGCCAACAGTTTCATTTCCGGAGTGGTCCGACCTAGGAAGTACGGGTACAAGTACCGGGTACGATACATACCCGGTACGGCGGTACGCCAAAATTTAAAAAATAAGGATACGGGTGCGGCGGGATACGTTGTATTAAATATAATAAATCTATATGTATAATCTCACAAATGTAATTATAAGTCCTCAAAATAATAAAACACCAAGCATAATTGCATAAATCACTAATTGAAGTACAAATTCATAGTTAATGCAATATAATATGAATTTCTCAAACAAAAAATATTCATAATCATTTCAAATTTAAGGATGTTTATCAGTCATTTTCTTCTTCTTTTTCCCCATTATTGGAGATTAACACATCTTCAACTTCTGGTTCGTCTAAAGATAAGTTAGCAAAATATTAAACATAGAAAAATTCATGTTAAACAAGTAGAAATAGTACCAATCGGAAACATCTAATCTTTTCATATATAGTAAAAAAATAAAATGATAAAATTTAAATCAAATTATTTATAGCTTAAACGAAAAAAGATACTTAAATCTGAAGTACATTTTGTTGCTATAATAAATAAGCATCGCTAGTTGCGTTTCTCGGTAATTTTTCTTTTCTAAAAGACACGCAGAAATCTTTTGTTTACTTCAGAAAAATACACTCTTATTACAATATGCAGAACAATCTACCAAGTCCAAGTGTATCTACAGACTAGAATAACAGGAATATCCGTGAGTATCGGGTACGTCCCGGTATCGGATACGTATCTGGTACGGGCACGTGACCCTCAAGGAAGTATCAGTGCTTCATAAGGTCCGACTCCATGGCTTTCCCCGCTCGATTATTAGCGATCGTGATCTCCTATTTTTGAGAAGCTTCTGGACGTCCTTGTTCCGCCTCCAGGGCACACACCTCCGCATGAGCTCCGCATACCATCCGCAAACGGATGGCCAATCCGAGGTCCTCAACCGTTGCTTGGAGACTTACCTTCGTTGTTTCATTGGCGAGAGACCGGGCACGTGGGCCAAGTGGATGGGGTGGGCCGAATACTCGTACAACACCGCCTACCACCATGCGGATGGATCCACTCAGTTTGAGTCCGTCTACGGCCGACCACCACGGAATGTAGTGCGCCACCTACCCGGCGAGTGCATTGTGCCGAGTTTGGCAAACCACCTCCAGGATCGGGATATCATTCTGGACAGTCTCAAGCATCACCTGCGTCGGGCCCAGGCCAAGATGGCCTCCTTCTCCAACCGCAAGCGCCGGGATCTGTCCTTTCAAGTCGGCGAGAAGGTCTTCATCAAGCTCAATCCTTACCGCCAACTCACGGTTGCCCGACGCCCGTGCCCCAAACTCGCGTCTCGTTTCTTTGGGTCATTCACCGTCGTGGCCCAGATTGGGGCCGTCGCCTACCGGATCCAACTTACCAAGGGGAGCCGCATCCACCCGGTCTTCAACGTCTCTCAGCTTCGCCGCGTCGTGGGCGATCATCCGACTCTGGACCACATTCCGGCCGATCTCGACTTCTCCGACTCCGCTCCCACCTATCCGGACAGCATTTTAGAACGCCGCCACCACCATTCCGGCGACGCGGCCCCGGAAGAAATCGTTGTGGCGTGGCGAGACCCATCCTCCGTCCGAGGCGACGTGGCTGTTGCGCAACAATTTTCGCCGTCAGTTTCCCGACTTCTGCCTTGAGGACAAGACGAATTTTCCAAAGGGCGGCATTGTTACGGACATTCATGACGAAGAGCATCCATGGCGGGAGCGGGAACCGCGGGGAGTGATGACGGAGGGTGCGGAACCAAACGACGAGGCGAATTAATAATAACTAGTTTATGATATTGATATTTTATTTTGTTTTAGTTTGGCTATTGGCACCTCACAGTTATAAGAGGGCTTGTGGAACCTTATTTTCTTTTTGTCTTGGATGTGCTAAGAAAAGGGCTGCTCCTTTATTTTCCTCTCAATCCTAGCCTCCCTCTCTTCTCCCTCTCCCTACCGTCGGCCCTCCCTAGCCGGATTCTTCTCATCGGTATTAATACCTCTCGCTGATTCTCTCGCTCACATCATGTTAGAATAAAAATTATACTATGTTTATTTGATCTTTATAATTTCAAGGCTTGCCCTAATTCTCGTTGTGCATGTTTGTCGGTAACTTGAAATATTTTCGTGTTTTTCTCTTTCTTTTTATTTGTGTCTGTGGATTTTAATTTCATGACAATTGTCGCCCGAATGTCAGTTACTTGAAAGCGACGTGCTAGGCCTAGGTTAATCACCTAATCTATTTACTCAACGACTCGAACACGCGCTCCTCACTTTAATTTGATCTCTACTTTATTTATTAAAATTCAATATAAAACTCTTGAGTACTGATTTACATCATGAAGTATCTTTTTAAGCAATGCCTCACTACCGTGCTGCTACAACGCCGGGTCAATAAACATATTGGGTTCAATTTTCGCGTGGAATACAATGTGGCGGCCTTGAACTGTGCAGCTGATGCTCTGTACCGTCGGGAGTATTCCCCCCGAGAACACTCTCTTTGCCAACTCCTGCCCCATAGCCACGGTCCTCTCCGCCTTACGTCATGAAATCCAGATCTCCACGTAACATTTCAACCTGCAGTAATCTCCACAGCCTGCTATTCAGCCATATATAACTACCTTACCATCTCCCCAACTTCTCCAAATCACCCACGGCCACCACCCCCCCCCCCCCATTTTTCCTCAACTGCCCACTAATTCCTACTTCCAGCATTCCACTGCCTCGATCCACGAATAACCCCACATCCCAGCCTTCAATTGAAGTTGCACCACCCTTAGTTTTTGTGCATCCAATTCGGCATTCAAAGTATGTTGTTGTTACGGAGGGTGTTAGATTCAATTAAACAAAAAAAAGCAGGAGATTAAATCCCACAGGAATCTAATGTGGATGAGTAAGGGATGAAAAGAAGCATACCACTCCCAGACCAAGCATCAAGTATGTTGCCAAGCCGAATATAAACAAAGCATTTTTGCCAAAAGCCCCCTGGCACAAGCAAACAGAATTAAGGGTGAGAAAATTGCAAATTTGAGGGTTTTAGTCTCAAGTAAACATAAAATAGATTAGATGGGATATTTGTGGAAAATTAGGTGAATTGTCAATAGCTCTCATATTGGTACTGTAAGTAATTTACATAGGCAATCTTAGTTGCACAACATTTTTCTAATATCCTCTACCATTTACTCATAACCCTACCAATGAAACCATAGAAATTGTGTTTCCTATCAGAAGCAATCCAAATTATCTTATAGGCATTATGCATAAACCAGAAATCTATGGAAGTTAGTTGAATGATTGTTATCAACCAAATATAGAGGTAAATTACTAGGGTGGTTTATGAGAAGCTTTACTCGGATAATGATACCTGTACAGCCCTTCCACCATCAAGGCAACCTACGGGAAGCATATTGAAGGCTGTAGTGGTCAAGCCACACCTGCAACAAACACACAAGCCATGACTATATATATCTATAATCTATATAATATTAGAAGGAAAAACTTGGGTTTGTCATGGTACTGAAATAGGACCATCAAATAAACCCGAGGTTATCGATTTCAATCCCCTGATCTAATGAAACATGTGGTTTTTAATACATAGGGGTAAAGTAAGAAAAACTTTATATATATTAGCAGCCGTGCACAGGGCCCCACTGTGACTGTGTGCAATGATGACCATAGTACTCGCTTGAATGATGGTATGGGGTGACCCATGCATAGCCGCTAGTGTTACACACACACAAACAGACACATATATACGATTAATCTGAACCTTACAAAGTTTATGAAGTAATACTCACCAGCCGCCTATGACAAGAGGGTGAATCGAAATAGTGGCTGCATGCATGGCTCTGCACGTAGTAATGAACAATGAGCACGATCACAATGTGAGGAAGAAAACAGTCGAGCAGAAATTCTCGAGTAGTTTCCCCAAGCAGAGATAGTATTTAACTCGCACAACAAAACAAATGCTCAAGTAGCATAAATAAGTGAAATGTTATATTTTTCGAGACAGCTGAAATCACAATAGTATGCAATGTTCCTCTAAAAAAATTAGTTGGAAGGTATACTATTCAGGTAGTCTCAGCAAAGCTGGAAATTTTCTTACAAAATTACATTGCTAATTAAAAGTGTATGCATTTTGATATATCTTAAAGCTTGATATATGCTAATAAAGTGCAAAAATGTAAATGCTTTGCAAAGGTCAAAGCAGAAGTATGAGGAGATGTATCCAGATAATTAGAGATAAATTAGGTTCCAAGGTCCACAAGCTGAAGAAAAAAAATCAACATTTAACAAAGATATTGCTGAGCACAGTAACTTATAAAGTTATAGCCACCCATCACATAATCTTCTAGGGTTTCTTCAACCAGACAGCATGGGAAGCAGGCCAGCTCTGATTTTGTCAAAGATGTGCATGGGGTGAAAAGGATAAAATTATGAAGATGGGGTTCAGTTCAGCAGTGGAAGCTCAACATACTACGACCTGGGCAATCGTGAGGAAGAGAGTAGTGAGACGGAAGAGTAAAGCAAGGAGTTGGTAAGATCTCGTGTTTTCTAGCGAAAAAACAAATCTGACAGGGTTCTTTGGACGTTGTAAAATTGATCTAGGAGGCTCTACAAGGAAAAAGAGAAGATATATACTTTGTATTTCTCGTGATCAATGTCTGGAAGAGGTGATCCACAGTTCAAGTGTTTCTCACATGGTAACAAAGTTTATTTTCCACTTTTGTGTCTCCCCTCCGGCTGCTTGCTCTCCTTCTCTACAGCGTTTTTTTTTTATTAGTGCAGAAGCCCACAAAGCCCATCATTGCTCCCATCTTTTTTCTATGCAATAGCACGTAAAGCCCATTGTTTCATTCTTCATCGTTGGTACACAATTTAGTTGCTTTTTTTAGTATGGCGGCTTCATCTATCTTCGAGCCATTTCAACAATTTTCTCCCCCATGTGTGTTCCACCAGTGCAGTGTAGTGCTCTTTAGAGCAGGTGTTCGTTACGAGCAGTGTAGTGCTCTTTTGATAGAAGAGGGCAAGTTGGCTTCTTACTGATAGATATTCCGGATCCTGAATACTGACTCATATCCATTCAATAGGGAGCAGATTTGAAAGTGCAGAAATCAAGAAAATATCAATGTAATACACTCTTGACCGGGGGGGGGGGGGGGGGGGGGGGGGGGGGGTTGAATAGAAAAAAAGGGCAGCCCGGTGCACAAAGACATCCCCGCGCAGCGAGGGTCCGGGGAAGGGTCCCACCACAAGGGTGAAATGTAGGCAAACCTTACCTTGCATTTTTGCAAGAGGATGCTTCCAGGACTCGAACCCGTGACCACAAGGTCACACGACAACACCTCAAAACATGCGCCAAGGCTCCCCTTCTGGGGGGTTGAATAGAATAATGAAAAATTTCACCCTTTAATCAGATAACACATAACAACAAAGCCTTTATCCCACTATAGTGGGGTCGGCTATATGGATCCTTTGTCTCCATTGTGCCCTATCTTTAGTCATAATCTCACTAATGCCTAAGTACATCATGTCTTTCCTTATAGTTTCATTCCAATTCTTCATTGGTCTACCCCTCCCCCGTTTAACATGCCTAGTGACTAAACTCTCACAACGCCTAACATGTGCCTCTAATGGTCTCCTTTGTACGTGTCCAAACCATCTTAGTCGAGCTTCTCGCATTTTCTCAACAATTGGTGTCACTCCTGTCTTATCCCTGATACATTCATTCCTAATTTAATGCAGTCTCGTGTGTCCACACATTCACCTAAGCATTCTCATCTCCACAACTCCCATTTTTTGCTCATGCACACAATTCATGGCCCAACACTGAGAACCAAAGAGCATCGTTGGTCTAATTGCAGTACCATAAAACTTGCCTTTAAGTTTTAATGGTACTTTACGATCACATAAGATCCATGACGCGCATTTCCATTTCAACCTATCTGCTTGAATTCTATGTATCACATCTTTATCAACGCCTCCATCTTTTTGCCCTTTTTTTTAATAGAAAAAAAGGCAGCCGGTGCACAAAGGCATCCCCGCGCAACGAGGGTCCGGGGAAGGGTCCCACCACAAGGGTGAAATGTAGGCAAACCTTACCTTGCATTTTTGCAAGAGGATGCTTCCAGGACTCGAACCCGTGACCACAAGGTCACACGACAACACCTCAACCCATGCGCCAAGGCTCCCCTTCTGGGGGGGGGTTGAATAGAATAATGAAAAATTTCACCCTTTAATCAGATAACACATAACAACAACACTCAAGCCTTTATCCCACTATAGTGGGGTCGGCTATATGGATCATTTGTCTCCATTGTGCCCTATCTTTAGTCATAATCTCACTAATGCCTAAGTACATCATGTCTTTCCTTATAGTTTCATTCCAATTCTTCATTGGTCTACCCCTCCCCCGTTTAACATGCCTAGTGACTAAACTCTCACAACGCCTAACATGTGCCTCTAATGGTCTCCTTTGTACGCGTCCAAACCATCTTAGTCGAGCTTCTCGCATTTTCTCAACAATTGGTGTCACTCCTGTCTTATCCCTGATACATTCATTCCTAATTTTATGCAGTCTCGTGTGTCCACACATTCACCTAAGCATTCTCATCTCCACAACTCTCATTTTTTGCTCATGTACACAATTCATTGCCCAACACTCAGAACCAAAGCGCATCGCTGGTCTAATTGCAGTACCATAAAACTTGCCTTTAAGTTTTAATGGTACTTTACGATCACATAAGATCCATGACGCGCATTTCCATTTCAACCTATCTGCTTGAATTCTATGTATCACATCTTTATCAACACCTCCATCTTTTTGAACTATCGATCCAAGATATTTAAAGCGCTCACTGTGGGAAATATCTTGATCACCAAACTTAATTAACGAAGTCATCTGTCCTTGCACTGCTAAATTTAAGCTCCATACACTCCGTCTTTGTCATACTCAACCTAAAACCATTCTTTTCTAAAGTGTCTCGACAAGATTCAAGTTTCGCATTTACACCATCGCGCGTCTCATCGACCAAAACGATATCATCCGCAAACAATAAACACCAAGGTATTGCTTGTTGGATATGTTCGGTGAGCTCATCTAAGATAAGGGTAAAGAGATAAGGGCTTAAAGTTGAACCTTGATGTAAGCCAACAGTGATAGAGAATTCATGTGTTAATCCTCCAGATGTCATCACCCTCATCACTGAATTTGTATACATATCTTTGATTATGTCAATGTATGATACATTTACACATTTCTTTTCTAAGACTCTCCATAAGATCTCTCTTGGAACCCTATCAAAAGCCTTCTCAGGATCGATAAACAACATATGCAAATCTTGTATTCTTTCTCGATAGTTGTCAATGAGTCTCCTCAAGAGATGTATAGCTTCCATGGTCAACCGCCCTGGCAAGAATCCAAATTGATTCTCCGAGATGTTAGTCTCTCGTCTCACACTTCTTTTTATTACTCGTTCTCATAGTTTCATGATATGACTCATTAATTTAATTCCTCTGTAATTAACACAATTTTGTATATCTCCTTTGTTCATAAACAAAGGTACCAAGATACTTTCTCTCCGTTGATCTGACATCTTCTTTGAATTCAGTATCTTATTGAAGAAACATGTAGGCCACAAAATTCTATCTTTCCCTAGACATTTTCATACTTCGATCGGTATATCGACTGGCCCAACCGCCTTTCTATTTTTCATCTTCTTTAGTGCATCATTTACCTCTGATACTTGAATTTTACGATAAAATGTTATGTTCATATACTCATCTGATTTACTTAACTCTTCCAAGTTCAGTTCATTGTTTTTTGTCATTATAGAGTTGGTAGAAGTATCTTTTCCATAGATCTTTAATAGCCACATTATCCGTCAAAACTGTATTTGTTTCATTCTTTATGCATTTAACTTAGCTTAAATCTCTTGTTTTCCTCTCTCTAGCTCGAACAATTTTATATATATCACGCTCTCCATCTTTGGTATCTAGTCGCTTATACAATTCTTCACAAGCTTGACTTCTTGCTTTATTTACTGCATGTTTAGCTTTTTTCTTGGTAACTTTATACCTTGCCAAGTTTTCATCATTCCTACAAGCGTAGAGTGTTTTATAACTGACCCTCTTTGCCTTCACTTTGTCTTGTATTTCCTCTTTCCACCACCAAGATTTTTTATTTGAAGGCGCACGACCTTTTGATTCTCCAAGTACATTTTTTTCACTTATCCTTAACTGTGAATACATAACTTTCCATGAGGCACTAGGATCAACATAAGGGTCATCAACTAATTGTTCCATAATTGTTGTCTTGAAAACAACCTATTTTTTCAGCTTTAAGTTCCACCACCGAATTATTGACAACATTTTTTTCTTGTCTTAAATTTGTTGTATTTAATTTACACGTCCAACACAACTAATCTATGTTGTGTTGTCAAACTTTCTCCTGGTATAATTTTGCAATCCTTACAAATCATTTTATTTATTTTGCGAGTCATAAAATGATCAATTTGTAATTTATTTGGTCCACTTTTAAACGTAATTAAATGTTCTTCCATCTTCATAAAAAATATTTGTCATAATTAGCTCATGTGTTATGACAAAGTCTAAAATGGTTCTTCCTTCTTCATTTCTTTCTTCATACTCAAATCCTCCATGAACGGAATCAAATAACACATCCACAAAAAAATAAAGCTAGGCTATAGAGAATAGACACAAGAAATTATAAAGGTTCCCCAAAACCCGAATACTCCTCTCTTCTACTGCAGTAGGAATTCACTGTCTTCACAAGGCCCGATTCTTTTGATCAGGAGACTCTTAAAACCACTGAATCTTTTAGGGCCCGTTCGGATCCCTGGAATTGGAATTGGGAATTGGAATTGGGCAGTGGAATTCCAATTCCAGTGTTCGGATGTAAGGAATTCCCGCGGAATTGGAATTGGACCAATTCCATGGAATTCAGTTTTGTACTATGACCAATTCTTAGGGGTAAAGAGAGATTCCATGGAATTCAGTTTTGTACTATGACGGATTCTTTGGAGATATCATCGTTGTTGCCCGATCTCGCCATCGTCGCCTTATCTCGCCGTTGTCGCATGGTCTCGCCGTCGTCGCCCGATCTCGTTGTCGTCACCCGATCTCGCCGTCGTCGCCCGATCTCGCCGTCGTCGCTGGATCTCGTCGTGGTCGCCCGATCTCGCCGTGGTCGCCCGATCTCGCCGTCGCCGACCGATCGTGTCGTCGTCGCCCGATCGTGTCGTCGCCCGATCGCGTCGTCGTCGCCCGATCGCGCCGTCGTCGCACGATCTCGCCGTCGTCAGCCGATCTCGTCTTAGGAACAATTTTAGCAGGTTCGACCCTAACACAACACTCCATAGTGCTCTACCATAAAAATGATGACATTGAAGAATTTCTAAAGGCCTTCCAGCTGCCAAAAAAGAGATGAACATGAGGTTCAAACTTTATTTTGTAATTAATATAATATAATTACCTTGAAGAAGATAAAATATTTTCAAGTGAAACACATAATTAAGGAAACAATATAATCACTAGCCAAATAATTTTCAGGATAACGATAAATTACTAAAAATAAATACAAATTTTCATTTTCCCAAATAATTGATTGAGAAAGAGTTGGATATTGCAAAAGAAAGAAAGAAAATTCAAAATTAATTATTGTGACTTTGCAATTTCAAACCAATTCCAATTCTAGAAAATCATCCTGCAACCGAACAACTGCATTGGAATTCAGACCAATTCAAATACCTGCAGGAATTGAAATTGGTTGAATTCCAATACTGCAATTCCAATTCCTGTGATCCGAACGGACCCTTAGAGATATTCTTAGAACTCGTGTTACAACAATTGCTTAGAAAGCAAGGAACTTTTACATAGTGAAAGCGATCTCAGCAGAATAATGAAACCACTTTGGAGATGTTTCTAATATGGATTCAATAAACAGATCTCTCTAGACGTTCTTCAAGAAGAAAGAGAATGAAATTAGGGTTTAGAAAGTTTCTTTTGAGAAAAAATGAGAGAGAGAGAGAGTCAGAGAGTTGTGCATATGGAGAAAAAAGATTAGACGTGTAAATATACTTCCATTCAAATTTCTATCAGAAAAGGACAAGTTATTTCCTTAAATTATGATTTCTTGGAAAGGAAAATGTATGTTAGAAATTCCCTTCACTTTTTTGAGATTCCCAAACGGTCCTAAAAACATCTCTAACGACTACATTCTTCAGATAGGAAACTTCTTGTTTCACTTGTTAGTCGAATGCCATTCGACTATCCGCTTCTACTAAGTATATCAAAATATCTTCTTTTCTTCATAGCATATTCATTAGTCAAAATGAATCCAGCTAATGGCTTCTATTAGAATAATGCTTCATCCGGAGTTTTTACTCATTAGTCAAAAGAAATTCAACAAATGGCTTCTAATAATTGTTAAGTTCATGCTCTGACATATATTGGGCTATTGATAGCTCACTTATGTTATTAGCACATATACTTCTTCCGTAGTCGAATAGAAATCGACTACCGCCTTCTAATGACTTCATACTTAAATGTAGAGAAGTATTTGGCTAACGGCTTCTAAAAGATCTTCAAACGCTGAACTAAATCTTATGCTTCGAGAGCCTTTCAACTACTGCTTGCTAACAGATAATTAGAAAAGAAATAAGACTTGCTCTGAGTACTATTCGACTAAAGCTTCCTCTTGAACTTCAGGATAAGCTCATGCTTATACTGTCATTCGACCAACGTCTTCTAACAGCTTGTATCTTTGCTACTTCATATGCTCTAACTAGAAATCGACGAAAGCTTTCAGAGTATGATTGCTATCGTCGAATTTCATTCGATGATAGTATCCTGTAATTGACGAATCTTCGCGCTACTTTCCTTCTTCTGATATCTGCCTGTAGTAATACAACAAAGAATAAAACATTTCTCTACATTTACTAAGGCTAACCTATATCACTTTACAACTTATCTGTTTTATCAAATACAACGAGTTTTCCATGACAATTAAGGTAATCTATTATCTTTTACTAAATAGGATTCTAATTGTAGTGTTATTTTCCATGACACTCAAGGTGTTTTTTAGGACCAAAAAGACAATTGACAGTAAGAGATAAATGTTCATACTAATTTTATAAGGATTTCTCAGGTGTAAAAAGGCTAGTTTAGCTCAATTACTCTTTGATAAAAAAGCTCAGTGGATTAATAGTATTAGTTCAATTAATGTTTATTGAACAAATAATGCTACGACACCTTCAACCAGGTCATCCTCTCATAAAATTTTAATAGCATAATTTTTTTAATGCTTCAATAGGAAAGTTGTCATCTATCTAAAGATCGTGTTAAATTTGTTTTGTATTATTGTCCCTCAAAAAAACCGTTTTTAATCCATAGTGACGTTTGAACATATTTATTTAAGTATACACAGATACTTTAAAACAATACATAAAATGTCTGATTCATTTTTCATCTAGCATTGTATTATCATCATAATTAGTTATAAGACAGAATTTTTACGAGTTTTTAAATGAGATCATGTGTTCTGAAGTTTTGAACAAGAAACTCATCCCTCCACTATCATCCTCATACACCTAGAAGATCTAAAGTGATTGTGGTAGTTGATGGTGACATGGCGAGCTTCTAAATACTCTCACACCAACATCACAGAAGCTCACAACAGCTACTGCGAACTTGCTAACCAACATAAATTCACTGCCTGCGGGATTGTGGGAGCTAAGAAGAGCTCGGGACAATACCCTTGAACTCATGGACATTGTTGTCAGCCTAAAGCCCGAATTAGCAACAATGCAAGTGTGAACAAGCTTCTTGACATGCGTGTAGTGATTTAACAATAATGAGTATGACAACATGTTATGAATGTGTGGGTTCAACAACTTTGGTACAAATATCAGAATATATAACAGCATTTTATAGAATAAGGTTTCGAGATGACCACACATATATATCAAGTTTTGAAAACCCATGGTGTTAAGGTACTTTCTTAACATAACATGATAGCAATTGTTCTTGCCAAGGGTTTAAAACTGCTTTCTTTTTTCCAAAATGATCAAATTGCATGGATCTTTATGCAAGCTTCCTTTACATAATACATTCATATTAAAATGGATATAATATTCAGTTCACATTTTTAACAACCATTCAAAATAATAAGCAATAGATTGCACTATCTCTCTATCAACTCACATCTACAATTAGTTTATTTGAATCCCGAGGGAAGAAGACATCCCTATGTTGAATACTAAGGATATGTGTTATGGATCAATGTTGAGGTCAGACTTATCAACGTCATGTGCAACCAACCAAGGAGTGATCACCTTTTGTATCTTTAATTTTTTGCAAGTATTTACTTTTATCACATCGTTAACTCACTTGTAGTATGGCCCAGGTGAGGGGCATTTTGGGCCACGGACATTATGATCTACTTAGGGAGAGGCCCACCTTTGCAAGGCATGAAATGAAATTACTCCTTTTCTCTTTTCAGCTTCGTAACACTATCTCTCTCTACCCCCCCCCCCCCCCCCCCCCCCCCCCCCCCCCCCCCCCCCCCCCCCCCCCTCACGCAAGAGCCAGTCAGTCGATCCCCCTCCGAAGGCTCGATTCCTTCCCCTCTTCCACGCCAATGCCATCATAGCTCCTCCGGGTTCTCGGAAGGGGAACTCCAACCCTCTCCGGGACTTCTCCCTCACTCTCCCTAACACGAGATCTCAATTGAGAGGACATAACAATGTGTTGTTTCGTTAGATTAGGATGGTTTGGTGTTTTAGAGATTGCTTGGTACGAATATGACTGTTGGCAAGGCTCGAAAGTCCTACTAGACAGAGAAATGAAGATATAATATCTTTATTATATGTAATAATATGGAAAAAAGGAACAAAATTAAAGAAAGAAGAGCAATATGAAAAGAAAATTTAAGAAAATGCACATGTAGCAAAACTAACGAAAGGAGAAAAATAAACGACTATAGATCAAAAAGCATACGTGTAGCCAAGAGTTGCTCTACTAATAAGTCCAAGGAGAAGCGAACCCTGGAAAAGCATGCTAGGAACTTGCACCAAATCACCTGAAGCAACTGGATTTGATGAGAGCAACAAGCCAACACAAAACATTGAAAATGAGAATGCAGCACCAGCCACTGGACCAGCCATGGAGACGTCAACCTTAGTCCGCCGATCAAGAAGAATAGACTTAAACTACAAATGAAATTATACAACAACATAAATAAATTTAAAGACTAATAAGGTAGCATAAAATACTCCGTATGCTTTTAGCATTATACAAAATGAGAACATATCCAAACATATGATAATGAATTACAAAAAAAAAACATCTGTTTGAGTAATCCTATGCTCTGCTCAAAACCCATGCATATGTGGAATGTTAATTCATTAAAGGCATGAGTGACACGTACATCATAAATAAATGTACTTTAATAAGTCAAAAAGCTTTCTCCGACGTGCCAATCTTGTCCATAGACACATAACATGAAAATTTCCACTAGAAGAGGACTTCCATGTGAGTTGTCCTGAGAAAAAACAAATACAAAGCTAGTTTTTTTTCTCTCCTATGAACCTAATATTGAGACATCGCACCTGTTGAAAATAATATTGTCCAAGATAAATGGGACCCACATTAGGGTTTTTAATCGGGGGACCTATAAACATGTTTTTACTCTCTCTGTGAGGTAGAACCCGAAACCTATCGGAAAGCTGCCGCAAGATATTCCTCCTCTTGTTTCTTCACGGTATCAGAGCAGTTTCGAGGAACCTAGCTCCCCTTCGTTTTGATCGACTGGGATCGCTCCGTCGAGGGTTTCTGGAACCCACGACGTCGACGAGAGGTGATGCGATCGCTGGCATTGGTGTCGTCGTGATCGTCCACAGGGGATCGATCAGGCGGTGGTGCTTGGTCGTCTTCATCCATTGTCGAGAGCCGGTTGGAGGTTCTTGTCTATCGATCTACTGGGGCATCTTCTTCCATCCATCTCTGCCCTGGCCGCTGCTCCGATCTCTCAATTCTTCATCCGTTGCATAAAAAGAAATCTTGTTTCTCAAGTTCTGGAAAAATGATATCAAATGTCTCAAATTCAGGTGCAGAGTTCTCCGTGATGGAGGTTACTAATGTCAAATTAAATGGAAAATTTTACTTACTATGGGCGCAATCAATGAAGATGGTTATTGGGAGCAGGAGAAAGATTGGTTTTATAACTGGAACAAAAGGGGCTCCTCCTATCACTGATCCAGCCTATGAAGAGTGGGAAGCAAATAATCTAACTATTATGACATGGTCAATCCATTCTATGGAACCTGTTATTGCTCGTCAGTTCATGTTCTGTGAGACAGCTAAACTTTTGGGGTCCGTTCGGCGCGCAGGTAATGGCTTTCTGGAATTGGCTTTAGCCAGAAAACCAATATCTGCAGGAATTGGTTTTGTGCATAAAACCAATTCTGCTGTTCGGTTGCAGGATGGAATTCAGCGAACAGAATTGGAATTGATATCTGTAAGTTGTTCGGCTCCACGATGGAATTGGCTTTCTGGAATTGAAATTTTTAAAATTCAAATTTTTAAAAGCGCGTGCCCGGGCGAAAAGTGCGCGCCCGGGCAAAAACGCGCCCCCGGGTTAAAATATCGCGCCAGGGCGAAAAAATCGCGCCCGGGAGAAATAAAATGCGCCCGGGCGAAATTAACGCTCCCGGGCGAAAAAATCGCGCCCGGGCGAAAAAAAACGCGTCCGGGAGAAATAAAACGCGCCCGGGCGAAATAAACATGCCCGGGAGAAAAAATCGCGCTCGGGCGAAATAAACGCACCCGGACGAAAAAATTGCGCCCGGGAGAATCAAACGCTACTGGGCGAAAAAATCGCGCCCGGGCGAAATAAACGCGCCCGGGCAAAAAAATCGCGCCCGGGCGAAAAAATCACGACCGGGACGAAAAAATCGCGCCCCGGACGAAAAAATCGCGCCCAGGACGAAAAAATCGCGCCCCGGACGAAAAACTCGCGCCCCAGCGAAAAATCCCGCCCGGGCGAAAAAATCGCGCCCGGGCGAAAAATCGTGCCCGGGCGAAAAAATCACGCTCGGAACGAAAAAATCGCGCCCCGGACGAAAAAATCGCGCCCCGGACAAAAAAATCGCGCCCCGGACAAAAAAATCGCGCCCCGGCGAAAAATCCCGCCCGGGCGAAAAAATCGCGCCCGGGCGAAAAATTGCGGCCGGGCGAAAAAATCGCGCCCGGGCGAAAAAAAAAACAAACACGCCCGGACGAAAAAATCACGCCCGGGCGAAAAAATCGCGCCCCGGACGAAAAAATCGAGCCCGGGGGAAAAAATTGAGCCCTAGGCAAAAAAATCGCGCCCGGGCGAAAAAATCGCGCCCGAGCGAAAAATTGCGCCGGGCCGAAATAAATGCGCCCGGGCGAAATAAACGCGCCCAAGCGAAAAAATCACGCCCGGGCAAAAATATGCGCCCGGGTGAAATAAACGCGCCCAGACGAAAAACACCCTGCAGGAAAACGCACGCTCGGGCGAAAAACTCGCGCGTAGGTTGAAAAACTCTAGTGTAAACATTTGATTATGCGGAAAAACTATGGGCGGAGGTAAGAATTGCTATTTGATTTTTTATTTCATAGTAAAAGTCATGGGTTTTCACATGAAAGCCAATATCCGCTTAAATTTCGTTACGCCGAACACTAGAATTGGATTTCTAATCTCCAATGCCAATTCCAGAAAGCCAATTCCGTCCAAACGAACGGACCCTTGTGGGATTTGGTTGAAAAGAATTACTAAAAAAACGTGACCTTGCTAGTCTATCAACTGAATACGGAGGTTATAAGTATGGACAGTGGGATGTCCTTTGAGGATTACTACGAAAGGCTTACTCAAAAATGGGAGGAGATAGATCAATATTCTGGGGTTAAAATCTCTCCCACCTGTTCTGGGTGTGGGGATAGTCAAAGAGAGTTGAGTCAAAGAAGAGTATTTGAACTTCTTGCTTGTTTGCCTTCTGAACTTGAATTTCAACGGGTTCAAATGCTTGGAAGAGATGTGGTTCCTGATCTGGATATTGTGGCCAGTTATCTTAAGGGAGAATCTCATAGAATATTGATGAGCAAAATTAGTGGTGCAGGAACTATGAAAAATCAGTGATGGTGGTTGATAAAAGAAGATGGAATAATGACTCTAGAAGTGGATCTAATATGAATCGACTTCGGTTGACTGAGTCGGAGAAAGCTAAACTGGTTCTTATTGTGGGGCAAAAAAACACGTAAAGGAAAATTGTTGGGAGTTATACCCACATCTTGTTCCTAAACATTTCATTAAAAATGTTGCAGGCAAGTATGTGGTTAAAACTCAATCTGCACACTCGAAAATTTCTTTTTTGGGAAGTGGAGATCACTCTATTAGTCAAGAAGCTTTCTCTATTCAGGAGATGAACAAGAAATTGGTGGCTCTTAAAGCCTCTCTTGGGCGACAGGAACACACTCAATCATCAGGTACGGTTGCTCATGCTAATGTTGTGTCTTCCTTTGGCGATAGTACTCAATGGATAATTGATTCGGGAGCCTCCGATCATATGGCAGGTAAGGCTAGTCATATTACATCTATGCATCTTGCAGTGGGAAAGGCTAAAATTGTTGATGGATCTTTTGCTCCTGTTACGGGCAAAGGAACTCTGTGATATATGTGCCATCTTTTCCTACAAATCTATTATCTGTTAGTTGCTTGACCAAACAACTTAATTGTAGCGTAATATTTTTTTCCTTTTCATTGTGTCTTTCAGGACCTGGTGAGCAGGAAGATGATTGGTGGGGGGACTGAGTTAGGGGGATATATCTGATGGATTCGAAGAAGGCAATGTGATGCGAAACGGAGACGCGGGCCAGCAACGGAGGACGAGTTTTGGGCCCGTTCTGGGACGATTGACCACCTACCATATATGGCATCTCCGGGTCGATGATCCGACTTCGTGGATGCGTCCAGATTTTTCTTTACATGTTTTTTCATATATAACTTTTGTATTTTCAGTCATCATTTAGTGTAATTGGGCATCTGACACTCTCGGTCAATCATAGTCGTTGATGTCAGGGTGCCCTAATGTTCTTTTATTATAAATAGGAGTAGGGGGGCTGTCATTTGGTTCATTGCTGAATTTTGGAGAAGCTTCTTCCTTGATTCCGGTAATCCCAACGCGGTGTCGACTCTGTGGAGCCTTAAGTGACGACTCCTTGGGTAATTTCCTTGTTCATTTGCATTAGCCGCCGCCTCTTCTCTCCCCAAAACCCCCAACCGATCCTCTCATAGCCGCAAAACCACACGCCCAGCCTTGTCACTATTGTTGTCGTTCAAAAAAAGGACAAAACCTATCAAAATAGATTGAGGAAGATTACTTGGAAAATTTTCAAACTCAAGCCTCACGCAAATTTGGAAACAATGCACAATTTGGAAGGAAATATTTGGAGACCTATTGTTTGGAAAGCTATTAAAAACAAAAGCAATTTTTTTCTCTATTAAAGCACTCAGCCATGAAGGAAGAGGGGGATCGGGTAAATACAGAGGAGGAAATAATTTTCCTCCCCTCTGTAATACCGACAAAGGCCCGTCTCCCATCTTTCTCCTCGCCAGAGTTGCGTTCCATTCACTCCTGCTCCGGCGACATCAGAAGACCTTGTCCCCCCGTCCGGCGAAGTCACGGCTTCACGCGAATGCTTGCACCGCCGCAGCACCGATCCGCCGCTGAGAACTTCCGGCGTCCATTTCTATTCTAGGTCGCCGTCGACTACGCCATTGATTTCGGCGACATTTCCCGACCGACGTCGACGACGCAACAACTCTTCCGTCGGTCGGCTGTTCGCTCCTTACGGCCTTCGCGATTGACGTCGACATCGGCTCCCTTATTCCGTCGATCAATTGTTGGCTCATCTGTGCCGACTGGTTTTGGACCGGGTCAAGCCCCTGGGTAATTATCTCACCGAGATCTCTACTAATTATCTTAGTCTAATTTTATGCGTCTCACTTAATTAATTTTAAGCTTGCCTCAACATTCCGACTGTCTTTATTGCCGCTTATTCATAAATTATTCTGTGGTTTATGCTTGTGGATGTGCGAATCCCGCTACGGTTCAGCTCGTTAGGTGCCGAGGAATTTTCTCCGAATAACGATTAACGGTCTTGCTGAAGTTATCGTTAAGAGTAGTTTTACGCGCGACGAGTTTGATTTGGCCGCTCGGCCCCTCTTTCAAGATTAAAATCCACTTATTTGATTAAAATCCACTTATTTGATTTTTATAACAAAATAAATTATTTTTAATTAAAATAATTATTTTCAGAACCCTAGTCGAGTCTACATCACAGCCCCAAATCCTTCCCCAAACCCTGCTTTGCCGCTGCATTCCCAGCCACCTGCCAGCCCTTCAAGATCCCTGTTTTTCCCCCTCTAAACAGGGCAAAACCTGCTCTGTTTTCCAGCCTCCCGATCCCTGTTTTGTTGCTGTTTTCCGCCCCTGTATAGAGCAGATCGGCCCTGTTTTCCACAGCCAGAAAAGCCCCTGATTCCTGTCCCGATCCAGCACCTCCCAGGTATTTGGAGCCTAGGTTTTAGCAACCGAAATCACTCCTAAATTCAGATTTTCCATGTGACAGCAGCCCTTGTGAGTTTCATTTGTATTGGATTTTATTTCAGCATCTTTATATGGAATGTTTTATTTGTGCTTGGTTGGATATATAGATTCGTGGTGTTTTTGATATTCTCGGATTGCAGGAAAGGATATATTTGATGCGCGCTCTCGCTTTGGCCCTCAACGCGGAGGAAAGCCAAATTTGCTTTGCTTAACCTTGCTTTAAAATATCTTCGCGGGATTTAATCTTTTATTATTATGTTTTGAATTTTGCATTTTGCATATAGTCGTTAGGGTGAGTAGAGTTATCTTCACGCACGTCACATTAGGATCACATTCTAGTATTCACACACCAAGCCTCTAACCCTTCATTAGACGGTGTTTAGGTTCAGTGCATTTGTCACGTGCTCATTTGCATTGCATGTAGGGTTAAGGCGTCGTTAATACGCCGACTATAGATTCGTCCTGCGTCACAATGCATGTGAAGACTTCGAAGCAAAATGATCTGAATTTATGGCATCACAAACTGGGACATGTGCCTCTACAAATTCATAAATCTACGTTTCCTGTTGACTTCTCTATTTCAAGCTTGGACCTATCTTGTGAAGCATGTGAAATAGCTAAACACTGCAGAACTACCTATTTTCCTAGTACTAGTAGAACTAAACAATGTTTTGATCTTATCCATTCTGATATCTTGTCGGCTTATGTCTTCGAATGATTTTAAGTATTTTGTTCTCTTTATTGATGATTATTCAAGTTTTACTTGGTTGTACTTGTTGAAAAGAAAGAATGATGTTTTTGAAGTGGTTCAAAAAAAAATTTATGCTCTTGTTGAAACTCAATTTGAAGTAATGATTAAAGTCTTAAGGTCGGATCTAGGTGGAGAATTTGTGTCTAAGGAGATGCACGTGTTTTTGAGCAATAAAGGTATTATCTATCAAAGCTCCCGTCCTCATATTCCCCAACAAGATGGGGTGTCTGAAAGGAAGCATAGACATCTGTTGAATGTTGCCAAAGATTTGTTACAGGAGATGCATGTGCCCAAATCCTTATGGGATGAAGCAGTTTTGACTTCCGTGTATCTGATTAATCGAATTACATCACGAATCATCGGGAACAAGTGTCCCTTTCAGATTCTGAAACCTCGCGAGGATATTTTCACCTGCCTCCTAAAGTTTTTGGATGCGTGGCATTTGTTCACATCGTTGGTCCCGCAAAAGAAAAATTGGGACCTCAGACGGTTAAGTGTGTCTTTGTTGGTTATGCCCATAATCAGAAAGGGTATAAATGGCATTGTCCTCAGCTTCATAGACGGGTCATGGCCAAGGATGTTATTTTTTTTAAAGAGGTATCTTTCTTCTCTGATCAAGGTCAACAAGTTTCTGTTTATCACGAGTCCAACCAACTCTCTGACATTGTGTTACCTCTCCCATCTCTATCTGCGCATGAAGATGTCGACGTTGTTCTTATCCTTGGAGTCATCCAGGAGGTGTTTCTTTGGAGGCAGGTATTCATACTGACATTATTCACTCACAGAAAGAAGTTCAAGTTTATCAACGAAGAAGACAAGAACCCCTCATCACTCATCCCCTCCCATCAGATACTGCTCCCCAGGTTCATGTTCCTGAACCTACCCCATCCTTGTGTCGCAGTATTCGCACTCGGTATCCTACTGAGAGGTATGTGAGTTATCATTCTTTATCTCCCTCTTCCGTGCTTACCTTACAACTATTTTGTCTGTATCTATTCCTAACAATTCCTCTGAAGCTCTCATTCCTCTATGGAAAGAGGCTATGGAATGTGAAATGATGGCCCTTAAGAAACAAAATACTTGGGAGTTAATGGAACTTCCCCCCGACAAACATGTTGGTTGTCGTTGGTGTTCACAAATAAGCATAATCAGAATGAATCCATTGAAAGGTATAAGGCCAAGTTGGTGGCTAAAGGTTTCACTCAGGTTGATGGAGTTGACTACCAAGAAACATTTGCTCTTGTTGCTAAATTGACTTATGTTCGTATTCTTCTTTCTATTATGGCTCAACAATCATGGCCCCTTCATCAATTGGATGTCAAGAACACGTTCTTGCATGGGGATCTTCACAAAGAGGTTTATATGGACCCCCACCAGGCTTCTCGTTTCCCGAATCTAATCATGTGTGCAGGTTAAAGAAAGTTATTTATGGCCTTAAGCAATCTCCTCGGTCATGGTTTGAGAAACTTAGCACTAAGCTTCTACAACTTGGCTTTTCTCTGAGTGTCTACGATCACTCTGTCTTTATCCACGAGGATACTTCCCATACGACTATACTTGTTGTTTATGTGGATGACATCATTCTCACTGGCTCTAGTGTTGGTAATATTCTTCAGGTTAAGAAATGTCTGGCATCCATCTTTGATATTAAAGATCTTGACGCTCTTCGGTATTTTCTGGGGATATAAGTGGCTCGGTCTACAAGGGGGATCCTTATCTCTCAACAGAAATATGTGCTAGACCTACTTGATGAGACAAGGTACGATAGGGCTAAACCTGTGGAGAGTATATGACATACACAAACAAAATTCCCCAATTTTGACTCAAAAATAGAAGTTTCAACGTTTAGTGGGTAAATTGATCTATCTGACTATAACTAGATCTGATATTGCATTTGATGTATCAATGGTAAGTCCATTTATGCATGAACCAAGAGTTCATCATTATGAGGTTGTTCTGAGGATAGTAAAATACTTGAAAGGATCGTCAAGGAAGGGAATTCTGTATAAAAATCAAGGACACTTGAATATATCAGGATACTGCGATGCTGACTGGGCTGGATCATCCAATGATAGAAAGTCCACCAGTGGATATTGTATGTTCTTGGGAGTAAATCTTGTGTCTTGGAAAAGCAAGAAACAAAATATTGTGGCCTGATCATCTGCTGAAGCTGAATATAGAGCTATGTCCACTGCCACCTCTGAACTAATGTGGCTTAAATCCATAACTAAAGAAGTGGGGTGTGAGGTCCAGGGGCCTATGTCTTTATATTGTGACAATCAATCGACTATCCACATAGCCAATAATCCTGTTTTTCATGAAAGAACCAAACATATTGAGGTGGATTGTCATTCCTTAAGAGAAAAAGTTCAGGCCAAAAACATTTCTATTTCCTTTGTTACGTCAAAAAATCAACATGCTGGCATGTTTACTAAAGCTCTATATGGAAGAGGATTACAAGACAATGGTACAAAGTTGGGTCTTCATGATCTCTACAAAGTTAGCTTGCGAGTGGGTGTTGAAAATAATAGTGTCCAAGCTAAATGGGACCCACATTAGTGTTTTAATCGGGGGGCCTATATACATGTTTTTTACTCTCTGTGAGGTAGTACCCGCAATCTATCGGAAAGCTGCCGCAAGGTATTCCTCCTCTCGTTTCTTCAGCACCAACATGCTTGCATTGTTAAATATTAGTAAGGAACAAAGGTTAAGTCGAGGGTATATACAATCGAAAAATAACTCACGGAATCTTTTTTTCTCAAGAATCATGACGGCAGAGAAACAACAATCTTTTGAAAAAATGAACTATACAAACTGCTACGACGAAATAAATGAAATAGGAAATGTCATTGTTTACTTTTCTCTATTTCCTCTCGCACTTCAACTACGCCATTATAAATGATATATGCAGACATTTGGGACCATCTCTTGTCCACACGTAGAATGAATATCACGAGCCCATCACCTTACACCACCTCAGAGACACAGTGATGGGAATTACTCGTCACGTGTGGGCCGTCGCCCAATGGGGCCCACAAGTGTCTATTCTCGCAGGAGGCGTTGACCAGATCGTCGATTAGACGACCCAAGTCCACATTTGTGTCCAGAGCGCCGTTTGGACATTCCCAAGTGGTTTCTTTTACTTTTTTATGTATTGTTTACTGAGATTGGATACTTATTGTGTACGGCCAATCATCGCCAATCCATAATGGGTGTCCTATGATGCTTTTATTATAAATAAGAGGGGAAGGGGCTGATTTGAACAATTGCAGATTTTGAAGGCTTCTTCCACCGGATTCCGGCGATCTTTCGTGGTTCCGACTCCTCAGAACCCTAAGGTGACAACTCCTTAGGTTTTATCCTATTTAATTCTGTTCTCTGCAGCTATCCGCCCCTCACCAATACCGCATCGTCTCCTCCATCATTGAAACCCGTCGCCAGGCACCTGGAACCCGCTTCCAACAGCCGGCCCTAGCCGTTCTTGGGTCGATCCAGCCACAACAACCTTTGATCTTCTCACCACACCGATCGGCCTGCTTAACCCTTGCCAGCCAGCCAACCAACCACCTTTGGTGATCACCAACCACCTTCAGTGTTCTCATCCGCCGAACGAGTAGGGTCAGCCTCGACCGCGGACAATTCATGGTCCAACCACCGTTACAATTAATTACATGTCAATTACTTGCAATTTTTTTAGACTTCTTATATATAAAGTTTTTTCTGAGAACGAATTACTCTTCTACTCTCACACAATTCTCTGCATTCTCGTTCTTGTGATCTTTATCTCTTCTTTTGCGTTTGCTTCATCAAGTGAAAGTTCGAGTGCTCTGTGCTTTTTTGGTACCCGTGCGCATCGGAGTTTTGGTATCTAGTCGAGTGTTTTGTACCTTGTAAAAGTGAGCATCGGTTGAAAGTTCTGCCGGAGGGTGGTGCAATTTCTTTAAAACAGTGATCACACACCTTACCCAAGCTGGATTTCTTAACCTCTATATTTACAGTTTTCATATTTTCTTATTTTATAGATGCTGTTATTATATTATTAATTTTAAGAAATTGAAAAAAATACTATTTTTAGGGAATACATAATAGAAAATTCCAACACAACCGGTCAACCGACTCCACTAACAAGAAACCAACAAAATTATTATCTGTGGATCTCTAGCAGGTGGCAGCCCACTCACGTGAGCCAATTTCAACCACTTCCCCCACGTTGCAGGCAGTTATTAGCTTCCCGTATCCATTCCCAGTCCATCCCCCGCCTCCCCTGGCAGTTAATCCCCACCTCCCCTGGCAGTTAATCCCCACCTCCCCTGACAGTTAATCCCCACCTCCCTCACTCATTAATTGCATCCACCCTCATCCAGTCACACAGTCGAGCCACATTTCCCTCCCAATTCCACAATTGAGCAACTCCCCTATTACAATACCGGGGAGGAATCCATCGAGGAGGAGGGCCGGCGGAGGAGAGGAGAGAAATAGGAGGGGAAGGGAATTGAGATAAAAACTAGGGAGCAACCCTAAAACACATTCATCCAAAGATTCCCAAAAAGGAGTAGAACACCACCCCCTTATGGGCGCGGAGTGCGGATAGCAAAAGTACAATGTTAATAGAAAAGCGTACACAACATAATATGAAATAATAGAAAGCAATCAACAATAATCATCCCGGCGGCGCGTCTTCAGTCTCTCCTCCTCCAGACGGACCCGTCGTCGTCTTCCTCCGCGTGTAGACCCGTCACAACATCTCGTCGACATGCGTGTCTGTAACAATACCACCGTCTGGAAAATGTGCCTTGTCCTCAAGGCAGTAGTCAGCAAACTGGCGACGGAAGTCATCCTGAGGGTGCCATGTAGCATCTGAGTCTAGGTGGTTAGCCCAGGCGACCAGAATTTCCTTCGATGTGGGGTCTCCTGGCAGAAGGCAGCGGTGGTCGAGTATCTTGGCCAGGTAATACGGTGCCTCGCCGGCGAGATCGACGTCGGCCGGAATGTGATCCGTGGTGGCGTGGTTGCCCACCACCCGACGTAGCTGAGAAACGTGGAAGACCGGGTGTATGCGGATCTCGGCGGGGAGGCGGAGGCGGTGGGCGACTGCACCGATGTGTGCAAGTATCTCAAATGGGTCAAAAAATGGGGAGCTAGCTTCGGGTAGGGCCTGCGGGCCACGGAAAGCTGGCGGTAAGGGTGCAATTTGATGAACACCTTCTCCCCCACCTGAAAGGAGAGGTCGCGCCGCTTCCTGCTCGCAAAGGAAGACATCTTCTGTTGGGCACGTAAGAGGTGATGATTCGGGTGGTCCAGGATGGTGTTACGGTCATGCAGGGCGATGGCCAAACTCTCGACCTGGCACTCTCCCGGCAGATGGCGGAGAATGGTGGGCGGTGGCCGGCCATAGACAGCCTCGAACGGGGTGGTACATGCTGCGTGGTGGTAGGCGGTGTTGTAGGAGTACTCGACCCAATAGAGCCACTTGGCCCATCCGCGGGGCTGCTCCCCCACAAAACAGCGAAGGTACGTCTCCAAGCAGCGGTTAAGGACCTCGGACTGGCCATCCGTCTGTGGGTGATAAGCAATTCTCATGCTGAGGCAAGTGCCATGTAGCCAGAAAAGTGTGGTCCATAAGGTGCTCAAGCAAAGCGGCTCACGGTCGACCGAGGAAACCCATGAAGGCGCACGACGCCACTGATGAAGCTGTCTGCGACTATGACGGCGATGTAGGGGTGACGAAGGGGAATAAAATGGTCGTATTGGGATAGTCTGTCCACCACTACCAAGATGCATTTGAATCCCTGGGAGCGCGGTGGCTGATGCGTTGGTCAGGACGAAGGGCATGACCAAGAACTCGTAGTGGTCGTCGTGCGTCCGGAAGGCGATCTTGGCGATGTCCTCGGGTCGTACCCAGATCTCGTGATAGCCTGCTCGGAGGTCCAGCTTGGTGAAGAATCTAGCGTCGTGGAGCTCATCCAGAAGCTCCTGAATAACTGGGATCGGGTACCTGTCCGGAATGGTGGCCTTGTTGAGCACCTGGTAGTCCACGCAAAACCGCCAGCTACCTTCCTTCTTCCGGAGCAGGAGGACCGGGCTGGAGAAGGGGCTCGCACTGGGTCGGTTGAGGCCCCCCATCAACATCTCACGGACTAGGCGCTCGATCTCGTCCTTCTGCACATGGCCGTAGCGGTAAGGGCGTACCGACACCGCCGCAGCACCGGGCTGGAGGGGAATGGTGTGATCCGTCGGGCGAGCCGGAGGGAGGCCGGTCGGGGCCTCAAAGATGTCGTCAAACTCGGCGAGTAATGCCTTAAGGTCGGCTGGGTGTGAAGGAGGCGGCGGTGCCAGAGCAGAGAGCGGCCAAAGCCATGCGGAGAAGTCGACGTCGACAGACTGCTGAATCGCACGGGCGGAGACTGGGGAGCGAAGCAGAGCGGAGTCGCCCACCAGGAGGCACATATGGCCCTCCTAGAGGAACAGCATAGTCATACTCTCCTAATTGACTCGCACTTCGCCCAGCGTACGGAGCCAAGCCACACCCAGAATGGCGTCAATACCGCCGAGGCCGAAGGCGTAGAAGTATGCGGTCACCGGGCAGAACCCCACCGTTAGGGAGAGATAGGTGCAGCACCCGTAGGTCGGTCGGCGACGCTCATCGCCCGACATACTGTAAAGTCAGGAGAGGGAACCAAGGGAAGGTGAAGCTGGTGCGCCAATTGGACCGAGAGGAAGTTGTGGCTCGCACCACTGTCCACCATGACCACAATGAAACGATCACGCAACGTGCTTGCCAGCTTCATGGTCTGAGGTCCCGAAATGCCGCCCACCGAGAAACAGGGCAGCTCCAAGTGGTGAAAAGTAGGCGAGGCGGTGTCCACCGCGCCGAACCCTCGGATAGCTCGAGGGCCTCGAAGTCCTCCAAGGTGACCTCCGGGTCGAAGTCGACGATGATGACGTGGAACTCCTTGATGGAGCACACATGCGTAGGAGAGTAGGGATGGCGGCACCGGAAACATAGGCCCTTGCTATGACATTCGTTGTGAGTATTGTTGGAGATGCGTTGGGGAACCACCGGTTGGCCAGGTCGGTCTCCCCCAGGAGGTGTCCGCTGCGGGGCTATCGAAGGAGGTGGACGCCAGGGCGGCCGAGGCAGGTGGTGACTGGATGCATGCGCAAGCGCACTGGGGGCGAGGTCGGCCTCCACCAGACGTGCCATGTCAAGGGCGTCTGAGACCGTGCAGGGATGGTGTGTGCGGAGCCGGGAGCGGATATGAGGCAGTAGCCCCTGCATGAAGAAGCCCAGGTAATGGTCGGGTGGCAAGTCGGGGACATGGGTGACCAAGGCTACGAACTCGTCAATATATTCGTCCAGGCCGGCTGTCTGGCAGACACCGCATAGTCGCTCGATAGCAGAAGAGCCAGAGTAGCGGTGTCGTACCGCTGAATCATCTCCTGTTTGAGCTCAGACCAGAAGAGGCACGGGTTGGATTGGCGGAGCCACCGAGCCCAGTGGAGGGCCGAGCCGTCCAAGCCAACCACAGTGGTAGACACTTTGTCGTGCTCCGGTGTATAGTTGAGGTCGAAATATTGCTCCACCTTGGCGATCCACCCCATCGGGTCAACGCCGACAAAAGAGGGAATATCGAGGGAGAGGGTGGGCCGGCTCGGAATGGGCGGAGGAGTGGCCCTGACGGAAATGGGTGGAGGCCCGACGCCGAGGAGAGAGCCGCCGTCTGCGGGCGAACAGGAGCCGGACGCGGTGGAAACGGTGGTGGTGGATGCCTGTATGGAGTCAATCTTGGAGTGGAGGGCGAGGAGGGAGGCGACGAGTTGTTCCTGAGCATCCACGCGACAGCTAAGGGTGTCAGCGGCGGTATCCGAAGCGGGGTCATCGGAGGAGCGAAGGTTGGGGGGTCATTTCAGCGATAGCCTAGGGCAAGCAGCGGAGCGACGCCAGAAAGGAGGTTGGGACGACGAGGAGCAGAGGCGCTGCAGTGTTGGAATGAGCAGCAGGGCGGTTCTGGAGCTGGTGCTGGACGGAATCAGCAAAAAAATGGCGGAGCAGGGTGGTGTTGGCGCTGGACAAGCGGAGAAACACTGATCTGGGCGCTGGACGGCCGAACGACCGCAGAACCGGCGGATCGGGCTGGAAGGAACGGAGCAAGCTGGACCTCGGTCGATCGGGAGCGACGCTGAGATGCGGATCGGGACCTGGCGCGGTCGTGTGGATCGGGACCTGGCGCGGTCGTGCGGATCGGGACCTGGCGCAACGGAGCAAAGCGACAGTGAAAGTACGATGCAGATCGGGACTTGGCGCGGTCGATGCGGTGCTGGGAGCGACGGAGCAAGAGCGAAAGCGAGCACCGACGGCTGGATTGCGGGTGGTGAGGCAGGTCGGACCAAATATTACGATACCCGGGGAGGAATCCGGCGAGGAGGGCCGGCGGAGTAGAGGAGAGAAAGAGGGGAAGGGAATTGAGAGAGAAACTAGAGAGCAACCCTAAAACACATTCATCCAAAGATCCTCAAAAAGGAGTACAACACCACCCTAGGCGCGGGTGCGGATAGCGAAAGTACGATGTTAATAGAAAAGCGTACACAACATTATATGAAATAACAGAAAGCAATTAACAATAATCATCCCGGCGGCGCGTCTTCAGTCTCTCCTCCAGACGGACCCGTCGTCATTTTCCTCCGCGTGTAGACCCGCCACGGCGTCTCGTCGACGTGCGCGTCCGTAACATCCCCACTCTGAGAACTTTGCCCAAGCCACTGCCCACATCCCCAACTCATTTTCCCAGTTCAGACGCACAACCATAAGTTCATTCAAGCCTCAGGAAATCTGTTCCAGCCTAAAATCATCCAAAATTATAATCCGACATCCCCCCTCTCCCTCCATGTACCCCAATTCCAGCCCCAGACAGCCCTGAGAAAACAAATCCAGACACATTTCACCAGCAGGAAACATTTTTCTGTTCTCCAATTCCACTATAAATCACCAGCCAGCCAAATACAGCAGGTTTTCAGCCCATTACTGTTTTCTGCCCTGGAATTTGCTGCTGGAATCCCATTCCAGCCATTGAAAACCACCAATATCCCCATTTTCCTGCAGCCTAATGTTAATTTCCCCCCTTCACAAACATTCCCCAATCTTTCCCAACTCAGCCATCTGCATCCCCTGACGGACCCTAAGATCAATCGAAGTGTGTATACCTCTCGGCCAGAAGCAAACCAGCCCCCATTCAGCCTTCAGCCTTCCGCCTTCGGTCCGACTTCAAATTTCTCTCTCGACTACCACTGAGTCTTCTACTCCGTAATTATTGTGAGTTTATTGATTAGTTGTCATTTTTGTGTTGAATCTTGTGCTTATTCTCAGATTTATGAAATATCACATCGTAATCTTTCTACCAAGTCTTTCGCATTTATTTCCTACCACTCTCGTATGTGTATTACATTATTTGTTACCTTACTAGAAACTCCGTTTGATTGTGGAGTCGTGTTGTATTATTTATAACGTTCATTGTTATAAGTTTATTTGTCAGTTATGTATCTCATAAAAAGCACTTTGATGAGGTTACCGGGTGTTTCAAAGCTCGTCTAGTGGCAAAGGGCTTAGTAAACTAGAGTTGATGATGGCAAAACATTTATGTTGGAAAGTAAAAGAGAAACGCTTGATATCTTTATTCATCCACTTAGGGGCATTATATAGGAGTTACAACACGATACAAAACACCGATAGGCGGTGTGGGACTAAACCCAACTACTATTAAAGACCGACATAATAATATACGACTCATAAACTCAAGCTGAAGGGGGGCCCTTCAGCTTGGACACATCAAATAACGGCAAAGAAGGTATGCGATGTGGGACAAAACATCAGACGAGTCATCGGGGGAAATTCCAAACCGGGGAATCAAGTCGGGGACATAGCCACACACGACGTTGACTCACACACGATGCAGTACCCACACTCGACGTGGACTTGCTGGAAACTGGTCAACCAACATCACCAACACACACATGCGAAAAAGGAACGAAATATGAGGAGCAAATACTCAACCGAGCAACTGGGGATAATCCGTCGGGGAAAATCTGTCGGGGATAATCCGTCGGGGATAATCTGTCGGGGATAATCCGCACAAAACGACGGTCCCACACGACACAGTCCCGCACGACAGGTCTCACGCGACACAACTCGGTGAGATTAAAACACCAACATCAATCGCGTCCCCAACACACGACCAATCGAAATAAAACATGGGGAGACATATGACATAAGCCTGGAGGCCGTGTGGAACGAAGGCGAAAAGTCGGGAAATATCATCCGAGTCGCCTTCATCCCACCACTCCCCCTCACGTGGATAACACGTGCAAATAGGCAGAACAATAGCTAAACAAATACGCAATAAACGAAGATCATAACATACAAAAAAGACTTAAGAAAACAGAAAAAAAAACAGCACCATCATCGACGAGAGACACGGGTAGTGGGATGCATATCCCCGGCGAGCGGAGACACTGAGCCTGAAAAAGGCTTGCTGCAGTAGAACAACAGCGGCAGAGAAGCTCGACTAGAAAGGGAGCACCGGGAGCATCCAAAAACTCGACCGGAAAGAAGAAGAGGCTCAGGCGCAGCAGCAGCAGCAGCGCCAGCAGGCATCCACCGGAAGAGAGGATCACTGGCGCAACAGAGAGGTTTGATGGGAGAACTCCAGCGGGAGCAAACGGCGGGAGCATAGCCGAGGAAGGCAGGTGGCGCCCTTCCGCTTGTTGCTGACGCAGGAACCATCGAGGAAGACCGATTCGGCGGGAGTAGACGGAATAGCAGGATCGGAGGCTCGACGGTGAACAACAGCGGGATCCGGAGAAGGGATCGACGACGAGGGTAGGACGTCGAGGATCGACGACGAGGGTAGGACGTCGACAGGATGTTGGCGTCGGGATCTAGCGCCGACTGGAGCAGAGTCCCCGTTGAGTGGAGGAACGTCCACTTCCGTCTCCAGAATCAATCGACGATTCCGTCGACGGGAGCGGGAAGCCACCATGAAATTTCAGGGATCGAAAGAGAAAGACGAGATCGGGTCAATTCCAGGGATCGAGAGAGGAAGCCACCGTAAATGTACGTTGCCCAAAATTAGGGCAATCAAATTTCAGGGAGGAGTCGATTCCCCTCTGATACCATGTTGGAAAGTAAAAGAGAAACGCTTGATATCTTTATTCATCCATTTAGGGGCATTATATAGGAGTTACAACACGATACAAAACACCGATAGGCGGTGTGGGACTAAACAAAACTACTATTAAAGACCGACATAATAATATACGACTCATAAACTCCAACAATTTAGAAGTCTTCAAATCAATCACAATTCGCATTGTCTTCTTCATTGTAGTGTGTAGTGGTTGATACTTACGGCCATTTAATGTCAAAAAATGCATTTATTCACGGTGATCTTCAAAAGCTTGTTTTATGAAGCAGCTACATGGATTTGTTAATCCAACACATCCAAACTAAGTCTGTCAACTTCATTCGTCATTGTAAGACTTCATGAAAGTACCTCACACTTGGCTCTAACACTTCAACTCCATCTACACAAGATTAGGTTTGTTGGTTCTCACACAAACCCCTCTTTGTTCATTTGACGAACATCGATTTATACCATTCTCATGTTCATTTGTGTTTCTGATACAATCCTTACCAATAGTCCTGACGTAGCACTTCATTCCTTCTGGGGAAATTTATCAGTAAGGATTTGGGATCCCTCAATTATTATCTTGGGCTTGAGGCTCACAATTCAGACTGAAATATCATCCTCACACCAAACATATGAGTGGCATGGGCCGCATGGAGCCTCTTAAGGCAAATCCAAAGCATTGACTCTTAGTACAGACGAGATGAGGCAAGCAAATAGAAGAACCGGACCAAAGATCATATGTAGTGCTTAAACAGCAATGTTTTTTTGTCCTGGAGTCTTTAAAGTTAACTAGATGACTAAAGAACTATCTAAAGATAATGAGACAGTTTTTAAAACAGCATGAAGAAATATATAACACATCCATCATTCCATCCAATATCTCATGGATGTGAAACTTATCACAGAATTTCAACCTAAAGTGTCACATACTTTATCAATCAAAATCATATTATACACCAAAATTTGATAACGATCTTCATCAAATGCGAGTGTCATTTACAAAGATAGTATGGATGCTGACCTGGGTGATTGCACCAAAGCTGCCCAGTGTAATGTTTGGAATGAAGAAAGGAATGCCTAACTTCACTTTCTTAGATAAGGCTGCTACAAAATGACCAAGCTCCTGCAAAAAGAAACGACACAACAATTTAAGGTGTAAAAGAGTGTGAAGCAACACTGAACATTCCCAAGGAATTATAAAAACCGTGATAAGGGAGAATTTATATAAACAGATAACCATGTCCATGGTAAATGTTTATGAACTTCCATTAGCAACTTACAATAGGATCAAAAATTTAGGAGAAACAAAACTAGCATCACACACAAATATGAAATAGAACTATGAAGTAGTCACTTAGATATAAAATTAAGTGGTTTGATAAAGAATATCCAATGCAGGACGTTCTAGCAAAGTATAAATCGACTATATGAATGAGACATGTAACCAGCAATTACATTTGCAATAAAAAAAATCAAGTTGAGTTTCTATTAAGGGAACAAATGATCGAACACGTGTGAGAGTACTAGAAGATAAATATTTGAACGAACAAAACCAGTTAAGCCATGGAGGCTTGACATAAAGATTACAAACAATATTCTTAAAAACAGTGAATCAATCACACAATTCAATAATAAAGTGATAGGGGATCGACCGCATGTTCGTGATCAGAGATCGGGCCACCACTCAGCGAGACCAGTTTTGCTGATTTGGCGGAGATGCATTGATCGGATCGGCGATCCGAGACCGCGAGCGCGTCTGGAGCGCCATCTTTCATTTCATATGTATTTTTTTTTATATTTTTGGGAGTTGTATTTATTGTTTTAGGACACCGGGCGTAACGGACGATCATAGTCGTTCACGTCGGGTGCCCAACCGCCCCCTCTCGTTATAAATAGGGGCAGATGTTCTCATTTTCGGGGATTGCAGAGTTTGTGAGATTCCAAATTTCGGCAATCATTCGTGGTGCGACGCCGCGAGCCCGGGGTGCGACGTCCCGGTTTATTCTCCTGAAATTTTCGGTTCATTTCATTTTTTATCCTATTTCCGGTTGTTCCCCCACCCACGACCCACTAAACCCACGGTTATCTCCTTCCCGTAAACGAAAACAGCTAAGAGCCCTGTTGAGAACTGTCGATCTCGACGGAAGAACGACGCCAAAATTACTGTTCCTGTTCATCTTCCTCGCCTATTTCCTCCTGTGGAGCCACTACGTCCTCACACAATTCTTCCCTCAGCCGCTAACTTCATATCTGTACAACCCTGTATTCGCCGAGTAAGTACTCGAGCCAAGAGGCATTTTGGAACGTCGTTCCTCAGCAGGATCCAGGGTAGGGAGAGAAGAAGGCGAGCGGTGGAGGTAGAGGCCTCCCGCTCCCCCACCCCCAGCAGGGGGGCGAGCTCCACTCGCCCCCCGCGCCCCCAGCAGGAAGGGGCGAGACCCTTAAGTAGGGGGCGAGCTCCACTCGCCCCCGCCCCAAGCAGGGGGGCGAGACCAACAGGGGGGCTGCCCCTGCCTGGGTCTCGCCCAGCCCCAGCAGAGGGGCGAGACCAGCAGGGGGGCCGCCCCTGCCTGGGTCTCGCCCAGCCCCAGCAGAGGGGCGAGACCAGCAGGGGACCGCCCCTGCCTGGGTCTCGCCCAGCCCAGCAGGGGGGCGAGACCAACAGAGGGGCCGCCCCTGCCTGGGTCTCGCCCAGCCCCAACAGAAGGGCGAGACCAGCAGCGGGGCCGCCCCTGCCTGGGTCTCGCCCAGCCCCAGCAGAGGGGCGAGACCAGCAGGGGGCCGCCCCTGCCTGGGTCTCGCCCATCCCAGCAGAGGGGCGAGACCAGCAGGGGGGCCGCCCCTGCCTGGGTCTCGCCCAGCCCCAGCAGAGGGGCGAGACCAGCAAGGGGGCTTCCCCTGCCTGGGTCTCGCCCAGCCCCAGCAGACGGGCGAGACCAGCAGGGGGGCCGACCCCCGGGTCTCGCCCCACCCCAGTTAGGGGGCTCGCCGAACCCCGCGAGATGCCCCCTCTCGCCCAGTTTCGGGGGGGGGGGGGGGGGGGGGGGGGGGGGGGACGGTCTGCGTTTAGCGCATCAGAACAGCGGGATTTGGCTATCCGCAGCCAAATCCGAGGGTATTTTGGTAAACTCATAGGCCGGATTGTCGTAATTGGCAGACCAAGTTCAGGAATCCTATAAATAGGACCAAGGGGGCACCATTTGGTTGAGGCTTGTCCTAGGCTAGCTCTCTCCCTCTCCCTCTCTCTCCCCAAGTCTCTCTAGGGGGTTAGGAGAGCCTCCAGTGGTGCTCAAGCTTAGTAGTGGCTTGGGAGGGGAAGTTCCTAAAGGGCTTCCGGGTATGTGGCGGGACCTCCCCACTAAGCCCTTGGTCCAGTTCACAGGTCCTCAACCTTCAACCTAGAGCTCTCCCTTGGGGGGAGTAAGGGTTGGTCGCCCCTCAGCTTCCTGAGGGCCCCGAACTCCACAGAGACCGAGAAATCGGTTTCAACATTTTGGTGCGGTGAGCGTGGAGTGTGACCGATTCAAGAAACTCTCAAGATGAGCTCCATGGACGGAGGTGGAGGAAGTTCCGACCCGGGTCACTCGCAGCCCCCGGAGGCTGGGGTGACGTTGGAGATGTTCGAAAATCTCAAACGGGAGGTCATGCAGACCTTGCAGGTAGCTTTTGCCACGATAAGCGAAGGCAGGAGAGAAAGTGGTCCGGAGGCCTCGCCTCAGCAGGTTGGCGAGAACACCCTCGGCTAGCCATCCAGGAAGGAGGTACCAGCGGGGGGGAGTGGGGAGGCATTCAGCCCCCACTCGCCCGGTCCCCTAGGAGGGGGCGAGTGGGGAGGCGCCAGGCCCCCACTCGCCCAGCTCCAAGGGGGCGAGTGGGGAGGGGGCCAGCCCCCACTCGCCCAGCCCCAAAGGGGGACGAGCATGAGAAGTCCTTTTTGCGAGCAGATCCTCTCAGCCCCGGTTCCAGAGGGGTTCAGGGGGGCAGAGACGTCTCACTACTCCGGCAAGGATGACCCCGTCCTGCACCTACAGTGGTTTGAGGGCATGGTCTCCATCAGGCCCATGTCAGACGCTTTCAAGTGTCGAATCTTCGCGACAACTTTGAAGGAGAAGGCTAGAGATTGGTTCCACCAGCTCCCTGCGGGATCCATCTATGCCTTCGAAGACTTGTGCCGAGTTTTCCTGCTACGCTTCTCGACGTCAAGGAGGAGAAAGAAACATGCTGAAGCACTTTTCCAAATCAAGCAAGAGCCAGGGGAGTCGTTGGCTCACTATCTGGAGCGGTTCAGGGAGGAGATTCTCCTCGTCCAAGAAATGCCCGGGTACACCCTCAAGCTTGCCTTCACGTTGGGGCTGCGGGAGGGCTTCTTCAAGATGGACCTCAAGAGGAGAGCTTCTTTGTCCTTTGAGGAGTTGATGGAAAGGGTGGCAGAAGAAGTTGAGAGTGAGGAGGCCAACCCGGAGTTCGCGAGAAGGTTGGCCAAGCTGAGTGAGCCAGAGGCAAGGCAGCAGGGGGGAAGGGTAGGGGCCGCCAAGAGGAAGTTCGACCAAGAGGAAGACAACTTCCAGGAAGAAGAGTCCGACCTCCCAGGGTGGAGGCAGGGACCAAAGGCACCCTCTCCACCACCTCAGCAAACCATGACAATCGGTTGGGGGAGAAGGAGGAGAGCCAGGAAGGCAGAAAGAAGAGGAAAAAGAAGAAGTATGGTTGAGTTACCTTACTGCGATTTCCACGATGAGGAGGGTCACGCGACTTCCGCCTGCCCTGAATTCTTGGAACTAAGGGAGGCGAGGGGTCCGAGGAAGCAACAACAACAACAACCAGAAGAGGTCGAGGAAGACCAGACTTGGGAGTAGGAGACCAAGTTTTAGTTTTCTTGCTTATCTTTTTCTTTAAGCCCATGTAGTATGAGGGTCTACTTTCAGACTTAGTTTTTCTTGCATGTAATATGACAATCAAAGTTATGAAAGTTTTTCAGGTACCTAGCCCCGATGTTGGCTCGCTGACCAGGCTCCCATCAAGCTGGCAGGGCCGGGAACCGCTAGGTGGCCGAATGTTTCAAAGGTACCTAGCCCCGATGCTGGCCCGCTGACTAGGCTCCCATCAAGCTGGCAGGGCCGGGAACCGCTCGGTGGCCGAATGTTTCAAAGGTACCTAGCCCCAATGCTGGCCCACTGACCAGACTCCCATCAAGCTGGCAGTGCCGGGAACCGCTCGGTGGCCGAATGTTTCAAAGGTACCTAGACCCGATGCTGGCCCGCTGACCAGGCTCCCATCAAGCTGGCAGGGTCGGGAACCGCTCGGTGGCCGAATGTTGCTCAAGGTACTTAGCCCCGATGCTAGCCCGCTGACCAGGCTCCCACCAAGCTGGCAGGGCCGGGAACCGCTCGGTGGCCGGATGTTGCTCAAGGTACCTAGCCCCGATGCTGGCCCGCTGACCAGGCTCCCATCAAGCTGGCAGGGTCGGGAACCGCTCGGTGGCCGAATGTTTCAAAGGTACCTAGCCCCGATGCTGGCCCGCTGACCAGGCTCCCATCAAGCTGGCAGGGCCGGGAACCGCTCGGTGGCTGAATGTTTCAAAGGTACCTAGCCCCGATGCTGGCCCACTGACCAGGCTCCCATCAAGCTGGCAGTGCCGGAAACCGCACGGTGGCCGAATGTTTCAAAGGTACCTAGCCCTGATGCTGGCCCGCTGACCAGGCTCCCATCAAGCTGGCAGGGCCGGGAACCGCTCAGTGGCCGAATGTTTCAAAGGTACTTAACCCCGATGCTGGCCCGCTGACCAGGCTCCCATCAAGCTGGCAGGGCCGGGAACCGCTCGGTGGCCGGATGTTGCTCAAGGTACTTAGCCCCGATGCTGGCCCGCTGACCAGGCTCCCACCAAGCTGGCAGGGCCGGGAACCGCTCGGTGGCCGGATGTTGCTCAAGGTACTTGGCCCCGATGCTGGCCCGCTGACCAGGCTCCCACCAAGCTGGCAGGGCCGGGAACCGCTCGGTGGTCGGATGTTTCTCAAGGTACTTAGCCCCGAGGCTGGCCCGCTGACCAGACTTCCACCTAGCTGGCAGGGCCGGGAACCGCTCAGTGGCCGGAGATTGTCAAAGTAAATTCTTCCCCCGAGGTGGCTCCGCTAGCCGGACTCTCGCTAGCCGACAGGGTGGAGGAACTCTCGGGGAGGCTTTATGTTTTTTCCCAAAGTAGCTCCGTTAGTCAGATTTCCAGCGACACTCGTCGAATATGCAGGGTTGGACGTTTCTTTCCGAGCGTGTACCTCGCTCGAAAAGAGCGGGGATTGTGTACAACCCTGTATTCGCCGAGTAGGTACTCGAGCCAAGAGGCATTTTGGAACGTCGTTCCTCAGCAGGATCCAGGGTAGGGAGAGAAGAAGGCGAGCGGTGGAGGTAGAGGCCTCCCGCTCCCAGCAGGGGGGCGAGCTCCACTCGCCCCAGCCCCAAGCAGGGGGGCGAGACCAACAGGGGGGCCGCCCCTGCCTGGGTCTCGCCCAACCCCAGCAGAGGGGCGAGACCAGCAGGGGGGCCGCCCCTGCCTGGGTCTCGCCCAGCCCCAGCAAAGGGGCGTGACCAGCAGGGGACCGCCCCTGCCTGGGTCTCGCCCAGCCCAACAGGGGGGCGAGACCAACAGGGGGGCCGCCCCTGCCTGGGTCTTGCCCAGCCCCAGCAGAAGGGCGAGACCAGCAGGGGGGCCGCCCCTGCCTGGGTCTCGCCCAGCCCCAGCAGAGGGGCGAGACCAGCAGGGGGCCGCCCCTGCCTGGGTCTCGCCCAGCCCAGCAGAGGGGCGAGACCAGCAGGGGGCCGCCCCTGCCTGGGTCTCGCCCAGCCCCAGCAGAGGGGCGAGACCAGCAAGGGGGCCGCCCCTGCCTGGGTCTCTCCCAGCCCCAGCAGACGGGCGAGACCAGCAGGGGGGCCGACCCCCGGGTCTCGCCCCACCCCAGTTAGGGGGCTCGCCGAACCCCGCGAGATGCCCCCTCTCGCCCAGTTTCGGGGGGGGGGGGGGGGAACGGTCTGCGTTTAGCGCCTCAGAACAGCGGGATTTGGCTATCCGCAGCCAAATCCGAGGGTATTTTGGTAAACTCATAAGCCGGATTGTGGTTATTGGCAGACCAAGTTCAGGAATCCTATAAATAGGACCAAGGGGGCACCATTTGGTTGAGGCTTGTCCTAGGCTAGCTCTCTCCCTCTCTCTCTCTCCCCAAGTCTCTCTAGGGGGTTAGGAGAGCCTCCAGTGGTGCCCAAGCTTAGTAGTGGCTTGAGAGGGGAAGTTCCTAAGGGGCTTCCGGGTATGTGGCGGGACCTCCCCACTAAGCCCTTGGTCCAGTTCACAGTTCCTCAACCTTCAACCTAGATCTCTCCCTTGGGGGGAGTAAGGGTTGGTCGCCCCTCAACTTCCTGAGGGCCCCGAACTCCACAGAGACCGAGAAATCGGTTTCAACAATATGCACCGCAACCGACGACAAAGCCCATTGTCGTTCCCCTCCAGCGACTCCTGAGCCGCTCGATCCCACTCCCACATCGCAGGACCGCCTTCCAGTGACCCCTCCTGTTCATCTTCTTCCCTGTCGTGGAATCACTGTAAGTCGCAAGATCACCAATTCTACTGTAGCTTCTCTGCCGAACGCTATTTCATCCCCTACCCTTCCTCTCTCCCGTTGACCCCTTCCTCCACAGCACCTCTACCTCCCGCTTTCCTCCATTTCTTCGTGGAACCACCAGCCCCTGTGTTCCTTCATCCCGACCTCCACCCTGCTGGGATTTCTGTTGGCACCCCGACTTCAACCGCTTGTGAGTATTATTATTTTGTGCTATTTTATTTTTGTATTGGATTTTAGATGGGCATGCTATATGTGCTTGGATATTGAGATTGTTAGTGCTATTGTTTTGCTTTCTTTTGAATCCTATATTTCAATTGTACAAGTTGTAGTGGAAAGCACCTCTTGTGAGAGCACGATTGTAAATTGTTACATGCTTGAAAATTAATTATTCACTTTGTGTATCGCTGCTAATTAATTTAATTTGATTTTGCTACAATTAATCCCGGGTTAATTCAAAACTTACACGCATCATTTAGATTGTGCTTGATCGCATTCATTCCACGCATTCACGTAGGTTTGCATTAGCGTGTCGACACCGCCGATTATGTCACACGTCGTCTTTTTGTCCTGCGACATAAAGAGATTACAACCAAGAACTACTTACAATAATTACGAAGTAGAAGGCTTGTTGGATTTCCAATGAGATACCAGTGGCCGGGAAGACGATGTACTAAATTGGACTTCCGAAAGAGCGCTAGTGGGCTGGGCGGTGGGTTTTCAGTGGATAGGAGAGTGTGACAGCGGTTGAATGGGAACAGATATTTGCTGAGTAGGTTCTTGCGAGGGAATTATAAGGCTGTTCTGGACTGGAATAGAGTAGGGGGAGTGTTGGGCAGTATCCGGTAGGGGCTGGTCTGCATGGTGAAAGGGAATGAGGTAGGGTGAGATTCCAGTGACAGGAATCACGTTTTCAGTGGACTGGTTTTGCAGCAGGCCTTGGGTTGGAGCAGGGAATTGGAGGGAGGAGCGGCTGCTCAGGGGTATTCTGGAGGTGGGAAGGTGTTCGGCTGAAGGCTGGGAGTGGAGAGTCTCGGTGGATTGAATCGGTGTTGAGGTATGTGAGTGGGGAGGCGTGGTTTGGGGGATAACTGATGTAAACGTGGGTGGGGAGGGCTGTAGGAAGGTTCGGCTGTGAAATTCAGGGGGGATTCCAGATTCTGAGGGAGATGGTAGTTGGGGGAAGTTGTTGGCAGTGGCTGAGGGAAGTTATGAATTGATTGGGTAGTAGAGGTTGTGGGAGGGTGGTTAGAAGCTGGTTACAGGTAGTTATGAGGGTAGTGGTAAACTAGAGGTGGAGGGGTTGCTGGCCAAGTTGTGGTGGGCAGCAAGGAAGATGAAGGGGGGAGTGAAGGGCCGGCCAAGGGGAGGGGGAGAGATTTTCCTAGGCTTTGCACCTAGACTCCGGCTTCGGCACCAGATAACCAAAAGGAGGAATTCTCTTCTTCAACTTTTGATCCCTTCTAAACGAGTCATCTATCTTTATTTATAGATTAAAGAGGAGCCATGAACGGTCATGATTCTCCGATCATGACGGCCTCCAAAAATAAAAAATAGAAATCATAAAAATACTAAAATTCCTAGACCGGCCAAGTAGAACGGACGGGGTTACATGAATCAAATATCTATTTTTTCATCATGATGATTGAGCATGATTAAAAAGAATAAAGGCATTAAAGGCTCCAGGTAAGTCCCACCATGTAAAACGGGATTATATGAACCAATATGTCGACCAAAAACCTAGCAAGGAAGCCAAAAATATCAAGGTGATCAGGGAACTTGTACTGAAAAGGAAGTTACATGAATTAGCTGAACACCGAGGACACTGTATGCCAGAGGTAAAGCTGTTTCAACATAGGGGTATAATAGCTGCATATCAGGTTGTTCAGCATCTGAATCTGTGAAGTACTTCACCACCTCTATTGGAAGACTAGTAATCTGCAAGCAAATCCCATCATAATAAGCTACAAAATCAACCAAAAAGTAACTACATACCAATAACCACGATAAGATGAATAATACCTGAGAAGCAATTCCAAGCTCTACACAAGAACCAACAGTGAGGACAAACAGGAGGAGAGCTATGACATATTGCCATAGAGTAGTTGGTCCTGGTTCAGAAACTTCTTTTCGCAACAACCCAAAACTTACACGTGGTCCACCCCGTGGGTCTGGTCCTTCTGAATTGGGCTCCTCAACCATAAATAGATTATATCTGTCTCCTATAACTTCATGGAGTTTATGTTGAAGTTTAGCGAAAACCTCTTCCCTCTTTCCTCGCAGATTCCCGAGAAAAAGAATTCCTTCACTGAGGTCACCAAATGGCTCTTCACTAGTCACCCAAAAAGTTGAATAACCAAACAGCTTTTCCCTAATCAACTTCACATCAGATGGATCCACCTTTTCAGGACCAAGAAGCTCCATCAATTTGAACGAATCAACCTGAAAACTGTTGTAAACTGCTCCTTCTGAAGATATTGGAGGCTGAAAACAAAAACAAGAACATATACCATATTGTAAATTTAAAACAACAAGATAAGAAGTAATGAAAAGGACAAAGTGGAAGTCTGTGGAATAGTAAAGAAATTGTTGGCAAAGAACATAAAAAAAGCTACTAAACCATTAACTATGCTTACAGTTGATGGATGAGGCATATATCCAAGTTGAATGCTGATGAATGAAGATGAGGGAAGGAAATACAAAAAAAATCAAATAAGTAATTCCTGCTGGCCAAAACCATTTAGCAACAACAATAAGCATTTATCCCACCATAGTGGGGTCGGCTATATGGATCCTTTGTTGCCATTGCGCCCTATCTTTAGGCATAATCTCACTAATGCCTAATGCATCGTGTCTTTCCTTATAGTTTCATTCCAAGTCTTTTTTGGTCTACCCCTCCCCCATTTAACATGCATAGTAGCTAAACTCTCACAATGCCTAACAAGTGTAGAGGGAGCTCGAAACATCCGGAGGAAAGTCAAGGTGGAACTAACTCTCCGTTGCCTCCAGCTAGGTATATATAGTAGAATACTTAGGGTTTCCACACGCATAGCCCCCGAGCTCGTTATTCGTCCGAATATACACTTACAATCTCCTCCTATATTCGTGACAAATAGCGTAACGTTTCGGGGTGCTGGAGAGTAGACAAAATAATAAACAAACTAAACAAAGCATTTAGGATAGATCATACTAATCAACATATGAAAAGGTTTTTGCCTAAACGGCAAGTCAGAAAACCACAGATTCTATCCCAAAAAATATAGTCTGAATAATTATTACAAAACATAACATGAAATTAAACGTTTGATGATTCTACTCGTCTAGTAGATCATCGTCATCCATGTCCAGGTCTACATCTCCTCCATAATCTCCACTGTAGCCTGCAAGGAATTTCACGAGTCAGACTCTATGAATTCATAATCGTATGCAGTAACGTTTAAAGTAAACTAGCTCTTACTAAATGAGCTTAGCACTTCTAGCAACGGTGAAATAACTCTGTCAGCATCTCATCCAGTTTAACTAGGACTAGACCCGTTATCTTACTCATTACTGATCACTATGTGTCTCACCAACACATGTGGGCACACATCACGTGCAACATTATCAAATGTGGAATAATGTGTTGTGACCAATAATGATTAGATTAACATTTACAACGACTTTCAATTTCCAGTTGAATAACTCTTGAATCAACTTACAATGAGAAAGTTGCTTGGTTATCAAATGTGGAATAACCGGCACCAGACCATCTTGGGTTTTCATCAAGAAATTATTTGGGTTTTCAGTCTGTTTTTAGATGCTTGAATGTTGCGACTATAGGTTCTCACTGTTAAAACAAAAACTGCGGAGGAAAGTTTCATATTTCTATGAACTTTAATCTCATTTCCCCCGATGTTTTGATTGTGAGAGCTCTATTCATCCTTTGGTTAAAGGGTCTGCAACATTATCTTTCGATCTCACATCAATAAGGGACATAATCTCTTTACTTGTGAGAGAGGTCAACCAGGATTGTTTCAGCCTGAGATGCCTTCTTTTGCCATTGAACAAAGTGTTCGTAGCAATCGTTTTAGTAGCCTGATTGTCGCAGTAAACTGCAACAGAACTCATATTCAGGCTCGACAAAGGAATGTCCATCACCAAATCTCTCAGCCATTCGGCTTCTTCTCCTGCTGACGCAAGAGCGTAGAGTTCGGATTCCATAGAAGAGAGAGCAATACAGGATTGCCTCTTGGACTTCCAGGCTACAGCTGCTCCTCCTAGTGTAAACACAAAACCACTAGTGGACTTGCTGTCGTTTAATTCTGAGCACCATGATGCATCAGAATAACCTTCAAGAACTGAAGGCTGACCAGTGTAAACTAAAGCATACTTTTGAGTGTGCTTTAAGTATCGCATGAGCCTACCCAAGGCGTTCCAATGGTCTTTACCCGGATTACTAGTGAATCTGCACAACATGCCGACCGTAAAGGCTATGTCAGGTCTAGTGCAGACCATGGCATACATGAGGCTACCAAACAGTTTAGAATAATCTAACTGTCTAACCATAGCTCCTTCATTGGACTTTAGGCGGTTAGTGTAGTCGTATGGTGTCTCAGATGCGCTACTGGCACTGTATCCCCACGTGTCCAACAAGGACTTTATGTAGTGGCTTTGACTTAGGGAAATATCATTTTTCCCAAAGCTCAATTGCATGCCTAGTATAGTGTTAGCTACACCTAGGTCTTTAATGCTAAATTCTTTTATGAGATCTGACTTAACGTCATCCACTTCGGATTGATCAGACCCCAGAATAAGCATATCATCCACGTACAAGCATATTATGGCGACTTTATCCGATCTATTACGTATGTAAAGACATTTATCCGAGAGACTCATCATGAATCTCATGTTCTTTACACTATAGTCGAACTTCTCATGTCATAATTTCGGTGTTTGCTTTAGTCCGTATAAAGACTTAAGTAATTTACAGACTTTCGTTTCGTGACCGTCTACAATGAAACTTTCAGGTTGACTCATGTAGATCTCTTCGGTCAGATCTCCGTTCAAGAACGCAGTCTTAACATCCAACAGATGAACAACAAAGTGCTCAATAGATGCAATAGCAAGGAGAACCCGAATGGTTGTCAAGTGACACACGGGTGAGTAGACATCAAAGTAATCTACTCCGCTTACTTGTGTGAAACCTTTAGCCACCAGGCGTGCTTTATACTTAGCTACGCTACCATCAGGATTCAATTTCTTTTTCAGAACCCACTTACACCCTACGGTTTTAGCCCCTATTGGCTTATCAACCAACGTCCAGGTGTTATTCTGAAGAAGAGAACTCATCTCTTCATCTATAGCTTCTTTCCAGAGTAGTGAATCCCTGGATCTCATCGCTTCCTTATAGGTGGATGGATCGGCCTCAACGTGGTAAGTCACAAAGTCACTATCGAAGGTTCGTGGAATTCGCTCTCTCACAGAAGTTCTCCTAGACTCTAGGCCAGAGTTATCTACCGGAACGGAATAGGAGGTGCTCGGTACTGAAGTAGGATCGTCTTCAGTAATAGTTACTTGCATACCTGGGATTGTTAAGTTCTTATCTTTGAGGAACTTATCCTCGAAGAACACCGCATCCCTAGATTATATTATGATATTATTAGAAATATCAAGGAACCTATCTGCAGCACTATCCTCAGCACAACCTAAGTAGACACAAGTATTGATCCTAGGTCCAACTTTAGGCCTTCTAGGGTCAGGAACCCTGACATAGGCTATACAACCCCAAGTCTTAAGTCGAGTAAACGACGGGGGTCTCTTAAACCAAAGTTCGTAGGGAGTAACCTCTAACTTAGCATGAGGGACTTTATTCAGAATGTGATTCGCGGTCAAGACTGCTTCACCCCAATAAGCGGAAGGCATGCCTGCAGTGAGCAGCATAGAGTTCAACATCTCTGTTAACGTTCTATTCTTGCGCTCGGCTATGCCGTTAGATTGGGGGGAGTAAGGAGCAGTGATTTCTGCTATGATGCCATGTGAAGCAAGGAAGCATCTAAACTCACTGGACATATATTCTCCTCCTCTATCACTCCTAAAACGTTTTATTTTCATGCTTAGTTGGTTTTCTACCCTGGTTTTGAAAAGACAAAACTTTTCAAACGCTTCATCTTTAGTTTTAAGCAACGAGATATGACAGAATCTCGTGCAGTCATCTATGAACGTGATCATATACTTCCCCCCACCTCTGGTGACAAAACTTTTAAAGTCACAAATATCGGAATGTATAAACTCAAGAGGTGTTGTGCTCCTAGTAACCGTCCCAAAAGGTTTCCTAGTGATCTTAGTCTGAGCGCACACTTCGCATTTTTCAAGTGGAGACTTGGTGTCTAATGTGATCTTGTGAGTCCTAGCTACTTGGAACATTTTCCTGTAGTTAACGTGTCCTAGTCTCTCGTGTAGAGTCCTAGGGCTAACTAAGTTCAATTGAACTTGTTGGACTACCTCACTTGCTAGGCTCAGACGGTACATCCTATTTTGGACATAAGCACGTCCAAAATAGTGCGAGTTAACTGACAAAGTCACCCTGCCGCTACAGAAGCTAAGCGACATACCTGCATCACATAACAAACTAATAGACACTAAGTTAGCAGCTAGAGAAGGTATAAATTTGACATTCTTTAAAAATAAAGACTTATCTGAGGAGAGCAGTAGAGTTGCATTCCCCACCTTCAGCACGTCAGTTGTGCCTCCATTTGCCACAGTAACTGATTCCTTTGCATCCTTCAGCTCTGTCAGAAGATTAGCATTGTTGCAAACGTGGCACGTTGCCCCCGAATCCAGGTACCACTCCGTGATATCCTGCGTGTGTCCGACCATGGCAACAAAGTCGGATGGCTCAGCTTGGCGGACCAAATGAGCTTGGTTGCCTTCTTGTGGTGCCCGGGTTCTCTCTTTCCTCGGCTGCTTGTAGTCAGATGCGCAGTGTCCCCACTTATTGCAGTTATAACATTTACCCTTAAATTTCTTAGAGGGTTTACTCGGACCTGCAACCTGGGGGCTACTACGAGACGTTTTGGTCTTGGGAGGGGGCGGAGGCCGCTTGGAGCTTGAAATCATGTTGGCAGCAGCCTTCTGCTTGCCAACAGCTTCCAAAGCGTTCTTCGTCCTGTTCTCATCCTCAATGCGTATGAAACGCTTGAGGTCGTTCAGACCAACCTGCATCTTCTTGCGATACATTTCCGTTTTGAAATTGTACCACGAGGAGGGCAATTTATACACAATCGTGCCCGCAACAAAACTTTCGGGCACACTGATGAACTCACTATGCAAAGAATCAATTAAAATTTCAAACTCTGATACCTGGGGGAGAATGGTTTTCTCCTCGTCGAAGCTGAAAGAGTGGAACTTGTCCACTAGGTGCGTCTTGGACATGTCCTCCTCCTGCATGAAGTGCTCCTGCAGCGCATCCCAGATCTCCTTTGCGGTGCTCATCTTCATGTAGGTCTGGGCCAAGCTGGATGACAGACAGTTCAGCAGGTAGTCCCTGCAGAAGTCTTCATCTGAAAACCATTGTGCCTCATCAGCAGTCCCAACGACCTCAGCACCATCAGACTGAACTGTGTAGAACACGTTCAGAAACTTCATCCCGAACTGAGTGTTCAACTTCCAGGCGTTGAACTCAGTCGCCGTGAACTTCTCCAGCTTTATCATCGGAATAGGGGACGCAATGGAGTTCCCCTTCATCATTGTGCTTGGAGACGGCGGCGGCGGGAAGAGGCGGAAGACGGCTGAGGGGGATCTGGAGGCACGGGAGAACAGTGGCGCACAGGCACTGTTGCTGAAGAGCGCACGAGCAGCGGTCGTGCGGGATCCTGACAGACGAGCGCACGATCAACGGTCGTGCGCGAGGGGTCGAGCGCACGATCAGCGGTCGTGCGCGAAGGTACTGGCTGGCTGCTGAAGAACGCACGAGCAGCGATCGTGCGCGAGGGGTCGAGCGCACGATCAGCGGTCGTGCGCGAACTCCTCTTTTGCTAGCAGCGACTTCGTCTTCTTCGCACGAGCGGCGGTCCTAGGGCACGGCTTCGACTCCAACAGCGGCAGATCTGGACAACGCAGCAGCAGCCCTCGATCTTCGGGCTAGGGCGACGGCGGTAGCAGATCTGGGACTTCTTCCTCGGCGAACGACGGCGTTGGAGGCGGCGACCTCCTTCTTCACGCACGGCGTTGGGGAGAAAAAAGGCAGCGACGGCAAGCAGCGACTTCGATCTACTTCGCGAACGGCAGCAGCAGCAGCGGCGCACGCGAACGGCAACAGCAGCGGCGGGAGAACGATCCGCGACGGGGAACGCGACGGGAAGCGCGATCGGCGACGGCTAGCAGCAGCGACCTTCCTTCTTCGTCGATCTCCTTCCTTCCTTCGCGAACGACGATGGCTAGCAGCAATGGCGCGATCAAGCAGCTGCAGCGAGGGCGCGATCGGCGGGGGTTGCTTCCGGACGACGGGAACGAGCGCCCCTTAGGGCTGTTTCGAGAATGTAGAGGGAGCTCGAAACATCCGGAGGAAAGTCAAGGTGGAACTAACTCTCCGTTGCCTCCAGCTAGGTATATATAGTAGAATACCTAGGGTTTCCACACGTATAGCCCCCGAGCTCGTTATTCGTCCGAATATACACTTACAACAAGTGCTTCTAATGGTCTTCTTTTGAAAGTGCACAGTGAGTCCTCTGAGTATTCTCTAGAGGGGGGGGGGGGGGGAATAGAGTTTTAAAACTTGTCTTATTTGTTATACACACACAATAAAAATATTTCTAATAACTACGCATTCAACTATCCAACCCAGAATAAAACTAACACAGATTGCAGAAATTAAATAAAGGGATAGCACAGAAAATCACAGCACAATGAGACAGGAGCTATAGTGATTCCCCAAAACTTATGGGTACATCCACTCTTCCACCACCTTGGTAGGAATACAATATTCAGTGTCTGAGTCTTTTGATAAGGACTCTTAGAACCACTGAGTCTTTTGGTAAGGAGGCTCTTAGAACCAACTACTGAGTCTTTTGACAAGGAAACTCTTAGAACTACTGAGTCTTTTGGTAAGGAGACTCTTAGAACCACACTAGATTTTTTGGTAAGGAGATCTTAAACCAACTGAATCCTTTATAGAAGGATTCTTAGGACTCTTTACTCATATTACAATAGTGAAAAGAAAAAAGTAAAAAGGGAAAAGAAGAAATGAAGATGTTCTTCTGATTGAATCCTCCTTCAGCAATCACTGAGGATTCAGACATTTAGTGTTGACAGATCTATATTCTAGTAGATGAGTCCTTGCTGAGAGAGAGAGTTGCAAGGACTGTTCAAGCTTTGATTCACAAAATCTCTGTATTCTTGTTGGCTTCTTGTTGTGTGAGAAGATGATGAAGAAGAAGAAGCCTTAGAATAATTCCTGTACAGAGAATAGTTATTCTGTCTTTTTGAGAGAAAGAGCTTCCGGAAGGAGAAGATGAAAGAGTAATTGAATCACTATATTGTCAATTTTTTGAATACTTTTATTCTTCTGTTGAATAGAATTTGAATTCATTTCTTTTTTCTGTTGTATCCCTAATAGGAATGTCCAAAGGGATAATCATATTCTCCTTCTATATTTGTTGACTACCCGTCAATCTCTTTAAATATCTTCCAGAAATAGCTTTATTGTGTCCCTGGAGACTTCCTTTCTATTCTTGGATATAATTGACCCGTTAGAGATCCAAAAAATTCCATGTATAACCTCTGAATCATCTTTAGAAAAGAATAAAGAAGATTTTCTAATTCTGTATGTATTCGACGTAGCGTTGAATACATTTGTCTTCTTATCGACGCACCTCTGAGTTCTATTAGAAGCTGCATCGAAATCCTCTTAATTTAGAAATGGACTCTGCAGTCGACGTTGCGTCGAATACCTATCGATGTATCCGTCGAGATGAAATCCTGAACTCAGAGCTCTTCCTTCTGCGTCGAATGTAAGTCCAAGTTGCGTCAACTTCAGATACTGCTTCGACTGACTCTGTCTTCTGCATCGAGTACATCTCGACGTTGCGTCGACTTCAACTTATACATTGACTTCAGTCTGAGTTAATGCTACTTCTATTCGAAGTTACTTCGACTTACAGTCGAAGTTGCGTCGACTTCAATTCAACACAGATTTAACTTAACTGGTTTTTGGACTCTTTTTGGACTGGTCTTTGACACCCTAATTAGAGTGTGACATCCTAAGACATCTAATGATCAAATTACCTTCTCCATACAACATTGGTAATAAATCCTAGATAATGAAATCACTTGTATATAATTTGTAAGATAAATCAAATGGTGTTTTTTCCAACACCTTTGTACGTGTCCAAACCATCTTAATCGAGCTTCTCGCATTTCCTCTACAACTGGTGCCACTCCCAACTTATCCCGGATACATTCATTCCTAATTTCATCCAGTCTCGTATGTCCACACATTCACCTAAGCATTAACATCTCCGCAACTCCCATTTTTTGCTCATGTATACAATTCACTGCCCAACTCTGAGAAACGTAGAGCATCGCTGGCCTAATTGCAGTACGGTAAAACTTGCCTTTAGGGTTCAATGGGACTTTATGATCACATAAGATCTCAGACACGCCTCTCCACTTCAACCAACCTGCTTGGATTTTATGTATCACATCTTTATCTACACCTCCATCTTTCTGAAATGGCAAAAACAACCACGAACTCCAACCAATAATTAAGAAAATCCTGGAAAGCAATCTAGGTCGGGGATGGGAATACAAACTCGCCACCAGAGGGAGATAAGGTTGCCCACCACTTCCATAAGGGCACTTGTCACACCTGGGTTTATACCAAGCGATAAGAGAATGAAGGAGTAGAGGAACCTATTCGAGAGGAGCCATCATCACCTGTGCTTGAGCGTCGATCATCAAAATTTCATAAACCCAACCCTTCGGCCCTCTTTTGCAACCCCCCAATTGCAATATTACAACCCCCTCTAAAGGTTTTTAATTTAAAGGTCCAAATTAAAATATTACAAAGCAAGCCTTAAAGATTTTTAAAACATAACAACAATATAAAATCTTCATAAAGGGGAATCTCTTTGGACTAGCAAATCGACGCCAAATGAATACCATTCAGCACTATGGGTGCCCGATGTTCCCTCGCGGTCGGAGAAGAAACTCCAAAGCTTCTCCATCCCTCAAAACATGTCTTAGAGTTTTTTGATGTGTTATTCTCAGGCAATGCTAATCGTGTTTTTTTTTTCTTTTTTTTGAGTTGACGTAACTACGGCGTTGTCACATGATAGTTTTAATTAGCCAATAAGTTGTCTGGATTTATTTCCTTTTGAGACTTTTCCTTGATATAAATAATGTAAGCATATGATCAAGCAAGAGTAAATGTAACAACCCAAGATTTTAAATCAAAATCAAGTGGTGGGTTATTTTAATGGCATATTTGTAAATTTGCTAAACCCCTCCTCTATTAAATCCCGAGCAGCCCCCCTTTTTATTAACCCAGCCGAGTCTCCCCGGTTCAGGATTCCCGTAAATCGCAAGCCATTCGGCTAGGGTTCGCAGCTCCTGTCTCCCGCTCCCGATCGCTGCTCCAGCCGCAGCTCTCCCGTCTCCCGTAGCCTCTCTCGCGTCGGCTCCCGCTCGTCTCCGCCTTCTGCTTCCTCTGCGCTCATGGCCGGTGGCTGCCCTGCCTCCTGCTCCTGTTTCTACTTCAAAGCCGGCGGCACCTCCTCCTGCAGAGGTCGACGGGAGCTTCTTCCTCAAGGGCTGGCAGTCTCTTCCCCTTCCAAGGTCGGCAGCAGCCTCCTCAAGGCCCGACAACAGTTTCTGCTCCCCTCCGGCAACCCTCTTCTTCTCCGTTTCCGCCTAGGGTTTTGCTCGAACCCTCCTTATCGGATTTTGGACTCGACCCAAACCCTCCTTCTCCGTTTCCGCCTAGGGTTCCTATGGGTAAGATTCTCCACCCAAACCCTCATATTCAGATTTTCATAACCACTAATGATTTATTAGTGCCCCGTTTTGCGTTCAATTTGTGATTTCAGATTTATGCCATCTTATAATCGTCTAACTGTGTCTTGTTCTTGATTTCCGGTGCCGCTCCTCGATTCAATTGGCGGGAACTCGCGAAGCCCTCTCCGATTTAGGGTTTCCGCAACCTAAGCGCCGCCAAGTCTCCGTCTCCGCGTGGAATCTCTTCTCCCCTCTCTTTTGAGGGAGGTAATTTCATAAACCCTCTTTGTTTATTTTCCGCGTCGTAGAATGTTTGTGTTAGCGTAGTGAATTTTACTATCGCTTTCGTTGTTCTTAAGCAGGTTTGAAATAGGATTTCTGTTCTTGCTTGTGCGCTTAGCTGCCGCCGTCATTCAGCCTCATTTAAGGCAAGTAGAGATCATCATCTCTTGCAAACATTAAACTTAATTGTCTTGTCTGTTCTTATGGTTATATGAATTCACCCTTGAATGCTTATTTTGCCAAATAAATTTAGACATCGGATCCCTAAATAGACTTGTTATTAGTTTGAGGTTCACGCGATTGGAATAACAGCGAGTTGTGAATGTAAATGATGATATTTGGATAACTGGAAGACAAGTTAATGAATGATGGTTACTTGAATATTCAATTAGATAAATTTTGTCTCGGTTGGTGAATAATTGGAAGACTAATAGTTCTTTTTAACTATGAGCATTAATTATTATAATGATAAATGTTGATATTCTTGCTGACAACTAGGTGAATTGTGTTTGATATAAAATATTCGGCTCGTACACATGGTTACTTAGAAGATATTCGTGTCTTGGAAATGACGTAAGCTAAAGGAATACTGGATATCCTAGAGAATGTTGTATAGTAATCTTATTACTCGTAAATACTTGAATCTGCAAGCTTCAAAACTCTCTATCGAGTTCTTTGAGTCATCGAATCTTGTTTCTTATGTCTGTCTGGTTCTAAGACTCGAGTAATTTATTTTCTATAACTTGATTCCTCCTGTTTCACGTTTGTAAAATATACTCTTGTATATCTGAATCAGTATCTTGGTTACATGTCTTGATATGCTAGAATCCACGAAATCCTGCACTAAGTCATTGATAACGTAAGTTAACATTGAAAAGTAGGGTTTAATTGATGAGACTCCTTGACTTGGGTTCCCACTTCAATCCCTAATGGGAACAAAGGACCGGTCATAGCGAGCTTAAATTTCTAAATCACTTAGGTCCTGAGTGTCATAAGCAAATCTTGAAAACTAGGGTTTAGGTGGTGCATCGTCTTGTTTGCATGGTCGCGGTAAGCAGGAAAATACTCTTATTCTAGTAAGACTTACACTTGGACTTGAGTGTCAACCATGCGCACCCACTATAAACACCTACGCATTTCATCGATTACAGTTTATGTCGTTGCAAAACAAATGTTTAGGCTATACTTCGGAGTAGTCTAATAATTCTAGATATTTCTGTTTGTCTCACTTGCTTGTCTGTCTTGTTAGCTCTGCTTCATGAAAAGCGGTACACAAATATTCCGTTTCTCTTGCTCGTATTTTATTTTGCTTGCTCTTGTGTATTTCAATGTTCTGAGGCTTTTCCTTCTTGTTTTGGAATTTTCCTTAGCGTTCGTGCATGCGCCGCCTGCTTCCTGAGCCGATCTGCGCCAAGCTTCAGATTTTGTGTTTTTGTTTCATTTCTTTTACTGTCGGATATTTCTGTTATGTAGTAATTACGATCGGTCATTTTCTCTTGTTTCATGGACAACTGCTAGGCTAAATATTATATGTACTAGAATTTGACATGTTTTGCATGTTCATTCATTTGCGATGTTCCAGAACTTGTATCTTGAGTTTTTACTAAAATGCATGTGCACCTGTTTCAAGTTATCATATTTTAAAACATCCGCAATAAATCAACCTGTTTTACTCAAAAGTATCTATTTTGTAGTACTTCTGCATCCGCCTTAGCAGACATGAATTTCTTTTCGCCCATGCCTGTGGCATCACGGCCCGCCCCGAAGCGCACTCTGACTCTTGTCGAGACGGAGACGGGTCGTGACAGTAAATAACATCTAGCTAAACCTAATCACGAAAATTTGGATTCTCGTCTGCCTTGTCAACAACAAGACATCATTCAATCATATCATGCAAAATATATACGTCAAGAAACCCAAAGCATTTTGCACTTCTCATGTGTCTCCATACAACAAGCATAACCATTTGGAGGGCAATCTTCAACATTCCTCCTCCAAAACTTCATCACGATGAAAGCATTGCACAAAATACTAATGTCTATAAAATTTTGAAAAAATATATATTTTGGAACCATCCTTTGTCATTAAGGGTCCATTTGGCACGACGGTGTCGGCCGTGAACGTGGTGGTTAAGAACTGTTGTTCGTGAACGCCCGACCTCATCTAAGGAACTTCATCCACTTTTATGTTCAAAACTAGTTTTCTTTCTTGGTGAGAATCATAACCATTGTCTTGTCAAACATGCATTCTATGACGGTGGTGTTTCTGTCCAAACTCACTTGAGCAAAAACGACGCGCCAAACAGAGCCTAAGTTTAATGATCAACTAAGAGTTTGCATAGATGGAGCAACATAAATTTGTAAGATTTTGCTCTTTATGGAAATTGTGATGGATTGTTTGATGTTAGTAGCATTTATTGTATATAAACATAAGTTCAATAGGGAAGAAGTGGTCTTCAGGTTGACAGGTTCTCATATTATATTGTTCTCTAAAATTTTAAGCTCCTTTGTCTAAATTGGTAAGTATGAGAACAGGTACTGAGAAATTCAATCTGCAAAAACTGAAGGAATGTGAAAATGCCGAATGAGCTAAAGATGACGCAGATACAGAGAAAATAAAGAACAGAACAAACCCTCGGCGAAACAGACGCACGTGCTCCCTCAGAGCGTACACCATCACCTACACCTCGGCCGCCTCCCTGCTCCACTTCCTCACCGGAGCTACTCGACGGACCGGGCCTCTTCTCGTCCTCTCCCTCCCCATCACTCAAGGAAAAGCACCGAACGCCATCAAAGTGCTTCCTTCTCCGAACTCGCCACTCCTCCCGCCATTTCTTCGCGCACTGCAAGCAAAGCTTCCTCCACTTCTTCTCCCGCACGACCCACCTCCTCCCTCCCCCAAACCCTGCGCCGTCTGGCAGAAGTCGGAACCTGAAGCTCAAATTAAGGAAGCTGGAGCTCGGCAAAGTCCCCATCGAATTGCTTCAGAGGATTCGTAGACCGCCAACAAAGGAAACGGTAATGGAGGCAGTTAAAGAAGAATTAGGGCGCTCGGATTCGAGATTCAGGGATTCAAAACCCTAGAGTGAGGCGCCGGAACTTGGATTAGAGCCGGTGGTGAGGAGAGAGAGTGAGCTCATTGTGAGGATCGTATCCGCTGGCTTCCCCCCTCTCCTTAGCTGCTTCGGCCTTCTTCAAGTGAAGACGGCGAGTCAAAACGATTCATTAGCGATTTGAAATCTCAACTATCTGCCAGGTGGCGTGTCGTCAGTGATCAACGTAGAGGATCGGCCATTTGATGCTCGTCGGACAGAAAGCTTTTCGACGATAAGAGTATCCGATCCTCCACGTCATTATGGATATTTGTGAGTGAAAAATAGGCCCGGGATATTTATGAGCTTGGCCCAGGCCTAAACCTAGCTTTTTCCAAGCCCAGGCCCTGCTTCAAAAGAAGAGCCTGGGGAGCATGAATATCGGGTCGGGCCTAGGCTTAGCCTGGGTCTGGTTTAGCAAAAATTTATATTTAAAATTATTTTATAATTTAAAAATATATATTATAAAATATTAAATACTTTATTTAGTAAAGCAGGCTTGGCCTAGGATAGCAGACCTGCAGGGGCAGCAGTCAGCAGGCCCTGCTGAAATTTGGTCATCTAAAAATGCGCACATCTCAAAATGAATTGCACATGACCCGTGAACGGTTTGACGGCCAAACTTCACGGTAAAGTGCGGCAATGCACTTTACCACCCCTGAGTCCGCTCTGTTGCCAACAACTCTTAGAGTCATGACCTGGTGCACAAGCCTATCATGTGTCTGGCCTGTGTCAGGCACCAACCAAGCTTTTGACCAAAATAAGAACCTAGTTAGGCACCCAAGGCTTGGGCTTGAACCAGGTTTGCCGAGGTTTTTTAAGTTCAGCCAAAACTTTGTACCAAAAGTTCAAAACAAAAGTAGCATTAAGGCTCCGTTTGGAGGGACTTATTTTCACCGGTCAAGCGGTTACGACCGCATAACCGGGACCTTAATTAAGGTCCGGTTCCTGCGGTCGTAACCGCTTGACCGATGAAAATAAGTCCTCCCAAACGGAGCCTAAATCAAACTAATATATGCAATATACATTATATACGAAGGAAAAATAGTTCGTGAAACATTCGTCTTTTCATTTTTAACTTTTCTTTATTATAATATTTACAATTTTAATAAACAAATTTAATTTATATGTTTTGTTTAATTTTAAAAAGTATGCATTTGTCCAATCAATTTTTATTAAGTTTTATATTTTGCAAGACAATCTTACGATGAAAGATCGACATTGTCAGAAGAGGAACGTTGCTCAACCACTTGTCATCCTTATAGAAACAAAGTGTACTTGATGGGAAGAGAGACAATATTGATGATGAATGTTCTATAATAATTCTACCACGAAGAAAATTACACCAAACGAGCTAGAGTGAGAGTATCCTCAAAATTCTTTAAGAATGGAATTTTAATCATTATTTAAAACAGTCTTCCTAATTATACAAATTAGCATTTCTTATTAAAATTGCTTTTAGGGTCGTTCCATTCGTTTGGACGGAATTAGAATTGAATGTCATTTTCAATTGAATTCAACCTCAAATTCCAATTTTGAAGTCTCAATTCCGCACAACCGAACATAGCCCTGAAGGTTTCTGCATTGTACTAAAAGGATACTTAAGAAGAATATGACATTTTATTACATTGGACCACTGAATTCATGAGTACATAAAATTTGATTCTTTAGTCATTCATTGAAATGTAAAGTAAAACTGAGGAATTTTTTTGAGCAAGACCTCTCCACCTGCAAAAACAAAAACAAAAAGTAAGACTCAGTCACAATATCTCAAGCTCTTAAGCAGTATTCTATGTTGGTAAAACTCATTTCATCTCTTATAATTTAGAGGCGCGTGCTTCAAAATGATATTCGCTCCGGCGGTGTTGCCTTCACTTTGCCAAGTGAGAGACGAGGGGTCCGACTCAGACTCGTAGAGCGGATTCTGTTAGAATTTATACATTGAACACAAAATTAATTGACTATACATGGAAGAGCTAGCTCTCAAGATCTAAATTAAGTGCATAAGATTACATAAATCTGCTAATGCATGTCTATAGGAATTTTGATCTCTAACCCGTGAAATTTTTCTTCCTTTTTTAAATTAATTTCATGTCGATTAAACTAAAAACTTTATTTCCATTACTTTTTTTCATTCCCTCTCCGTTATTATTCATTGGGCTACAACACTCCTCCTCAAGTTAGAGCATAGATGTTGATCATATCTAGCTTCGATGTAAAGTATATGAATGGAGTTTGGGGGAAGAAGCTTTGTAAGAATGTCCGTGATCTGTTTTGTAGATGACACGTGTTGGAGGAACACTTTTCTTTCTTTTACTTTGTCCCTAATGAAGTGACTGTTATGTTCTTTCATGCGAGACTGGATTTTCAGCAAAGTGAATTGCTTCGATGACAAGTCATGCGTCACAAAATGGGAGGAGAAAATGTTACAGAGCAGTTAAAATCGTGATTTAGTTGCCAAATTGATAGGAGATTATGACTAATAGCGGGAACAATTAAGGTATTGTGTAAATGTTGCGAGGAATATATATATATAGAGAGAGAGAGAGGGAGAGAGGGAGGGAAGAAGGGGGGGGGGGGGGGGGGGGGGGGGGGGGGGGGGTGATCCCGAATGGAACTGAGATAAGTTTGTGAGGCGTAGGTTGAAGATCGGGGGAACAATTAAGGTATTGTGTAAATGTTGCGAGGAATATATATATAGAGAGAGAGAGAGGGAGAGGGCGGGGGGGGGGGGGGGGGGGGGGGGGGGGGGGGGTGATCCCGAAACATGTATTGTAGATCCATCGGGAACTGAGATAAGTTTGTGAGGCGTAGGTTGAAGGTCGGGGGAACCATCTTAAGACATGGTTGAAAGCATCAGAGTCAGCGATCCAAGAATCGGAGTGAGAGAAGGGATATATGTGACGGAAGAGAAAGATTGGCGGGTGCTGATTGGGAGAGGAGTAGATGTAACTGAGTCAATTGAGCCGTGTAGTGACCTTGGCAATCCATGAAGACAGTGAAAGGAGTAGGAGTTTTAGCAGACGGGGCAGAGAAATGACGAGTAGTAGACGCTTTTGGGTAGCCATGTTTCTCCCAACATTTTTCCTCACGGTAGTTGGTACCGTCACACCAACCACAATATAGCAAGAGTGGAAAACATGATGGAAGTCAAAGGAATTGGCGGAGTAAGCCGATAAATGGAGGACAAAGTGGTCGTGAATGAGGGAGGGTTGTCCTGGGAGAGGATCAGGGAACGGGCGGCATCACAAGAGCTGGGAAAGTGTGCGTGCAAGGAGAAGAATACCAACGAGAGCTTCTTGCTGGAGGCAGGAGACAACGGGATTGGCGGAGATAGATTGGAAATGAAAGTGCACAGTGACTCCCCTAAGTATTCTCTAGAGGGGGTGCATGGAGATTTAAAAACTTTTTACTAATAAGTGCACAGAAAATTAATCATAATTACTAGACATCCAGGATTCCAACCAGAATAAATATAATCACAAAATAATAGAAATAATCAAGAGATAAGCACAGAAAATTCACAAACACAAAGGACACATGAGCTATAGTGGTTCCACAAAATATGGGTACTCCACTCTTCTACCATCTTGGTAAGAATACACTATCACAGCGTCTGAATTTTTTGATAAGGAGACTCTTAGAACCAGAGACCGAGTCTTTTGATAAGGAGACTCTTAGAACCAAACCAGATTTTTTGATAAAGAGATCTTGAACCAAACTGAATCCTTTGAAGATGGATTCTTAAAACTCTTTACTCAATTTAAAGAAATAAGAAATAGAGTAAGAAGAAGATGATGACGATGATGAAGTGTAATCTTCTGATTTGAATCATCTTTCAGTAATCACTGGGGATTTTAGGCACTAAGTGTTCTGGATCCTTTATCAGAGAATGACTTGCTTAGAAGAAGATGCAAGGATTATCAGCACTGATCCAGTCTTGATCTCTGTATCCTTTGTTAGCTTCTTTCAGAGAGAAGGAAGGAGAAGCTTTCTGCAGTTTGTAGAAGATGAACTGTTGTACATAGATCTGCCGGGTAGGATGAGAGAAAGAGAGAGAGAGAGAGAGAGAGAGAGAGAGAAAGAGAGAGAGAGATCAGCCAAAACAGAAGCAGAAGAATTATTGTTGGCTATATCTTTTTTGAATTTTGTGTGTATATATTCTTCTGTCGATTCAATTGAATTAGGATTGAATGACTTTCCTTTTCTGATCCTTCTCCAGTTGGAATGTCCAAAGAGAATTATTGCACTCTTTCTATTTATGTTGAGGCAGTCAATAACCTTTTATATAACTTCCAATTTCATCACTTCTGAATCTCTGGAATTATTCTCTCTTCTTGTACATGTGCGGCCCGTTATAATTCAAATATCTTCCATATATACCTTCAGAATAATCATCAAAATCTATTCCAGGAAGTTTTCCAAATCTTTGACTGTATGCGACATTGTGTCGAATAACTTCTGTCTTCATATCGACGCACCTTTGAAGTCTATTAGAAGCAGCTTCGAATTCTTCCTCAGCTTCGACTTGAACTCTGCTATCGACGCTGCGTCGATTCCTTATCGATGTATCCGTCGAGATAAAGAACGTAGACTTCAAACTCTGACTTCTGCGTCGAATACCATTCGATGTTGCGTCGACTTCCAATGAAGCATCGACTGTCAGTCTGAGTTATCTTTACTTTTATTCGAAGTTACTTCGCCTTTCAATCGAAGCTGCGTCGACTTCTTTTCGACGCAGATTTAACTCAACTAGTTTTTTATCTCCTTTTGACTAGGCTTTGACACTCTAAGGTGAATATGTCATCCTAGGATATCTAAAGATCATATTACCCTCACTATACAACATGGATAATAAATCCTAGAGAATGAAATCAATTTTACAAAATTTGTAAGGTAAATCAAGAGGATGTTTTTCCCAACAGGAAGACATTCCACTATTTAAGGACGCTGCTAAATAAAGCACTAAAAGCATGAATATCAATAATTGGAAAGGCGTGCGTCATTTGTTGAAAGACCCATATAATTTTTGTAAGTTGTCCCCGGAGGAATACAATGACCGGTGTCCATACATCATTGACAGTTGAAAGAGACATGACAGATATGTATGGTATCCACTGAGTTTGAGAGCGACACGAACACCTTATTGTTGTTCCGGAACCATGTGTCGTAACTCGTAAGTGGCATAATTTCCCCCGTAAACATATATGTCAAGTGACAGTGAAGAACTTTACTGTTGAGAACTTTTTCAACAACGTTTAAACCAGGGCAAGTACTTGGCTGCCCGCTGAGAGAGATGGTGATAAGACATAAGTCAGTCTTAAAGTTCTGATGATGAGTTTACTTACATGTGTCTGCCATAAAGGTAGATTCGCGAGGTGTAGGAGTGAGATTCTGCAGGAAATCAATGACCTCGTGGGAAAATCGATGAGACCACTGGAATAGATCAGGTGAGATCGGTAGGTGCACGGTGGAGGGTTGTGGAGATCCCGAGTTATGTTAGAGTTGAGAGCTCGATCGGTAATGTTGAGATCTCGCTGAAGTGTCGTTAAGGGTGAGAGCTCGTTGAGAGTGTGGGATAGAATTGGTGGCCGGTAAAGATATTGTGAGGTGAGAGCATGTTGAGAATGCGGGCGAGAGATTCTGTGCAGAGCTTATGTGCGAGCGCGTTTTTGTGACAGATCGCCAACCGATAGTTCATGATTCCTGTGCGAGAGTTGGCGAGTCCAGTGGCTGGAGAGACGGGCGCTTGAGCCATGTTGAGGAGAGATGAGTGTGGGAGATCGCGAGATCACGAGAGCATGCGAGCGTTGGATGGATGACGAACTTCGACCAAAAGTGGAAGTCTATCGAGCTTCATCAGAGAGCGCGTGAAAGTTGTACGAGATCAATCAGGCTTGTGATGACTGGGCAAGATCACGAGCTAGGGAGGAGAGTTTGGGTATACGGAAGAGTGAGTGAGTAGAAAAAATGTGTCCTGCTCTGATACCATGTAGAAATGGTAATCACACATCTTATTAAGGAGAATACACATACATTTATAGGTATAAGGAGGAACATAAATATCCTAGACAATGTGGAACAAAACTATATACAAGAATAAAGTAATATGGGCCTTCAAGATGTGTCTTCTTCGTTGGGCTTCAATAGAGTCGACTCGAGCTCAAATGGGTTCGAGTCGACTCAAATTTCTTCTTATTCAAATAAGTTCGACTCAAGCTCAAATGTTTTTTAGCTGATTTAAGATTTCTATGAGACACGAAACTCGAAAAGTGTAGGCAAAACTTGAAAAGTCTAGGCGAAAAAAACCTACAGGAAATAAATATAAATCATCATGGAGAAAGTGTAACAATGTAACAGAGTAAGTAGACACAGCCACAACAATGTAACGTGGAGCATGTGGGAGGTTATAAGACCAATTTCTGAACAAGTGCAACTATGGGCCAACGATATAATTGCAAAGAACATTGCATATAAGTAGGGTTGCTAGAAGGTCTACAGGCAGCAACAAACATAATATATTAATACGAGTGACAGTGCACGGGGGGCCCATGCAACCGTGAAAGTACCACTGTCATGACAATACACCGGCCGTGACAATACTTTCGCTAGTTGCGTAGTAATAAGAGTCACTATTGAAATTAGAACGTTTAAGCTCATGTCTATGATCGATGGTGCTTTGATTCTCTTGGATGATATGTGTGTACCTGTTAATAGGGGTGCAACTCGGGTCGATACGGATTGGTTCCACTCAAAACTAGGAACCGACTAATGTGGGTTCGGTTCCGACTTTTGGGAACCGGAACCGATCCATGCACCCAAGATATAGAACCGGATCTGAGACGCAAAGCTCGGTTCGGTTCTCAGTTCTACTAGACTTCATAAATTTTTTCACATACCCTCATACAATCTAAGCATTCCTAATGATTAAACAAAAATATTATAAACTCAAATAGTTTATCTTAAAGAAATTGTTCAAATATTATATAATTGCATATTAATTCAATCATTACAAAAGTACTCACAAACTAGTGAATCACACTAAATAATAATTTAATTAAATCAAATTTTATTTTGATAACTCTAGAAATTCATAGGTGTAGTTTCAATAGTTGGTTCTGAATCGGTTCTCGGGTACCCGAACATAAGAACTGAACCTAACTACTCGGTTCTAAGTTTTGTGGATCCGGAACCGAACCGAGACCCATGAGAACCCGACCCGAACCACTCGATTCAGTTCGATTTCAGTCCGATTCTCAATTCTTCGGTTATTTTTGCACACCCCTACCAGTTAACGTGGATGCCTCGTGTTGGTGAGTAGGGAGGTTGGATAAGTGACGTTAGTAGAAGTACATGATCATACAAATTAGTATCTAAGACCATCCATAGCAGTATCAAAACACTTACAAAGAAAAATCCACCTCGGAGACCTTTATTTTGTCAACATCAAGCATTTCGGACATGTAATCTAAAGAATCGGTGAGAATAAAATCAATCTAATCGCCACAAAAGAACATAGAAAATCATTCCTAAACCCAATGACATATTCATGAACAACTATCTTTCAAATTCTCCATGTTTATGGCTGTTACGGTTGCGCATGCAGACGAGACATACATGCCGATGAGACGCCGGGGCAAGTCTACACGTGGAGGAAGACGACGACGGGTCCGTCTGGAGGAGAGACCGAAGGCGTGCCACCGGGATGATTATTTTTTATTTGCATTATGTTATTCCATATTATGTTATGTGTACGCTTTCCTATTTTGTCGTCTTTTCGTTATCCGCACCCCGCGCCTATAAGGGGTGGTGTTGTACTCTTTTTTTATTATGCTTGGATGTATGGAATTTAGGGTTGCTCCCTAGCTTTTCTTCTCGTTCCCTCCTCCCTCTCGCTCACCTCTGCCAGCCCTCCCCCTTGCCGGATTCCTCTCCGGGTTCGTATCAATTTGGTCCGACCTGCCTCACCGCCCGTAATCCAGCCATCGGTGCTCGCTATCCCTCTCGTTCGCGCCTCTCGTTTCCGCCATTTTTAGTCTCGTCATTGTTCGCTCGTGCAGGCCCCGTCTCCGCCGTTTCCGCTCCTGCTTGGTCGCCCCCAGCAAGCGCATCGGCCGCGCCAGGTCCCGATCCGCCAAAGTCCAGCCTTGCTCCGATTCACCGAGTCAGCTGTCGTTCGGCCGTCCAGCGCCCAGATTGGCCCTCGTTCGCGTGTCCAGCGCTCGAATCCGCCGGCTACTCCTTCGTCTGCTTGTCCAACGCCAGAACCGCCCAGCTCTGCCGGTTTTCCGCTGCTTTCGTCCGCTCCAGCTCGGCACCTCGCGCCAGATCCTGTCCAGGTCTACCTCCTGCTGCTTCGTGCGGCTCTGCCAGCCGTCATAGCCTTCAGGCCGCCCCCCCCCCCCCCCCAGCATGGCTCCCAACACCCGCTCCAGCAGCGACCTCCCTCCCGATACCGCCGCAGACGCCTTGAGCCGCCGTGTGGAGGCTCAAGAACAACTCGTGACCTCCTTGCACGCTTCCCTCCTCGCCCTCCACTCCAAGATGGACTCCATCCAGGCGTCCGCCACCGCCGTTTCCGCCGCGTCCGGCTCCATCTCGCCCGCAGACAGCGGCTCTCTCCTCGGCGTCGGGCCGCCGCCCATTCCCGCCGGGACCACTCCTCCCCCCATTCCGGGCCGATCCGCCCTCTCCCTCGACATTCCCTCCTTTGTCGGCGTTGACCCGATGGGTTGGATCGCCAAAGTGGAGCAATATTTTGACCTCAACTACACACCGGAGCACGACAAGGTGTCTACGGTTGTGGTAGGCCTGGGCGGCTCGGCCCTCCACTGGGATCGGTGGCTCCGCCAATCCAACTCGTGCCTCTCCTGGCCCGAGCTCAAGCTGGAGATGCTCCGGCGGTACGACACCTGCTACTCTGGCTCTTCCGCTATCGAGCGTCTTTGCGGTGTCCGCCAGACAGCCGGCCTGGAAGACTATGTTGATGAGTTCGTCGTCCTGGTCTCCCACGTCTCCGGGATACCGCCCGATCATTACCTGGACTTCTTCATGCAAGGTCTAATGCCACATATTCGCTCTCGTCTCTGCACGCACCACCCACGCCATGGACTTGACGCGTCTGGTGGAAGCCGACCCCCCCCCCCCCCCGGCCACCTGCTCCTACGGCCGACCACCACCAGCCTCGGCCGCGTTGGAGACCATCAGCCACGGCTCCTCCACCACGGCCGCCGCCTTAGGGAAACCGGTCGAGCCGCCCACCAACCCCTCAGCGCATCTCGAATAGTGATTACAATGAGCTTCGCAGCAAGGGTCTTTGTTTTCGATATTGCCCACCCTACTCCCCCAACCATGAGTGCGCCGTGAAGGAGTTCCACATCATCATCGGCAACGTCGACCCTGAGGTTACCATGACCGACTATGAGGCCCTGGAGCTCTCAGCGGAGGATACACCTCTCAATCCCACCACGGCTAAGTTCCACTGCTTGGAGTTATCATGTGCCTCGACATGCGGAATCTCCGGCCAGCAGACCATGCAGCTCTCAGGCACACTGCCGGATCGCCCGATCATCATCATGGTGGACAGCGGCGGAAGCCACAACCTAATTTCTGAGCACCTGGTGCAGCAGTTTCGTCTTCCCTCAGTTCCCTCTCCGGATGTTGCGGTCCGTATGGGCGATGGGCCCCACCGACCGACTCAGGGTCGTTGCACTGTCGTGTCTCTCTCCGTGGGGTCCTACTCCGTGACCACGGACTTTTACGGATTCAGCCTCGACACCATTCTAGGGGTTGCTTGGCTACGCACGCTCGGTGATGTATGCGTCAACCATGACCATGCAGTTCCTACACGGGAGCCAGCCATGTCGCCTCGACGGTGACTCCGCACACCACCGAGAGCTTTTTACTGCGCTCGTCGATGTCATCCAGCCTCCGACAGGATGGCCACCATCACGGGCGACCGACCGCGCCAGTTTCCTCCAGCCCGGGACCACAGCAGCTTCGGCACAGCCGTTCCGTTATGCCAGGGGCAGAAGGATGAGCTCGAGCCTCTGATGCAGGGGATGTTGATGGGGGGCCTTACCCGTTCTGGTGCAAGCCTATTTTCTAGCCCGGTTCTTCTAGTCCGGAAGAAAGACGGCAGTTGGCATCGTACTACCCAGCCAAGCTACTTGATCGCCGCTACCACCTTCAGGGGAACTCTGGATCGTAGGAGGTCACTATTGCTGGGTCTTACCGTCTGGAGTCCAAAGCTACGTGGCTGCCCCAGGATCACTTCTGCCGCCAGCGCTCCGACTACTGCCTTGGGGACAAGGAATATTTTCCAGACGACGGCATTGTCACGGTTGCGCATGCCGATGAGACATGCACACGCCGACGAGATGACAGGGCGAGTCTACACGCAGAGGAAGATGACGCCGGGTCCGTCTAGAGGAGAGACCGAAGACGCGCCGCCGGGATGATTATTTTTTATGTGCATTATGTTATTTCATATAATGTTATGTGTACGCTTTCCTATTTTGCACCATCTTTTCATTATCCGCACCTCGCGCCTATAAGGGGTGGTGTTGTACTCTTTTTTATTAAGCTTTGATGTATGGAATTTAGGGTTGTTCCCTAGCTTTTCTTCTTGTTCCCTCCTCCTTCCTCTCGCTCACCTCCGCCGGCCCTCCCCCTTGTCGGATTCCAAGCATAATAAAAGCAGTGGTGATATTAGAGCTGTCCAGAAAGTTGTCTTGAAAAAACTATAGACTGTTTGAAAAATCTCCATTTAAGTGTTTTTTTAAAAAAAGTTTTACATTTTTTTAAGAACAAATTTTTAATAATAGTTGTTTAGCTTTTTAATAATAAAAATATATTTTATGCTAATCATTTTTCGCGAATGAGTGAAGAATCGTGAATGGGAGAAGAAATATTTCCAACGGAGAGAAAGAAGAAAGGCAGTGCGCGAATAGTCGGGGCGTCGCTTTAGTAAACCCTCAAATAAAAGAGGAAAAATTGAAATTAGAGAAAGCAGTTTTTTTACAAAGCCATGTTGGACCGGTTGCTAAAAAAGCCCCAAAAAACCTTTTTTGAAAAAACTCATCACAAAAACAACCTTAAAAAGGGCGGTGGCGGTGGGAATAGAGTTTTTCGTGGACATAATTGTGATATTAATTATGGCTCTATTTTGGGGCGGTGGTCGTGGTGGGAAAAGCTCTATTCCCACCGACACTGCCCTATTTAGGTTGTTGGATGAGAAGCTTTTTCAAAGAGCTTTTTAAAGAAAGATGTTTTGGGGGCCTTTTGGGCAGCTGGTCCAAAAAGGCTTTCTAAAAATCGTTTTCTCTGCTTTCAGCTTTTTCACTTTTATTCGAGGGTTTACAGAAGTCACGCCCCGACCATTCGCGATCTGTCTTTCTTCCTTCTCGCCGCTGCAAATGTTTTCTTCTCTCATTCGCGATTCTTCTAATATTCGCTAGCTATGCTTCTCGTCGCTGACCTTTTGTAATTTGCTTATTTAGGATTTATATAATATTTACTTATCAATGTCATAAATGATTTGCATAAAACAATTTTATTATAAAAAAAACTAAGCAAATTTTATTTAAAAGTTGTTCTTCCAAAAAGAAGTACGCAAAACACATTTTTGAAAAGTACTTAAATGGAAAATTTTCAAACAGTCTGCACCTTTTTCAAAACAACTTTCTGGACAGATCCAATGACACCACTGATTTCCCAACACTGATTTTCTACCACCACCACTGTCCCAAACAGAGCCACATATTTGTAGACAATAGTCTTGGTTAAGGATTTCAAATGCACTTCACGATATGTTTATTTATTGCGGCACGCCGATGATGGGACATACAATTACATGTTATGGATTAGTATTTAGGGCTCTCTCAACTGTGGAGCTATCTTCAATATTGGCCATTGGACTTAGGCTCCGTTTGGTACAGTGCTGACGGTCATGAACGCGGTGGTAAAACCGTCATTCATGAACGTCCACCTAACGAACTTCATCCACTTGAACATAAGAGTGGATGAAGTTCCTTAGGTGCCCGTTCACGAATGATGATTTTACCACCGCGTTCACGACCGCCACCGTCGTGCCAAACGGAGCCTTAAAAGCAATATTTAAAGTCAAAGGAGGCGAAGTTACGCGTTTTTGGACGCAATACTGATTGGAGGCATGTTAGGATACGCAAATGTCGGACAGCATGAAAGCAAGAGAGGAGTGATTACAATTAACCATCAATTAACTTAGCTATGAGTTCTGCAAATGTATTCCTTCTCCATCTCTACACACATATATGCCGGCAGAAATTAAAATTTTGGGGCAAGAAATCAGATGGAGGGAGAAATTAAGAAGAGAAACTTGCAGAAAATTTTAGTGAAGTAAAAAATGTTGGGGCAAGAAATTAAAATGAAGTTGCACTGATGAAACATGTAGGAATTGGAAGAAATAAGATGTGCTATACCTGGTCGGTTAACCGTTCTTTGGTGGTCGAGGGCAAATATCGGGGGTGAATATAAGAAGCCTGCCGATTGATGCTCGTTGGTCTTCGACGGTGCTGCTTATTTTGGATCGATGACCTGTTGTGGCGATCGAAGTCGATCAGGGCTTTAGAGTTGAGCGAAGGAGGCGCGACTTGTGGCGAGCGAAGCTGATCGGGGCTTTGGGATTGAGTAGAGGAGGTGCGAGGCGAAGCAAGCGTGATTTTCTCTAGGGAGGGATGTTGATCGGGGTTTAGGGGAGCCGTCAGAGTGAGGAGAGCCGGCGGTAGCGGGAGTTAGGAGATCAAGTGAGGAGGGATATCGGGAGACACCGTCTGGGGAGAAGACCTAGGCTCCGTTTGGCACGGTGGTGGCGGTCGTGAATATGGGGGTTAACCAGTCATTCGTTAATGCCCACCTAAGGAACTTCATCCACTTTTATGTTCAAACGGATGAAATTTTTTAGGTGGTCGTTAACGAATGACGGTTTAAACCATGCGTTTACGACCGCCACCGCTGTGCCAAACGAAGCCCTAATGTTATACTCTTTGAAATTTAAAAATTAGGAAAATTGGTTTTGATCTTGACTGGTGGGCTAAGATTGTTTTGATGGTATATATGCCAACCAAAAGTTTTCCCCTATAGATTAGTATAGATAAATTAAATTGATTTTTTAAGGCTTGAAATTAAGTGTGAGACGAGTTTTGGCACATGGGCAGGATCGTACGGGTTTGATCCAAGCTCAATCCAAGCCAATTTTCGAGTGATCGTCAAACAATCATAACATCCCTAGACATGGTATTCAAGAACTTACAATGGCATGCATGAACTCTTCAGTCTTCAACAATGTGCCGGTTTCTTCGAGCACCGAAGGCAAATCTCTAGAAGAAAGGGGGAAAACCATAAATTAAGTGGCTTGCAATAACAAAAGAGATTTGTTCGAAGAAGGAACACAAAATTGGATCTTCTTAACTGAGAAAATCTGGGAGTAGGCTTTCAAGCCGGTAAGAAACCGAATGTAGGTCGGCTTTGTTGATCCGCTGATGGGCACAGATCTAATACATGGCACGAGGTATTCCGCAACCTGCAACGGTTAGATATCCATCCATATAAAACTTACAATTGGTACTTAACTATTAATTATTCAAAAAAAGGGCGATGTTATTAGCAGTCCTACAACGGCTATTCGCAGTCCTAAAAACACCTAAAGTGGCTATTCGCAGTCCTAAAAACACTTAAATTCATTGAACTGCGAATATCAATGGACTGCATTTAGCCGTGATAGGACTGCTTATAACATTGCCCTAAAAAATCTGGGAGTTCGCGTAATTATAAGTTGCACCCATGTATCTTTTGAAATTACAAATACCTCCCCCGTAAATTTACATTTTCATAACATGAATGCAATAAAATACCTCATGCAGAAAATGGTGCAGGACAACTTTAGGTATGTGATGAAATCATTAGGTATGTGATGAAATCATGTCCTAACAGAATTCGAATGCATTAATGTTAGTGTGGCAATGTAGTGAATACTAAAGTGATGTGATGCACATGCCATAGTCCAACGTTTAATTGCAATGAATATTGAAATTAATAGAAGAATTTACAAATGTTGAGTAAAACAAAATGATGATTTTCTTGAAAGAGGGGCTCTCTCCTATATATATAGGAGAGAGCAACAACAAGGGTAACATTGTAAATACAAAAAATACGGGAAGCTGAAACAGGTAAATCTAACACTCTCCCTCAAGTTGGGAGGTGCTGTCTTTCATGCCCAACTTGCATATAAGTCCTTCAAAAACTCGTAGGCCTAATCCTTTGGTGAGCACATCCGCAAGTTGTTGTTCAGATGAGACAAATAGTATGCTCACAACTCCTCTTTCTATGTTCTCTTTGATGAAGTGACGATCAACCTCTACGTGCTTTGTGCGATCGTGTTGGACCGGGTTGTGAGCAATACTGATAGCGGCCTTGTTGTCGCAGTAGAGTCTCATTGGATCATTGTTTCTCAGTCCAAGATCATTTCAGGACTCAGGAGAGACCGAATCCATAATCCTTCGCAAATTTCATGTGTCATTGATCGGAATTCAGCTTCAGCACTCGATCTGGCAACAACGTGTTGTTTTTACTTTGCCAGGTTATCAAGTTACCTCCAACTAGAGAGCAATATCCAGAGGTGGATCTTCGGTCATCAGCAGACAGCAGACCCTGCCCAGTAATCATCGGTATAAACTTCGACAGTTAATTCTTTGCTTGGTGAGAATAGGATACCCTTCCCAGGTGAGGATTTGAAATAGCGAAGAATCTTGTGAGCTGCCTCCAGATGACGGGTCTTTGGTGAATGCATGAACCGGCTAATGACACCGACAGCATAAGTGATGTCAGGACATGTATACAACAATACTCAAGCCTTTATCCCACCATAGTGGTATCGACTATATGGATCATTTGTCACCATTGCGCCCTATCTTTAATCATAGCCACACTAATGCCTAAGTACATCATATTTTTCCTTATAGTTTCGTTCCAAGTCTTTTTTGGTCTACCCCTCCCCCGTTTAACATGTCTAGTGACTAAACTTTCACAACGCCTAACAGGTGCCTCTAATGGTCTCCTATGTATATGTCTGAACCATCTTCAACGAGCTTCTCGCATCGTCTCTACAATTGGCGTCACTGTTGTCTTATCTCTGATACATTCATTCCTAATTTTGTCCAGTCTCGTGTGACCACACATCCACCTAAGCATTCTCATCTCCGCAACTCCCATTTTTTGCTCATGTACACCATTCACTGCCCAACACTCAGAACCGTAGAGCATTGCTGGCCTAATTGTTGTATGGTAAAACTTGCCTTTAAGTTTTAATGGTACTTTACGATCACATAAGATCCCAGACGCGCCTCTCCACTTCAACCAACCTGCTTGGATTCTATGTATCACATCTTTATCTACACCTCCATCTTTTTGAATTATCGATCCCAAATATTTAAAGCACTCACTGAGGGAAATATCTTGGTCACCCAATTTAATGACGGAGTCATCCGACCTTCTTGCACTACTAAATTTAAGCTCTAAATGCTTCGTCTTTGTCCTGCTCAACCTAAAACCCTTCTTTTCTAAAGTGTCTCGCCAAGATTCAAGTTACGCGTTTACACCCTCGCGCGTCTCATCGACCAAAACAATATCATCTGCAAATAATAAGCACCAATGTATTGCTTGTTGGATATGTCTGGTGAGCTCATCTAAGATAAGGGTAAAGAGATAAGGGCTTAAAGTTGACCCTTGATGTAAGCCAACAACGATAGAGAATTCCTGTGTTAATCCTCCAGATGTCCTCACCTTGGTCACTGAATTTGTATACATATCTTTGATTACGTCAATGTATGATACATACACCTTTATTTTCTAAGACTCTCCACAAGACCTCTCTTGGAACCCTATCATAAGCCTTCTCCAGATCGATAAACAACATATGCAAATCTCTGTCTTTCCCGATAGTGTCAATGAGTCTCCTCAGGAGATGTATAGATTCCATGGTTGACCTCCCTGGCATGAATCCAAATTGATTCTCTGAGATGCTAGTCTCTCGCCTAACACTTCTCTATATTACTCGTTCTTATAGTTTTATAGTATGACTCATTAATTTAATTCTCCTGTAATTGACACAATTTTGTATATCTCCTTTGTTCTTATACAAAGGTACCAAAATACTTTCTCTTCATTGGTCTGGCATCCTCTTTGTCTTCAGTATCTTATTAAAGAAACTTGTAAGCCATAAAATTCTTTCTTTCCCTAAGCATTTCCATACATGTATGAGCTAAATAAATAAGACGTCCAACAAGTCGCTGAAATCCAGCAATGTCAGCCACGACATCGCCATCATCTCTCCACAGTCGGTGGTTGGCTTCGCCCAGATGATTGAAGCAAATCTAAGGTATACTTCCTTTGGGATATGAATATCTCATGCTTAGAGCGGGCAACTTCAATCCCTAGGAAGTATCGAAAATTTCCAAGATCAAATTCCTCAGTCAGTCTTTGTTTAAGCTTTGCAATCTCTATTGTGTCATCACCTGCTATAACGATATCATCAACATAGACAATGACAGCAGTGACTATACCATGCATGTGATTTACAAAAAGAGTAGGATCTGCATTGCTTTGCAAGTATCCAAAGGTCATCATAGCCTTATGGAATCTTCCAACCAGACTCGGGGTGACTGTTTTAGGCCATAGAAGGCTTTTTTAAGCCTGCACACCTTTCCTTCAGAACCTCTTGGGGTAAAACCCGGTGGTAAGGACATGTATACTTCTTCCTTCAACTCCCCATGAAGGAAGGCATTCTTTACATCCAACTGGGATAGGGTCCACACTTTGCAGACAACGCACGAGAGTAGAACATGTATAGAATTCATCTTTGTCACAGGAGCAAAGGTTTCTTGATAGTCAATCCTCATGGTTTGAGTATAACCTCTCGCCACTAATCGATCCTTGTATATCTCAACAAGCCCTTGAGGGTTTTGCTTAGCTGAGAACACCCACTTACATCCAACAATAGTCTTTCCAGGAGGGAGAGAAGCTAAATCCCATGTGTGATTCTTTTCGAGGGTCAGCATCTCCTCACGCATGGCATCTTGCCACTTTGGATGCTTAATAGCTTCCTGCCAGGTTGAGGGAATAGAGATGGAGGATAGAGAGGAGACAAAAGTTTTATGTAAGGGAGTTAGCGAAGCATATGACACAAATTTAGACATCGGATGTTGGGTGGAGATATGATTACCTTGAGTCCCTGGCGACGGATCTGGCGAAGGAGCCGGTAAGCTGAGTAAGGGAACCGACCGCTTGTTCTGTCGAGTGTACACCTGAAGACAAGGAGCGGGTAACATAATAGAAGAAGAAGCGGGTGGTAAAAGTAGATGAGTCGCAGAAGGCGAAGATAACGGAATAGAAGTAGGTGGTGATGGTATAGGAGGAGTAACGATAGAGGGCTGAATCGGCTGATAGGAAGGAGGAATAGGCAGCGGGAGAGTGGAAAGAAGAGGACTCACTTCCATTGTAGGCTCCCCCTGAAGGGAGGACTCGTAGTATGAATCGGACTCCCGAAAGGTGACATCCATAGTAACAAATGTCCGTTTGGAAGGAGGATGAAAGTATTTATACCCTTTCTGGGTAGGCGAGTACACAATAAAAACACATTTGGGAGCACGAGAATCAAGTTTAGACTTAGGATGCACATAAACAAAGCAAACACACCCAAAGATGCAAGGAAGAAGTTGAGTGGGAGAGAGGTGAAGAGCATCGAGAGGAGATTGATCCCCGAGGACACAAGTAGGCATGCGATTAATAAGGCAAGCTGCAGTAAGGACAACAACGCCCCAATAATACTTCAGAAGATGTCGATGAAGGATAAGACACCGGGCAACCTCAAGGATGTGACGATTCTTACGTTCAGCAACCCCATTTTGAGAGGGGGTGTAAGCACAAGAGGTCTGATGTATGATGCCCTGATCACCGAGAAAGCGCTCAAAGTTTGAGTCAATGTATTCACGACCATTGTCGCTATGCAGGACTTTAATGGTCGTATTAAACTGGGTGACAATCATCTTATGAAAGCGTTGAAATAGAGAAAATACTTTATTTTTATGCTTCATTAGGTAGACCCAAGTACAGCGAGAAAAACAATATATAAAGGTGAAACCAGTGTGAGACAGAGATAGAGGCCACAGAGCATGAGCCCCAAACATCAGTATGAACCACAGAAAAAGGAGCATCACTAAGTGAAGATAAATGTGTAAAGGAGGCACGATGATGTTTACTAAGACCACACACATCACATTTACAAAAATTCAAAGATGCAGTAGACATAGTAGGAAATAACACACGCATAGTAGAAGGAGGGGGATGTCCTAGGCGACAGTGCCAGGAATCCAAGGTGGATGGTTGATCAGCATGAAGGGCACTCGTTGGTGAAGGAGAGCTGGAAGCATCAAACAGGTAGACGTCATCGCACAGCTTACCAGAGCCAATCACCGTCCCCGTCTTCAGGTCCTGAAAGGTACAAAAAGAAGGGGAAAAAGTTACTGAACAGTTCAAAGAATTAGTCAGGTGACTGATAGAAAGTAAGTTGCGGGTAAACTTAGGAACATGAAGAACAAAGGAGAGGGTGAGAGTGGAGCAAGGTATCGATCCTTTTCCAGCAATAGGAGAGAAAGATTCATCTGCAATGCACACTGTCTGTACAAGACAAAGGAGTGTAGGACACGAAACCTGTAGCAGAACCAGTCATATGGTCTGTGGCGCCAGAGTCCATGATCCACTGGGTGGAGGAGTGGGCAACGGCAGAGTGAGCACCTGGAGTCCCCTGGTGAGCATATGAAGAGGATGCAGAGCTAGCAGACACAGATGAGGTGCCCAGCATGAAACGACGAAAGGTATGTATATCCTCAGCAGAAAGTAAGAACGATGTATCAACCACACCAGGCCCGCTGGAAGGAGCAGAGTCATCCCCAGCATGTGAAAGGTGAGCAGAGCGAGAGGGAATTGGTCGATCTGAAGGGCAAGCGAAGCCCCGGCTTCCATGGGGGCTCGGGCTGCCGCGGGGAGGAGGAAAGTCATGAAGCTTGAAGCAGGTGTCCCGAGTATGACTGGACTTGCCGCAGTAATCACATATCAGATGGTCCTTGTCCACAGACTTGGACCTGGAATCAAGGTCAGGACGACCACCAGACCAGAACTGGGCAGCCAGAGCAGAGCCCTCCGCAATAGAGTCAGGGAGAAGAGTCTGACGACAATCATACTCTTGTTGTACCAGGCTATACACCTCAGGCAGGCTGAAAAGGGGAGATCGGCCAAGAATCTGAACGCTAATAGGATCAAAATCACGATGGAGGCCATGTAGGAACTTGAATATCATGTTGTGTTCCTCCCTTGCACGAACCAGCACTTCATCCTCTGGAGACACAAGAGCGAGAATCGAAGTGGTCATACTCTTGGTAGAGTTGGGTAAAATCCAAATAGTAGGCAGCAGGAGGACGATCCCCTTGGCGCAAGAGGAAGATTCGACGTCGCAAGTGAAAGATCTGAGCGGCATTCCCGCGACAGGAGTATGTAATCTCTGCCCTTTTCCAGATATCCACAGCAGTTTCCAAGAACAAGTAGTTGTGTGCAATCGATTCCAGCATGAAATTGATTAGCCACAACATCACTAAGGAGTTCTCTGACTCCCAGTGAGACCAATCATCGGAAGTAGAAGTAGGAGCCTTGCTTGCACCACTCACGTATCCAAACATACGGCGGCTCTTGAGGGCATGAGTGATGGAACGAGCCCATGGAAGGTAATTCGACCCATCCAATTTAATGGTAGTAATCTGAGGACTCCCATGATCGTGGGAGGTACGGATAGGGCCATGAGTAGGAGGAAGACCACCGCCGGAGGAGAGATTCTGAGAGTCACCACTGTCGGACATCGCAACTTGAGAAAAAGAAATCACAACGTTGCAAGAGAGGGGATCGCACTCATAGAAAGAGTGGAAATCGGGAGATCTCCATCACGCATAAAGGAGCGGCACATTTCCGCAAGTAGGAGAAAGGGACGCCGGAAGAATGACAGCAAGTCGGCTTCGGAAGGAACTCAGACTGCCATGCCGAAGAGGACACGCCAGCTGGCGCTGGGAAGAAAAACTGCGACGAAAGAAAAAAAAAACTGTGTTGGGAAGAGGCTCTGCGATGGGCTGGAAGGCCGGCTGGGAGGGGCCTCGACGAGCTGGCTGCTGCGACGAGAGAGGAGCGGACGCAGCTGAGACCGGAGGGGCCTCGACTGGAGCGGCTTCAACGGAGAGAGGCGGGCGCGGATTCGACGGAGTGAGACGGGGGCGGAAGACGGACGGGAAAGCAGAAACGAGAGCCGAGCGCGGGATTAGGTTACGCGGCCAATGTCGGGCTCTGATACCATGTTGAGTAAAACAAAATGATGATTTTCTTGAAAGAGGGGCTCTCTCCTATATATATATGAGAGAGCAACAACACGGGTAACATTGTAAATACAGAAAATACGGGAAACTAAAACAGGTAAATCTAACAACAGACATGCACAATAAAATTTAGATTTTAAAAACACAAGAAAGATCCGCTTAAAACTAAAGAGAGAGTGCTTCGAGTAATTACGCAAAAAATGAATCTTTCAAGTGGAATTAAAACTAGGTAAACTTTTACAAATAGAGATCTCAAGTAATATATATTTTCACCAAATAATCAATTTAGACTTCAAATGAACTTGCACAATATATAGCAGTTTTACTGAAATTCTACACAGTTTTCGGGGATTGGACGGGTTATGTGGGATGTTGGAGGGCTGCGGTAAATGTATAGTGACTGTTGGGGTGAATAGGTGGAAGGGGAAAGGCTGTTGAAGGAGGAGATTAGGTTGGCAGGGCATGTATGTAACGCCATTTCCACCAGCTCGGCGAGTCTGGCCAGGATTACGTTACCAGGCTGCAGCCCAAGCACCCCAAAGCCTCTTCGCGCCTATTTCTCAGCAACGGCGCATTGTTGAGGTCGGATCTCAAACCCGCAACCCCCTTGATAAGGAGCCTTCAAACCACTCAACTCAATTGGTGATGAGGAGTGGTTTGAAGGCTCCTTATCAAGGGGGTTGCGGGTTCGAGACCCGGCCTCAACAATGTGCCGCTACTGAGAAATAGGCGCGGAGAGGCTTTGGGGTACTTGGGTTGCAGCCCGGTAACGTAATCCTGGTCAGGCGTGCCGAGCTGGTGGAAAGGACGTTACAATGCATGTGGTGGATGAAGGTGGCTGTAGGCTGAATTTTGAGGAAAATGGCGGTTGCACGTGATTTCAGTCCACGGTTATAGAACTGGGTAGAGAAATTGGGTTCGGTTGGGGATGTAGGTGTTTGAATTGGCCAGGGGGAATGGAAATTGGGTAAGGATTGGTCTCCTGAAGTAGATGTTGCAATCAGACAGGTATCCTGGGACCAAAACTGGGGAATTGGGTGGATTCAGTGGAGTGTAGAGTGTCTGGGGTGGTTTGTTTGGGTAAGGCTGGCAGCTATGGAGTTTAGAATGGTATGAGTGGGCAGTTTCTTTAAGGAAAGTGGGTGGTTATGATAGGAAGTGGTTAGTTGCTGGAATTAGTGGTATGAGTGGGTGGGGTGGTTTGTTTGGGTAAGGCTGGCAGCTATGGAGTTTAGAATGGTATGAGTGGGCAGTTTCTTTAAGGAAAGTGGGTGGTTATGATAGGAAGTGGTTAGTTGCTGGAATTAGTGGTATGAGTGGGCAGTGTCTGGGTGGCTCGTTTTGGAAGAGAGGGTAGTTACCTTGACTTCGGCGCCAAGGATCCACGGGACCACGGAATCGGCATTGTATGACGACCGTGAGAGTTCGAAATTTGTCCAAAATCTGCGATCCCTGAAAATCAGCCCTTAGACCTATATTTATAGACTTATAACCCACTATAGACAGTCAATATCGTCCGGAACATAAATACACAGAAATACGAAAATAATGTCGTCATCGCTCTAAACGTGATTACGGTTATTTTTGTGATGCATGCTATGAAATGTAAACTTACAGAGAAGGTACTTGTAATTTCAAAAGATAGAATGGCGCAACCGGTAATTTTGCAAACCTACAGAGGAAGTCCTGGTAAACGCCCTTTGTACTTAATAACCTAAAGAGAATAGCACGCATTATTAATAATGTAACGGATATTCAAGCGAAGAAAGAAGACCCATGGGATCGACATCGACGGACTAAAGACATTGTCATCAAGTGATTAGTGCAGAAAGACCAGGATTACATGAAGAAGTAAGAGGAGATGACCACTTGATTTTCACGCCGCAAATTTTATAACTATCATTTATATATTACTTTGCAATACAGTTAAATTTCCAAAATACCCAATATAAAAAATTCGAGCCAGACTTGTAACTAGACCCTAGTCGACTAATGTCACAGTCGGAGGAAGCGCTTCATGTTGGTGAGAAACGAGCGCTGATGTGCTGTGTGATCACAGAAAAATCTTGAACCAAGGTAGTGATTGATAGCTGTTGATTCACGGTTTAAACCCTGAACTGGATTTTTGTTGCCTTACATAATTGATAGTGTGAGTTAAATAGCAACATGTGAATGAAAATAGCCCTGACCGACTTAGACAACAATTGTTTCCTCGTGTATGACGTCTTAGAGCAAAACATCATCCTCCCTTGTTTGCCGCAAGGAGGAGCTTGACGGTAAAGAAGCTCGCTGGTGGTGGAGTCCATCAGTGGTGGTGGTGCTAAGCACAAGGTGGAGTGTTGTAACATGGGCCGCGCCGCTCTCCGCAAGAGCTTACCGGGCCGGCCCATGTCAGGACTGCAGTCCGTACACCCCAACCTAACTCTCCACTCAATGACCCGCAGTTTGAGTGGTAGGTTGTTGAGGCCAGATCTCGAACCTGCAACCTCTTTTATCAGGGTATTTACCACAGTCCTGATACCCAACTGTGCAGCTCCGTTGGGTATTAGGAATGTGGTAAATACCCTGATAAAGGAGATTGCAGGTTCGAGACCTGGCCTCAACAACCTACCACTCAAACTGCGGGTCACTGAGTGGAGAGTAGGTTGGGGTGTACGGGCTGCAGTCCTGACATGGGCCGGCCCGGTAAGCTTTTGCGGAGAGCGGCGTGGCCCATGTTACAACATGGAGCATTTCCTCCTACTCATATGTCATGGAGTTTTCCATGATATGTTTCCCTTTTCTTGTTCTGTTCTACAGGAGGAAGAAGGCAAAGTTGGCACTCGTTGCGATCAAAAATTCAAGAGGAATCCTACAACTCATTCTTGGCAGTGGTCCGTAGTGGTGGATTATCGTGCGTAGACAGTGATTGCTTCTGTCAGTGATGGTTTTAACATAGGTAGTGCATCTGACGGATTGTGTCGGGTTGCAGTCGATATCATTTTATTTTCTCGTTCAAATATTTTAGTTCATTTTCGTTGTATTTTTCTTTGTACTTGTTCTATTTCATTGATTCATTTACATCAAATCCACGTATTTATATTTGTTCGGTGCTGATTTAAGGTTAAACTGTTTTGCTTTAGTGCTAATTTCCTCTCAAGGAGGAGACTTCCAATGATGGTGACGATGATAATTGTTGGATATATTGTATATTGTGGTAGATATATCTTAGGCTCACTCTTGGGTGTTGGGACCATCCACTCTTGTATTTATATACCCTACTATTAGTGTGAATGGATATTGGTTCTCATTTCCTTATCATGGTATCAGAGGTCCCGTTAGGGTTTTCCCTCTCCTAGCGGCCTCCTTCTTCTCGTTTCCGCATTGCTCCCGTCGCCTTCCCTGTCGAGCCGGAGTGGTCAGCCGAACAATGCCCGTCCAGCAGCGCCCGTCGCCTTCCCTGCTGACCCGGACTCGTCCCGTCCAGCAACGCTCTTCGCCTTTCCTGTCGAGCCAAACTCGTCAGTCGAGCAGCACCTTCCTCGTCGAGCTATCGAGCAGAGATCGACTCCCATCGAGCAGCGCCTTCCTCATCGAGCAGCGCCTTCCTCGTTAAGCAGAGATTGACTCCCGTCCAGTATAGTCGAACAGAGATCGACTCCTGTCGCTTCTCCTTCGCTTACGAGTCCTGATTTCGACGTTGTCGATCTCCCGCAACCGTTCTCCCGTTGTTGCTAGTTCTGGTGCCTCCTGCCGCCGTTTCCACCTGTTCTCCTCTTCTCCTGCTGCCCCGCATCCCGGATAGCCTCGTCTCACTCCATTGCCTTCCTCCAAAAGGCCGACGTCATTCTCGATGGGTGGAACTACAAGGCTTGGTCCGCCACTATTGGTGCGATCCTCCGTGGTCTTGACCTTTGGGGCCATATTGACGGTTCCAACCCTGCTCTGCTACCACCAGTTGCTGGTCCTGCAGACAACTCTTCCACTGTCAGCACGGCTGCTTCTTCCAAGAGCACCGACTCGGCGCAGTGGCGCTCGGACAACTCGCGTGTGATTGTCGTGATCTGTCAGTCCTGCGAGCTCCCAATCCGCATAACAGTTTACGAGCTCCCTACGGCCAATGCGATGTGGGATCACTTGCGTCGCCTCTACCTGCACTCTAGTCAGGCCATGTGCTACTCCCTGTTACAGACCCTTGGTGTCTGCTACCAGCGCGATCGATCTGTACAGGCTTTCTTTGCTGAGCTCCTGGACCTCTGGCGTCAATGTGATGAGATGGCACCTTCCCCTTGTGCTACTTGCCCTCAGTTTGTTGCTACCTCTCAGAATCGTGGCTTCCAGCGCATGTATGAGTTTCTTATGCGACTACGGCCCAAGTTCGAACCCGTTCATGCTCAGCTTCTGCACCGGGCTACTCCGCCGTCTCTCAGTGATACCTTGGCCTTGGTGATTGCTGAGGAGACTCGTCTCCACTCCTTGGACTCAGCTACTTCTCATGGTGGTATGCCTCATGCTGTTCTGGCTGCTCCCCAGCTTCCACCGCAGTCCTCTCTTGTGAGTGCCTCGTTGCTGCCTTCGCCCGGTTATAGTGTTCTGGTTCGCCCTGTTCTTCATCCTCCGGCGCCCTCTACTGCTCAGTCTGGTGCTCCTCTTCGCCCACCTGTCCGTTGTCACTACTATCAGTGTCTTGGCCATGTCAAATCTGAGTGCCGCAAGCTTCTGCGAGCTCAACAGTCTGGTCAGCAGCGTGCTCCTGATGCTCATTTCTCTGTTGTGGCGCAGTCCCTCTCTGTTTCCGAGCTTGCCCAGCAGCTCTCTCACGGTTCACTACCTCGCTCTACTATCTCAGTGCTCTCACCAGATGCCTCTGCCTCTCAGCCGACAGCCTCCGCCCCTTCAGGTATTTCTTCCTCCGACTGGTTGCTTGACTCCGGAGCCTCATTTCATATGACCCATGATGTCAAACCACCTCTCGTCCTGCCGTCCCGTTTCCTCTTCCCTTAGTATCATGGTAGCAGATGGCACTATTCTCCCCGTTACCAGTCGTGGCCTTCTTCATATGAGCCATTTTCATATTCCCGATGTTGCCTGCATACTCAAGCTATCCATGAACCTTATATCCTCCAGCCAACTCACATCTCATGGTTGTCTTGTTGTTTTTAATGAGTTTGTGTGTCGTGTGCAGGATCGTCTGACAGGGACACTCCTTAGAGTTGGCCGTCATCGTAGCGGGGTGTATGTCCTTGATCGCCTCCATCTTCCATCCACTTCATCATCTCCGGCGGATACTACCTTTTGTCTTCCTTCAGTGGGATTCTCTCAGTGGCATCACCGTCTCGGTCATCTCAGTGGCCCGCGTCTCTCATTAATCATGGTTTCCTTGTCGAGTTTCTGTTGATCGGTCTCATTCATGTACGGGTTGTAAGTTTGGTAAACAGCTCCAACTCCCTTATCAGTCTAGTGAGACGAGATCTCCGCGTCCTTTTGATTTAGTCCATTCCGATGTATGGGGTCTCGCGCCTTTTGTCTCAAAGGGCGGTCACCGGTATTATGTTATCTTTGTTGATGATTATTCTCGTTACTGTTGGGTTTATTTTATGCATTCTCGTTCTGACTTCTTTCACATCTATGCTACCTTTTCTATTATGGTGTGCACCCAGTTTTTCGCTTCCATCCGTATTTTTCGTTCCGACTCGGTAGGGGGGGATACCTCTCTCATGTTTTTCGCGATCTGCTGGCTACCCACAGCACTCTCCCTCGGCTTGCATGTCCCAGTGCCCACGCTCAGAATGGCACCGTTGAAAGAAAACATCGCCACATTATTAAGACAGCACGCACCCTTCTCATCTCCTCTCACGTCCCTCCTCACTTTTGGGCCGAGGTCGTTTCCACTATTGTCTACCTTATTAACCTACAACCCTCTACCTTCCTTCAGGGCCAGAGTCCTGGTGAGTGTTTGTACTCTCGACCCCCACGTTACACTCATCTTCGTGTTTTTGGATGTCGGTGTTATGTTCAACTACCTCCACGTGAGCGCATCAAGCTCTCTGCTCAGTCTGTACCATGTGTCTTTCTTGGATATAGTACTGAGCACAAGAGCTATCGATGTTATGATCTTGTTGCACTTCGACTTCTTATCTCACGTGATGTCACATTTGATGACTCTCACCTTTTCTTCATGTCTTCTGTCACCTCGACCTCGCACTCATCTGTGACTCCCTCAGATGTACAGTTTCTCACCCTTCCCATCTCAATGCCTCATGTCTCATTCTCTCTATCGGTATGTCCACCTCCTCTCCCCTTGCTACCAACCACACCATCTCCGACCTCTCCAGTCTCACCTTCTCCCTCCTCCTCTTCGCCACCCACTTCTCCCACTGAAGCGCTCGTTGTGCCTCTTCCATATCACTACACTCGTCGTCCGCCTCTTGTTCCCTCGTCTCCAGTGCCCCCCCCCCCCCCCCCCCCCCCGCCTCAGTGCATGTCTCCTCCAGCGAGTGCCTTGTGGATGATCCTCATGTGCGTCGCAACACCCCTCGTAAGAGACGTCCCCCCGACCGCCTCAGACTTACTACATTACCGCTGGACCTGCTTGGCCTTCCTGCTACCGTTTGTGGTACTCCAAAACCGACTTCCTACTGTGAAGCTGCCCAGATACCTGAGTGGCAGGTTGTTATGTTTGCTGAGTTAGAGGCCCTTGAGCACACTCGTACTTGGGAGTTTGTTCTTCTTCCACCTTGTGATGTTCCTATTACTTACAAGTGGGTCTTCAAGGTCAAGACTCGCTCCGACGGTTCTGTGGAGAGGTACAAGGCTAGGCTTGTGGCTCATAGTTTTCAGCAGGAGCAAGGACGAGACTATGACGAGACTTTTGCTCCGGTCGCCCACATGACCATGATTCGTACTCTTATTGCAGTTGCAGCTTTTCGTCACTGGTCTCTGTTCCAGCTCGACGTGAAGAATCTCTTTCTTCACGGCAACCTTCAACAGGAGGTGTACATGCTCCCTCCTCTCCTCCAGGCCTTGTTTGCCGCCTGAGGCGAGCTCTTTACAGGCTCAAGCAGGCGCCCCGCACGTGGTTTGCACGTTTCAGCTCCGTCATTACATCCGCCGGTTTTCAGCCGAGCCCACATGATCCAGCCCTGTTTGTGCACTCCTCTCGTGGTCGGACTCTTCTATTACCTTATGTGGATGATATGATCATTACTGGTGATGATCCCTCTCATGTTGTCTTCGTTAAGGATCACCTTCAACAGCAGTTTTAGATGACTGACCTTGGACAGTTGAGTTACTTCTTAGGCCTTGAGGTCACCTCTACAGACCGTGGTTTTCAGCTCTCTCAGCAGCGTTACGCATCAGATCTCTTAGTTTAGGCTGCTCTTTCTGACTCTCGCACCGTAAACACCCCTATGGAGCTTCACCTTCAGCTAAGTTCGGATGATGGGGTTCCCCTCTCTAATCCTACTCGTTATCGTCACCTTGTTGGGAGTCTCATCTACCTTACTATTACTCGGCCCGACATTTCTCATGTTGTTCATGTGCTGAGTCAGTTTGTTTAGTGCACCTACTTTTGTGCATTATGGTCACCTATTGCGGCTACTGCGCTATCTCTGGGCGACGACTTCACGTGGTCTCCTCTACTCCAGTAGTAGTTCTCTGCAGCTTCGTGCTTACTCGGATACTACTTGGGTCAGTGATCCTGTTAACCGCCAATCTGTCACTGGTTTCTGTTTGTTATTGGGTACTTCACTTATTGTCTGGAAGTCCAAGAAACAGACCGGGGTTTCTCATTCCAGCACTGAGGCTGAGCTTCGTGCCATGGCCACCACTGCTAAGGACATTATTTGCTCCGCTGGCTCCTTGAGGACCTTGGTGTCTCTTCTCCGAATCTCACTCCTATCCACTGTGATAACACTGGTGTCATTCAAATTACTCTGAATCTGGTGAAGCATTCTCTTTCCAAGCATATCGGGGTGGATGCTTTCTTCCTTCGTGAGCAATATGGTCGTGGAACTCTTGCTCCTTCCATTGTTCCTTCTGAGCAGCAGATTGCAGACTTGATGACTAAGTCACAAACATGGACCCAACATGCTAATCTATTGTCCAAACTCTCGATGTATGATCCTCCGTGAGTTTGAGGAGGGGTGTTGGATATATTGTATATTGTGGTAGTTATATCTTAGGCTCACCCTTGGGTGTTGGGACCACCCACTCTTGTATTTATATACCCAACTATTAGTGTGAATAGATATTGGTTCTCATTTCCTATCAATAATGATGATAAGGCGACATCAGTGATGACGGCGACAGCTTTGAAAAAAAGGCTTTGATCAACTATGTGAAGCTCTAAAACTAAAAAAAATTGTATGCCCAGTAGATGAAGCATTGGGTAATATAGGTTTGGACAGCTCTGAAACTAAAATAAAATAATTCATGCCCTGGGTTTTTTAGAAAGACCAATTTGGTTAAAAAACCAATGACTCCAGCCCCCATGACAAACAACTAACAAGAATTTTCTGATGATTTTATTAGTTTTGCCGTAACTTAAATTTTATCAAGTGATGCTGAAGAGAATTCTATTGAGATAAAAAAAGATCTGTAGTGGTTCAGTTCGGCCATTCTTACCACTTCTGCTGGCTCAGCTAAAATATTGATAAAGAATTTGGCCTGCAATTTGTGAAGAAGTCAGAATGCCAAAGAAGATTCTACAAGCAAATGGCATAGTTGCAGGGCTCGATATTACTTGTTTCGTTGTTGCTCCAGACATGAGAAGATCTGTTATAACCATACCAGGCTGTAGTGAGAAAATAAACTTAAATTAATACAGGTCCGTACAGTTGGAGAGAATTGGGCTTCCAAATTGAAATTGGAGATCCAATTCCAATAAAAATGAACCTCCAATTCTAATTCCATGCACCAATTCTCTTAGCAGTCCATGTTCCGAAATCAAAATAGGAAGCTCGCGCATACCGATAGATTATGTACCATGACATTCTTTACATCTTGCATCTGGAGTTCAGCCTGAAACTCACATGCCATAAATTATAAAACTTATGTTGCTAAAAACAATAACCAGGCTCAGAAAATCTCCCACTAAATGGACCCGAGTGTAAAAATCATGCTGCTACTAAACATAGTAATCAACACTCGGGTCTAAACTGATGCAGGACGGGCATCACCACCCGCCTGCCACCCTGGATACCTGGCATCACCACCACAGCCCAGGGGTCCCACCGGGAATCCACCCGATGAGCTTTATCAGGTCCCGCGGACCGTACACCCCAACCCATCCCCGGCCCCACAACAGGGCCGATAGGTTGTTGAGGCCAGGGCTCGATCCCCCGACCTCCTTGATAAAGAGTCCTCATGCGGACTCTCATCACCAACTACCTATCGGCCCTGTGGTGGGGTCGGGGATGGGTTGGGGTGTACGGTCCGCGGGACCTGATAAGGCTCATCGGGTGGACTCCCGGTGGGACCCCTGGGCCGTGGTGGGATGCCAGGTATCCAGGGTGGCAGGCGGGTGGTGATGCCCGTCCTGCATCATAAACCTTCCGAAAATTAAAACAATATACCAAGGATCTATCTCATGGTAAATGTTTTCTTAGTATGATTCCAAATACTGGACACAATATATCATTCCATGTAACTCAAAAGAAATAGCTCAACTATTACCTTAACAGATAAGTTTACTTCTATTGAACTCACCTGCTTGCTTTTAAACTTTTTAAGGAATTGTGAAATGGTTCTAGAAAATTAGAATCATTGATCTTAAAAACTCTTCGTGTGCTCGACGTGAAGATACACATGTCAACATCTGAAGAGCAACAGTGGAAAGAACCCTTCTTGGCCTTCAGGATGCAAGAACATGCTTGTTGTGATTACATTGAATAGTTTTCCATTGATTTAACACCGCTGATTGTTGAGTATATTCTTATTCCAAAACCATTCTGGACTGAATCATAAAATCTGAAATTACAAAAAGAACTGTGCCTACTTGTAAGGATTTGGTAAGATGAACCACACTACGTTTGGTTGCTCCATAGGCGGCAAACCTGCCAAAGTGAAAGAAATTAAGCACAAGCCTAACGCATATTCTCCTTTTTTTCTTTTCTTTTTTTAAGACCGCGTCTTCAGAAATCACAATCCGTTCTCCTCATAGCACAGAAAACTGTAAATCTAGCACAGAAAACTGTTTCATAGTTGTATTTTTTCGTCAAAAAAGTATCTTTTAGTGCGTCGTTTTAGAACCAAATCTGAAATTAGCAGTTCTCCTCATAGTCAGCTATAAGCAAAAACTAAATTCATAGATATAGAAGTCGGTCAATTGGGGAAAGAATGAAAAAATCATTTGCAGAAAGACATCCTAATACATACTAAAAAAGGGTGCAAGTAATTAAAACATGCTAAAGAATTATCAAAATCAGCTGAGAATACCTATAGCACTCCAATTACTTAGTGAGTCTTTAATTTTAAATTTGTTTATATTGTATGGGTGTGCATTTTATTATGTAGTGAAATTTAGCTCTAGTTATTTGCCCATTTCTTTTTCAGTGGACTTGTATGATTTAACTCAGCATGCACTTAAATGCTTGCGTAAATATTAATTTTTGTTAGTTAATAAATTGTGCGTCAACATTTGCTTGTTGACTCATATGGGTGCATTGCATTAGGGTTAGGTTCAAGGTAACGATCATGTTATTCATTGTCTTCTGTGCATGCATGTGCGCATCATCATTTAGAAAACCCTATAGATTCATCATGGGGTCAGAGAGAGGGCTGGTGGCGGCGGTGGAACGACAAGGGACGCAGAGAGAGGGGAGCATCTTCGGGTGGCAACGGGTGCGGTGACCGCGCCTTGGCGGCCTGGAGGTGTTCCCCATAGGGCTTTAGAAGCTCAAAGATGCGCGCGCCAACAACTTGGAAGCTAATGTTGACATCCATATTGCAAATAAAAATGAATTATTAATCAATCAATTAATTGATTAATCAATAGAAAAAAAATTTATTAATTAATTGGGGGGTGCGGCTTCCAAAAATAGACATTAATTAATTCAAGGGTTGGGCTGACAACTGTACATGACTGCAACTTGATTAAATAATTAATTCCCTTTGATGAATTAATTAATTCCCTTTGCGTATTCAGCCCGTAATTGGGGGCTCAAGAAGCGCAGGTCTCGAAAGAAACGAGTGTGGGAGGTGTACTTCGACGATGTTGTTGGGCGGCGTGTAGGGCACGAGAAGTAGAAGCCGCGCGGCCCTGTGTTGCAGACAATGTCGCTGGAGGTGTTGGTTGGTGATACGTGAAAATAGATATACGCAAGTGCACGTGTCGAATCAAGTAATATAATGAAAGTAAAGATCGTTCCCACGAAGAAGTGACTAATCTAACGATTGCAAGTACTAGTTTAACCTTTTCTTTAAATCCAAGCAGATCTAATAGAGTGATTTTGAAAAGAAATAAAACTCTAATAAAATATAACAACGATTTCCTAACAATACTTTTTATCAATTATGAGAAGTAGTCATGTATTTTGATTTCCTATGTCTATAGTGATGAATCTTTAGAATGATGTTTTATGAGAATGCTCAATTAACTATCTTGCGTTGATTTTAATTTAGAAATCTGTATCTCTCGATATCAGAAATCACTATATTATTTATTTCCCTTGTTATCCCTAACTCGGGCAAAATGAAGAATAATATGAAAATTTAAAAATCAATGTTGCTAACATAAAGACGAAATCTCTCTCTTTTCTATGATATATTGAATTTAAGAAATACTTACGCAACTCATCTCTCGAATCTCGAAGCGCGGTAAAAAGATGAAAACTTCGGTCATATACTTACACAACTCGTCTCTCGAATCTCGAAGCGCGGTAAGAAGATGAAAACTTCATCTGAGAGTAATATAAAACTAGAAAGAGATCGCTTGGATTAATGAAACAACGGATACAATCCGGAGCAAGCTCCGGCCAACTCTCGGAGGCTGGTTCCACCAAAGAGCTTCTCTCTAATGAGAGCCCAAAAGACAATAGATCTCAAGATATCCTAACTCCCCAAAACCACCTCCTTATATAGGGAGGGGGGCTCACAACAACCTTAATAACATTTAAAAGAAACAATAATAATAATAATAATAAGACGCCGCGTGCGCGTAACAATACATCCCGTCAGAAAAACGACCTTGACCCCAAGGTCGGCACGCCGCCCGCCGATCAGTAAGGATATGCTCGCGGTTGGGATGTCGATGTGCCCGGGGGGTCTCCTGGTAGTCCGTCTGAGAGCAGCAGGGAGTCAAAGTCGGCGGCGGAGAGCGCAGCTACGTCGTCGCCGATGAGGACCCGACACTCCTTCACCGAGCACGCATGACTAGGAGAGTAGGGTTGCTTGCAGCGGAAGCACAGACCCTTGCTCCGTAAGTCGTTGTACTCCTGATTGGTCAGGCGGTGTGTAGGGACATGTCGAGTGTTGGTTGGGCCCATAATTGGTGGTCGGGGTAGGGGAGGTGGCAGAGGTGGAGGTTTGGGATGGGTCGAGAAATAAGGTTGGGAGGGATGCCTGGAGGAAGGTGATGGGTAAGGAATGTCGTCGGACGTCGCAAGGAATTCCTCCTCCACAAGGGGGGAGAGGTTGATGGCTTGGTGGACCATTAATGGTTTGAGGGTGCGGAGACGGGAGCGGAAGTGGGGTTGCAATGGTCTGGGGGGAGTCCGGGAACATGGGTGACCAATTCCACGAAGGCATCAATGTACGAGTCAATGGATCCGGTGTGTCGGACCTCGCAAAGTCGCTCGATCATGGGGCCGGAGTCGCGGTCGTCATACCGCTGAATAAGGGCCTCGGTGAGATCTGTCCAGGTGAGGTTGGGAGAGGTCTGGCAGAGCCAACGGACCCAATGGAGGGCAGACCCTTCCATGCCGATAAGTGCGGTGGAGACCCGTTGCGTCGGAGGGGTCTGGTGGATGTCGAAGAACTGTTCGGCGCGGGCAATCCACCCGAGGGGGTCAGTCCCGCTGAATGTGGGGATGTCAGGTCCACGGTACGGTGGAGTAGGTAATTCCACCATTGCGGGTGTATGGGGATCACAGTGCTAGGGGATCCCACAACAGAGGCGGTAGGAGGCCCGGAGTGCTGGATGGGCTGTAAGTTCTGGAGCATGGTCAGAAGCGAGGAGAACTGCTCGGCCTATGCCTCGAGACGAGAGTTGATGGTGGTGAGGGAGTGTTCGAGGGCTTCCACGCGGGATTCCATCCTCCACTTTGGCATATGAGGATGCACAAGGGATAGATGTCGCCGAAGAGTGTTAGAGAGGGTGGATAGGTGCGAGCTGGCGGCGGGGAGTGGGAAGCAGGCTGGGCGCAGCGACGACGGCCCGGAGACGGAGCAGATGGTGCTGATCAAGGTCGGTTTAGGGCGGAACAGCCGCTGGAGAAGCAGGCGTAGGGATCGGCAGCCGATGGAGGCGTAATTGGATCGACGCTAGATCGATCGAAGCTGGATCGTCGGCAAAGCAAGCAGGCGCTGGATCGATCGACGTTGAATCGTCGGCGAAGCAAGCAGGCGCTGGATCGATCGACGTTGGATCGTTGGCGAAGCAAGCAGGCGCTGGATCGATCGACGTCGGATCGTCGGCGAAGCAAGCAGGCGCTGGATTGATCGACGCTGGATCGTCGGCGAAGCAAGCGAGCGCTGGATCGATCGACGCTGGATCGTCGTTTGCTGGATCGTCGTTCGCTGGATCGTTGGAAGCAGGTGCTGGATCGTCGGCGCTGGATGGATCGGTCGCTCGATCGATCAGGACGCGAGTGCACGCTGGAGGGATCGGTCGCTCGATCGATCAGGACGCGAGCGCACGCTGGAGGGATCGGTCGCTGGATGCAGCAGTCGAACGGCGAGACGGACTGGAGCTAACCGGTGACTTAGAGCGGGCGGTCGGGCAGGTCAGACCAAATAATACGAACTAGAAAGAGATCGCTTAGATTAACGAAACAACGGATACAATCCGGAGCAAGCTCCGGGCGACTCTCGGAGGCTGGTTCCTCCAAAGAGCTTCTCTTTAATGAGAGCCCAAAAGACAATAGATCTCAAGATATTCTAACTCCCCAAAACCACCTCCTCATATAGGGAGGGGGGCTCACATCAACCCTAATAACATTTAAAAGAAATAATAATAATAATAATAATAATAATAATAATAATAAGACGCCGCGTGTGCATAACAGAGAGTTTCAATATCAAGATTATAAACTCAATAAAGATAACTTATCAGACATTCATAAAAAAAAATTAAGATAATTCATCATCACAACAAATCATAGTACTCTCATCATAAAAGACTTAGAGATTTAGTTCATAATTATAGAAGCATGCAACACAATAAGAAAGATCTTACAAGACATGATGAACACAGTTCTTAACGCCTCAGGAAATCTCCTTCAGGATTTTTGCAAGTTCATCGTTTCGATCCAAGAACCGGTGCCTCCTCTTCGATTTTATATGGAAAATCGCCTCCCCTTTTCCCTTTGATCCTTTTCCCTTTGATACTGATGCCCTTTTTATATTAATTATCTCCCACCACGGTGCTTTCATTCATCTGAATAAATGGCTCCTTTCAGTTTCAAAACCATCGTTTTTGAATTTTGAATTTCAAAATTCGTAATCTGATTTGTTGCAACAACAATATATTTTGTTGCAACATTTTGAATCTGTGGAAATGCTCCAATCAGAGAATAACTTGCTGCAACATAGTTATATCTGTCTGTTGCAACAACTTTTTGAATTTGTGTAACTGCTCCAATCAGGGAATAACTTGTTGCAACATAGTTATATTTGTCTGTTGCAACATATTCGCTTCATTTTTTAAACTAGAATTCTTCAACATTTCTACAATAAAAACATAAGAAAATGACGATAATACCCAAATTTAAATCAAATATAAAATTACTCATATTTATCACATTTTAACCTATATTTATCAAATACATTAAACAAAATATTAAATATATGGGTCTAAATAACTTCTTTTTGAGAAGTTATCAGCTGGCGCGTCAAGAAGAAGGGTCTGGCCCGGCGGAAGGGGTTGTAGAAGTGGCGGTTGCGCAGGGGCACGACAAGGAGTGTGCAGGCGAGACCGACTGGGTGGGTTCAGCGGCCGTAGGGATCGATCCCGACGGCGAAGAAGACGACGATGGGCTGGAACAGAGACACTAAGTCGATGTCGACAGAGACATGGATTGTCGGCAGCGTGCGCTGGAAGGGAGAAGACCGTGCAAATATGAGGCGTTGGATGTGCGCGGCTGTTTTGACGATGGGCTGGAACAGAGACACTAAGTCGATGTCGACAGAGACATGGATTGTCGGCAGCGTGCGCTGGAAGGGAGAAGACCGTGCAAATATGAGGCATTGGATGCGCGCGGCTGTTTTGGAACGAGCGGATTGTTGTGAATCACAGCGAGGAGAGGCGAATCGGTAGCTCGGGTTGTTCTTGTGAAGGAGAAGCGACAGTCGAAAGGGAAGGAAGGCTCGTCTCTGATACCAAGCTGTTATGGGCCTAGCCCGGAGGATGTCGGAGGATGGCCAGAGGCGTAGATGACGGCGGCGAGAATAATGCGGAGCTGGAACCACGGCTGCCTAGGCGGGTGTGCTCGGGTGGAGAAAGCTATCAAAATCTCGTAATAAGACAAGGGAATAAAGTTTACTTCTTTTCATACACTACGTGACCCCAAGGTCTCCTTATATAAGATGAGATAATAGCATAAGCATAAATACAAAAGACAAGGGAAACATTAAAACCCCAAACAACAACAAACTCGAACACTAAAATAACAACTAGACTCGAATAATAAAATAACTAGATAACTTGGCCCGAACCTCGAGGCCCATGTTATGACCCCCTCTCTTAGACCTTGTGAATGGCGGAGGAGGAGGCGACGGCGCCGAATCGGAAGGGGGAACCGCGCGGGATTGGCGGCTAGGGCAACTCACGGGTTTTTCCCGTGGGTTAGAGAGAGAGAGGGATGGAGGAGGGAAAATAAGAGAGAGAGAATTTTTAAGTTCTAATTTTTTGCTTGCTAACAAAGCCCAACCGGGCACTATTTAAGTTCACGCGACGCCCCCCATTTGGGCTTACGACAATGGGCCAAAACACTAGAATTAACACCACAAAATAACATAACATAAAATTAAAGATACGAAGATAACTGGCGTCGTCACGCCCATAACATCGCCGCCCTCGCCGGAAGACAGCTTGTCCTCAAGCTGGATCAAATGGTATTGCGGTGCGTTCGTCCCTTGTCTCGTCGTCACTGGGAGGATCATCTACTTCGAGCCAGAATAAGCGTTTGCAAAGATGTCCCGGTGTAAAGTGTTCATCACAATTGTAGCACAAGCCTTTCTCACGACGCGCGGCCATCTCCGAGCTGGACAAACGGCGGCGGACAGTAGGTCGCGGAGGATCATCCCGGAGTGGAGCCTTGGCGGGTAAATTGGCTGGAGGGTGAGCGCCCTGATAGTCCCGACGACCCAAAGGTGGACTATCTAATAGCAGTCGCCGTTCACAAGCCCTGGCGAGGCTCATAGGCGTGTTGAGATCACGTGGCAGCAGAAATTCCACATCCCAACGTAAACGCTCATAGAGGCCGGCAGTGAAGAGGTGCACTTGTTGTTCCGGTAGGACTGACGTCGCCCTAGAGAGAAGAAGTTGGAATTGTTCAAGATAGGTGTCAATGGAGCCGTCCTGCTTGAGGTTCACCAGATCGCCGAGTGGGTTGCCCTGTAGAGGAGGACCAAATCTTAAGGTGCAGGCCGCACTGAAGTCCGCCCATGAAGTGTGGGGGTGTTCGCGCATAAGTTGGGTGAACCACAATTGCGCTGGCCCAAGTAAGTGGAAGGAGGCGATGCCGATGCGTTCTGCCTCCGGCGTGCAGTGGTTTGCGAAGAAAATATCGCAGCGTGTGAGCCAAGGAAGAGGGTCTTCACGGCCCTCATAGATCGGGAAGTCCATCCGGAGAGATCGAACGTTGGCGGGGTAGTCCGCTCCTGGAGGCGTGGCGGAGTCCACACGGCTTGTTGAAGGGTGATCGGCCGCGTTCAGAGGCGGAGGAGAAGCCACCCCTTGTAGAGCATCCAGACGTGCGTTGAGGGCGTCCATTTTGGCGTTCTGAGTCGCAAACATGGTTTGGAAGAGTGCCATGACTTCCGCGAGCGAGGGAGTACTGTCCCCCATCTGTACTAGGGCTGGACCGACAGTCGGTGGTGTAGGGAGTAGGCCGACGGAGGAGGAGAAGTGTGGGGTTGTTGTTGTGTGGCTGGGGATGGAAGCCAACGCCGTGGGAGCGGAGGAAGAAGAAGCCGGGGTTGTTGTTGTGGGGCTGTGGTCGTAGGCCTGTGCAGGAAAACCGAAAACCGCACCAAACCGACGAACCGCACCGCATTCTAAACCGCACCGCGCGGTTGCGGTGCGGTTCGGTTTTGTACGTGCGAAAACCGACCCATAATCGGTGCGGTGCGGTTTGTAACTCGGTAAAACCGAGCAAACCGCACCGACAATAATATATAATATATATAATCCTAAAAATATTATATCACATAAATAAATTATTACATATATAATCTTTTAATTTTTAAGTTTAATTGGGAATTAGTTATTGTTGCCTCAAATCAATGTGTTTCACGGTTCAGGCAGGCTGCAGGCATGGTTCAGGTTCACGGTTCATGGTTCACGGTTCTTGGAATCTTGGTTCATTGGCGTTGGCTTACAGGCTTAGCCGCTTAGGTATTCAGAAATCAGTATTCTTGCGGTCTTGCCTTCTTGGTTCATTGGCGCCGCTCGGCTGCTGCTATTCGCGAATCGCGACGCCTATTCCTCTTCCCGATTAAAAGCCCTAAGCGAGGGGCGAGGGCCACTGTGCGGCGCGGCAACGGGCGAACGTCGACCCCCTACCCCTTCCTTGCTGCCATTGTGCGGTGCGGCACGGCAACGGGCGAGGGCGAGGGCCGAGGGCCACTGTGCAGTGCGGCGCGGCAACGGGCGAGGGGCGAGGGCGACTGTGTTCTGGATCTTTAAATAGGTGGCATCCATTGTTGTTTCTCATTTTCGGAGCTCGTGTTAACAAGCAGGTTAGTTTCTCAGTTTCTCAAGTTGCTGGTTACAGGGCTTGTAAAAATGTTTTTCTTCTTCTATTTAACGGGTAAATAAATTCAGTTTGTTTATTGTTGAAATGTTGCAGGGCGATTAGTGGTGAGTCCGGTTACATTTGCGGTTCGCCATAGACATAGTGACAGGTATAATGATATTATCTTTTTTTTGTACATTATAATTCATTGTTTGGTATGTTTTTTTGGTAATATAGATTCTTTGTATATAGTAATTCATGGCATCCAAAAAAAACAAAGGAAAAGAACCTATTGTATTGGAGGGAGAAGTGAAAATAGAGGGTAAAGGAGAAGAACCTCTAGTCAATGATCATGCTAGTATAAAGCACATTGAAAAAAAAAGTAAAATTGATGACTCAGATAGTAATAAGGCTAAATATGTTGTGTGGGATTGGTTCACAAAATTTAAAGATAATGAAGGCAGAGATAAAGCAAAGTGTAAGCATTGCTCAAAGGTATACGCTGCTGATCCTCGTAAGAATGGAACAAGTGCTTTGAGAGCTCATATGTTGTCTCTATGTCGCTTTAGGTTAAAAGATAACAAACAACAAATGTTATCTTTCAGTGAGAAAAAAGAAGATGGGGTGATTGTTGGGTCATTAAAGGCAACTAAATTTGATGAAGAACAATGCCGCGTAGCCTTAGCAAAAATGGTTGTTGTTGATGAGTTGCCCTTCAGGTTTGTAGAAAATGAGGGCTTCAAAAAAATTTCTAATCAGTTAGAGCCAAGATTCAAAGTGCCATCTCGGACAACTATTGCCGGATATTGCATTAATCTTTTTACCTCCGAGAGAAAAATATTAAAAAAACAATTGCGATCAGAAAGAATATGTTTAACAACAGATAGATGGACATCTATTAAAAAATATGGCTACATGTGTCTTACTGGGCATTGGATAGATAAAGAGTGGAGATTGCAAAAAAGGATTCTTAATTTTATTAGAATCATTGATCATACTGGAGAAGGTCTCGGTACTGAAATATTAAATTGTGTTACTGAATGGGGGATTAAGAAAATTTTCACCGTTACTATGGATAATGCATCAGTCAATGATGTGGTTGCTAGATATTTGACAAGGAAAACGAAGGAATGGAAATCCACTATTCTAGAGAATGAGTTCTTACATGTGAGATGCTCAGCACACATACTAAATTTAATTGTGAAGGAGGGATTATCCGAATATAATAACTCCATCGAAAAGATTCGATTAGCCATCAAGTATGTCAAAGGATCTTCTCAAAAACTGGAGAAGTTTAAAAAATGTGTAGCAAATGCCGAGATATCAAGCAAATCACTTTTGTGCTTAGATGTTGAGACGCGGTGGAATTCTACTTACTTGATGCTAGAAACAGCAATAAAGTTTGAAAAGGCTTTTAATGAATTAGAGGATGAAAGTTCTTATAGAAGCTACTTTCCTAATGGTGATACACCTAATGCTGAAGATTGGAATAATGCAAGTTTATTGCAAACAGATTTTGATATTTTGAGTTGGTGGAGATTGAACTCGTCCAGATTTCCAATATTATCACAAGTGGCAAGAGATGTTTTAGCCATCCCAATTTCGACTGTAGCCTCAGAATCAGCTTTCTGTACTGGAGGACGTATTCTTGATCCGTTCAGGAGTTCATTAGCACCGAAGACACTTGAAGCTCTTATTTGTGGTCATGATTGGTTGCGTTGCAAGTCAAACCTTAGTGAGATAGACGAAATGATTGCTGATGTTGACAAATATGAAGAGCTTGATAAAGGTATTGTTATTCACTTCACTATTAAAGTTGTACTTATGTAAATTGATTTTTTTAACATTAATTGTAATTGTTTATATAGATTTGGCCAAACAAATGCAAGATAATGTGGATGATGAAGAGTTCGAAATCAGTGACGAGGGAAATTAAATTATGGTAAATATATTAGCAGGAATTGGCAATCATGATTCATACACACCCCTCTTGCAAAGGGCGTAGTGGATTTATATATTGCTTATTATATGTGCTATTCTCTCATTACAAGTTTATTTCTTGTACAAATACCTGCATCCATGTCCACCGTCCACTTAAGACAACTACAATCAGTCAATTCTGAGATACTATAATGGAAAAAGAATCTGAGATGATGTAATGATATGATATTACATAATAAGGTTAATAACTGGGAGCTATTTGATCTTGCTAATACTCACCAAGGTCCAGTCTAGACATGTTTTTCCTATGTCAGCGGGTAAGTAAAAATATTTATTCAATATGTTGTGAGTTGTAAATAAATTTTATTTGCAGTGAAAAACCGAAACCGCACCGCAAAAACCGACCGCAAACCGCACCGAATTGAAACCGCACCGCACGGTTTAGGTGCGGTGCGGTTTTGGTCGACCAAAAACCGCACCCATGCGGTGCGGTTTCGGTTTGGGCTGAAACTGCACCGAACCGCACCGCGTGCAGGCCTAGCTGTGGGGCTCGGAGATGGCCGGAAGACAGTCGGGGCTGTTGTTGTGGGGTTGTGGGGCTGTGGGGCTCAGAGATGGCCGGAAGACTGGGCGTCGGCGTGACTGGGGCGCTGTTTGCGGCGAGCCTGCGCGGAGGGAAGGTCGGAGCGTGAGCCGACGAGTCGCTCTGATACCAGATTGTTATGACCCCCTCTTAGACCTCGTGACCGGCGGAGGAGGAGGCGACGGCGCCGAATCGGAAGGGGGAACCGCGCGGGATTGGCGGCTAGGGCAACTCACGGGTTTTTCCCGTGGGTTAGAGAGAGGGAGGGAGGGAGGAGGGAAAAATAAGAGAGAGAGAGAGAGAGAGAATTTTTAAGTTCTAATTTCTTGCTTGCTAACAAAGCCCAACCGGGCACTATTTAAGTTCACGCGACGCCCCCCATTTGGGCTTACGACAATGGGTCAAAACGCTAGAATTAACACCACAAAATTACATAACATAAAATTAAAGATACGAAGATAACTGGCGTCGTCACGCCCATAACAGCCCATAACAGAATATTGTTCCATAAAGGAAAATACATTACTCCAAAAGATCACAGGTTGACAGAAGACTGATCTCACAGCAATGCAACATCCTAGGAGTCAATCTCATAAAATGGAGAGGCAGGAATTATAATGTAATTGTCAAATCTAGAATTGAAGCTAAATTCAGAGCTATGGAGTATGCGAAATATTGTTGGTAATCATCATAGATGGTGTCTGGATTTCAATAGTGGGAGCTATGGCACTTCTTTGTAATACTAAGTCAACATTTAACACTATACATAACTACATCTAACAGAAAAAATAAAGAACATTGAAGTTGACCAACATTTAATAAAGGAGAAGATAAATAGTGACTTGATTAATACCGCACACATGTCAACTGAAGATCTAGTAATTGTTCTCACTATGGAATTGTCAATAGAAAACTTTCCAAGAATTAATAAGAAGCTAAAAATAGAGAAAGTCCACTCACCTTGTGCACACAAATTGGTGCGGCTATTTTTCTATATTTATTTATGCATGTTTAATATAGGTTTAATGATGTTTCCTTTCACGTAATTTCTTTTCTCATCATTGCTTGATTCGGTTATACATCCCTGTATATAAATAGGGCAATTGCCATGAATAAAATAAGAAATCTCTCATACTTGAGAGGCTAAGCAATTGTCTTTTTAGCTCCAAGAAATTGACTATGTTACGAATACGGAAGAGGGCGGGGGACATCCTCCTGTGTGGCGCATATGTCGGCATCGGGACCGAGGAGACAAGGACACGAATCACAATATGACGCCGGACGTTGAACAGTAGTGCGCCCGGGCATCGTGCACCCCATCAGTTCTATGTTTTTTTTGCATATGTAGTTTGGGTCATGTGGTTATTCACAGTTTGTGAGGCGTATGTCGTCGCCGGGACCGAGAAGACAAGGACACGGATCACAACATGGCGGCGGACGTTGAACAGTAGTGCGCACGGGCATCGTGCACCCCATCTATTCTATGTTTTATTATCGCATATGTAGTTTGGCCCGTGTGGTTATTTACCGTTTGCCCCTTTTTGGAGTTTCTGAGCTAGCCCTATGTAAGCCCATGTCTGACTCAGTTTTTTTATTCATCTTGGAAGTAAGATTAAATTGGACGAGCCATAGGGGATGAAATCTCTTTCTCAATTCTCCCTTCTTCACCCCCCACCCCACCCCACCCCACCCCCCCTCTTTCAACCTCTACTTCCTGGCACACATGTAGGAAGCATCCTTTTCAAGAATGAAATAAAGGTATAAACGGTAAGAAATTCCTTAAATAAGTGCTATGATTGTGTGTAAAGGGCTTTGATGATTAGCCTACATACTCAAGTTTGGTTCTCAAGTTATTTCGAAAATCACTCTTAAATTAATGCTTCAACAAAACATCATGCATTTCTAAGTTTTATTCCACAACAGAAGTTTATCAATATCCATGTATACTGTGTGTTAAAATATCCAAGCCACAGTTCTCATCTCTAAAATTTAAACTCCTCTTAGGTTGCCAAACCTATATGCAAGTTACATAATGTTTATCTCATACTCTCGAACATACTCTTAAGTCACAAAACATTTCTCACAGGATGATTAGCTACCGTGGGATCAGGGATCCGTGCGGGTCGACCCTTATCGAAATTGGCACAGGTCCACGTATGCAGGAGACAGGGGGTTTAGGGTCGTCGTATGGGAAATCCGAGCTCATGACCTCGTTCAGAGCGACGACGGGATATTTCCATGTATCTTTAGTATTTTATTTTAATTTTACAAAGTATTATTAAGGGTTGAAGTTCCAGATGATCGTCCATAGTAGAATCTAAATCTATAAATAGGGGTCTAAGGGCTGATTTTCAGATGATGCGGATTTTGGACAGAAATTTCAGGTGCTGTCATTCCACGGTGCTTAGCTTGTGGATCATTAGTGTTGAAGCCAAGGTAACTATATCCTCTTCTGTAACTACAATATAACCACAACCACCCCTCATTACTCATAACCACCATTAACCACCCTCCACAGCACCAACTTCCCACATAACTACCTAAAACCACTGTTAGCCATCCCCCGTTACCCCTAAGTTCACTAAGGCCCGGTTTGGCTCCGCAGAAATCCCGCAAAGCAAATCATGAAGGCCACCGCGACCGCAGAGGCCTCCGCGCGGTGGATTTCCGCAGAAATCAGAGGGCAGGCGGATCCCCGCTGCGCGGCGCGGCGCCACCAAACGAGCGGTGGTCGCGATCGTGCGAATCAACATGCCCAAACGCACCCTAAGTTGTTGTTGTAACTGCTATATAATTCCCCCCCCCCCCCAAGACTAGTAATCACCAGAAATCCATCTAGTATCTTGAACGACACTTCCACTCCTTGTAACAATCAGTCTCTGCAACAACCCTCTTTCACTTCACTGCTGGCAGATTATCTCCTTCCAGTCCAATAAATTACCATCCTTAATCCTGCTCATAATTCCTTCCTAGCCGACTACTATCAGTGCCATAACAGCTTACCTTCTACTTGATTCCTTCTCCCAACAGCCCTCGGCCACCTCCAAAATCCTCCGGCCACCCTCCAACAGCCCCGTCCACCTTCCAACAGCCCCCAACCACCTCCAACAGCTGCTGTCCGACATTTTAACAGCCCCTGACAACCTCCAACAGCCCCCAGCCACCTTCCAACAGTCTTCAGCGACCCTCCAACAGCCCCTGCTACCCTCCAACAGCCCCCGGCTTCTGAATTCAGTACATGGTTATGTCCCGAGCCTCCTATTTTTTGTGTAAGTTCATAGTGAACTTCAATTTTGCTCACTGTTGTTTAATTAGTGAACAAACATATTATTTTGGATGTTATTTCATATGTGTTTGCCCAAGACTTGTACTATTTCCAGAATTTACTTTCTTACAATTTAATTGGAGCACTTTCAACTTACTCAACTAGATCTTATTCATTTATCTAACATTCTAATTTCAACAGTAAGTGTTTGTGGCTAACTTTGTTAATTTCAGCACTATGGCGGCGCTTTTTATGCGGCGTTTTATAGAACGTCGTTATTTGTTTTTTGTAATTGCGGCATTTGAAGTTAGAAAAACACCGCAAAAACCATAGGTATAGATTTAGCGGCGTTTTTAATAACAAAGCGCCGCGAAAAATAAATTAATAATCGTTGTTAGGGTTTTCTTTCTCATTCGCCGTTTCCCTCTCTCCCAGACGTCTCCCGCAAGAATCTCGCCGAAAGCACCGCCCGTCCCTCGTTGGAGCTCAAATCGACGGCGACCTGCTCGCCGGAGCTCATATCATCGCTGGCGGTGTGTTTCTTGTCACCTCTGACCTAGCTTCAGTTGATCCCTTCGGTATTCCTTTTCCTCCTTGCATGGTTGGTTACGTTGAATGCTGTCGAGGGTTCCTGGTCTATTTTCCATGGATTGCTATGGCTGGATTTGCAGTAAACTGTTGTTGTTAACTTCTTGGCTTAATTTTCTTTGTTTCTTGAGGTTGTGGTGTGGATTACTTACCTACTCTTTTTAAATAGATAATTTATACTTGTTTTTTTATCTATGAAGGCCAGTACACCATTTTTTAAGAGTTCTTGGTTTAAATTGCATGGGCTTTCTATATTAAAGTGGGGGCTATTGTTTTTAGGAAATTTTGACCTTGGTTTGGGCCTATTTTATCAGATTATTGCCCTCATTTATGAGTTTTATGGGCCAATTAAATAGCTATTTTTAAGGTTATTATGTATTTGTTTCTCTGTTTTTTATGTAGATATTCTGGGCTGGTTATGCAGTTGTTTCCGGACTGGTCATATAACTATTTTTGGGCTGGTTATGCGTCTGTTTTAGGTTAGATATGTGGTTATTTTTGGATTGTCTTACCGTCTACTAATGGCTGGAATTTAGGGTGGGTTTCTTCTCCATTGTTTCCCTATGTTTTTGGATTGTCTTACCGTCAACGTAGATTAATATTGCACTTAGATTGACTTCTAGCAACACTTAATATGACATAGTTTTTAATTGGATTACTCTTCTAGTTTTGGACTCCGTTTGTTTGAGTGTTTTTACTCCGTTGCATTTTTTCATAACAAAAGCAAATGATATTTTTTGCACGTTTTGAGACTTAGACTCCGTATGTTTATACCTTTTATTTAAGACTCATGTAGCATGATGCTAGATGTGTTGACCTGCTATGGTGTTCTAGTTAACGTGCCAATGTTTGAGCATTGATTCCTATTTTAGGTGTCTTCTACTCTATTAATTGAGAAGGGATATTGTGCAGTGCTAAGAATGCTATTTCTCAGGTATATGCTTTTGCATAGTTCTCATCCTAGAATATATGCATAATGCAATCTTGTCAACTAAACCTCTTGCATAGATACTCTGATGATAGTTTTGTGATTCATACAAACATGATTTATTGTTTTATTATTATTTTATAGGAATCTCTAGCTTTATATGTCTGGAGTGGTACCGAAGGAGGAAATTTGAAGGAATTTGGAATGACAGCTTGTCCCTCTAGCTCCCCCGGAATGGAAAATTCTAGATTGGATTCACCCTATAAAAATGAACATGATGGATTATTCTTTCAAATGAAAGATGCAACAACAACAGAACCCATATAGTCCCCAATCTTTCAAATGAAAGATGCAACTTGTGAAAATGATTTGAAAGGGGGCACTGCAACTAACACACTTGGATCCTGTGATGGATTTACTGGTATTTATGTTAAAGCACTAGCATATAGTTGCTGGTTGCCTTATTTTAGTCAGTATGTTCACAAATGACCTATAATTGCTTAGGAGTATCTGATTTCTTATGGAGAAAACTGTTTGAGACTCATAGCAGACACAACATAGCACAATGTGTGTGTATTCACTGCTACTAATAGTAGAAATAAATACAGCTTTTCTTATTATTTCTTAATCTTCCTACAATGTTACATTGCTCCCATATATATACACATCAGAGGGGAACCAAATACACGATCTGAGATGTGGGACTAAATACAAAAGGAGGAGTCGTCTATACGCACAACAATTGGTGCTAAACGCACACCAATTACCAACACTCCCCCTCAAGGTGGGCGAAAGATATCCACTAAGCCCATCTTGTCACACAACCTCGATAAATCCAGTGAGTTAAGTCCTTTAGTTAGACAATCGGCCACTTGGTCTTTTGTAACCACATGTCCAAGCTTCAGTACCCCGCTATCCAACTTCTCCTTAATGAAGAATCTGTTGATTTCTATATGCTTAGTTATGTCATGTTGGACGGGATTATTTGCAATGTTAATAGCTGACTTGTTGTCACACCACAATGTCATTTTTCCTCCTTGATCTGTCTCGAGTTCAACCAGTAGGGCTTTCAGCCATAACATTTCCCCCACACCTAAGGCCATGGCTGTAACGACCCAAAACGTGAAGCGACCCAAAAAGAAATAAATCAATTTATCGTGCATGTCACGTAATTGTGTCGATGTAACGAATAGTTATTGAAATGTTATTGAAATTGGTGTGCCAATAAAATTTTTATGTTGCTATATTAAGACAAATTGATGAAGTTGGTGTGCGCATAGTAAAACGATTTGGGGTGCCAATAAAGCAATGAGACCATTAGTTGAGGGTTTAATTAAAGTACTTGTATAGTTGGTGTGCAAAGAGAGGACCGGTTCAATAAGTGCAAAACCCGCACTTGTCCATCTCTCTGCAACCGCCGCTCTTGCCGACGGAAATCAGGAGCCGCACCTCTTCCCCCTCTCTGCTGTCTCTAGGGCTCGACGATCTCTCCTCTTTGAGCCGTCAACGGCGTCTTCCTCCTGCTAGGGCTTGCCGCCGATGTCTGATGCCTGCTTCTGCCGCCGCTGTTTGCTGCCGCTGCTGCTTCTGCCGTATGCTAGGGCTCGACGAGAACCCGCCTTCTGCAGCTTGAGATGAACTGAGAAGGCTTGACGACTCCTCCTTCCAGGCGACGCCAGGCGTCGACAACAGCAACTATAGCCTCTTTCCTCTTCTTCGATGTCGATCCAGAAGCTCTGCGTGAGATCGGTAATGGTTCTGGCCGGGCGTGCGCTGCTGGGAAGAGTCCAGTTGTGTGCCATCTTCTTTCGCTTCTCCGTTGTAAGCTCCTCTTCTTTCCTCTGTTATTTTGATTGTAGAATCTACTTGTTGTAGTTTCGTGAATGAGATCTGAAAGAATTTAAGATAGGGTTTCAGATTTGGGCTTTTCTTTTTGTTAATTTAGCTTTGTATTCTCTTGGGAATTAGGGGGTTTTCCTTATAGGATTTTCTAGTTGTGATTATTGATTTTATACTTAATTCCTGCATGAATTTTGAGGGGTTTCCTCTTGTTCCTTAATTGCCAGCTATTGTGAGAAGTCAATTAATGTTGATGATGGAATTTCAGTATTGGTGGCTGATATAGATATGTATTTCCATATGGGATTTCTTTACTGGTTAAAATCATGTGTTTGTTGTTGGCTACATTTATTGGAAGTTATGTGGTTTAAATATGGGTTCTGGATAAATTCTTGATTTAGGGGTTCGATGATAATGTGAATATGTGATGCAATGATTTTTACCCTATATAGGTTAGATGGCCAATTATTACTATAGTTAATTTGGAGTTGGCTTGTGAGGATTAATGAAGACTGATGTTAATGACTGAATTTTATTGAGGTTGGATGGTTATAGTGGCTGTTTGGATTGGGGGAAAATTGATAGATATAGTTCTGATATGGTGTTCATAAAATATTCAAGGGAAATGAGTTGTGGTAGGGATTAGTGATAGTCATGGTTGATGATTGGCTGGAAATGATAGAAGTTTTATGGGTTGAGTTTTAGATGAAATTGAATATATTATCAGTTACTAGGTTTCCTACTAGATTTCTTTCAGTGCAAATTACTAGAATTTTGATTTCGTTTAATAACAGATATCATAAACGACAAGATTATGACAAATGCGAACTATGACGAGAATTCAAAGAACGACAAAAAGAAGATAAAAGCAAGGTGAGTACTTATTTCTTTAATTATGCATAGCTTTGAATTATTTTGAATATACACATGATTAGATTATTATACTGAAAGCATTTTAGTGATTGTGCATGAACATGAAATTGAAATCGCTCACATTTATGAATCACAGATTAATATGGGAATTTATAGAAGATGTTGAATCAGAAATAACACGAATTAAGCGACGAAGTAAATTCTAAAAGAATGTTTAAATATACGAAGATTGAATACGAATATTGACAGTATGTACGTGAATAAGAACAAGAAAAGATAAAAGTTGAATAAAAGATAATATGCATCGATGCATCGGAAATGATAAGGGTTAACCCAGTCCGTAGGGGGGGTGAATACCCTATGGAAGAGGCCGTTGAAGGCCAGACAGAGGCCGTTGAAGGCCAAGAGGGCGTTGAAGACCAAGAAGGGATAATCGACAGCAACCTTTATGATTTCTAAGTTTAATAAAGATAAAGATAAACGAGAAATTTAATTTAGCAATTGATTATGAGAAATCTGATGATTGATGATGGAAAATGAATTGAAAGAATTACATTTGAAAGAATCTAAATTCGACGATAAAAGAAATGAAACGAATACGAACGAACGAAGAATGAATATGCACTTGAATATGAATGAAGAATGAAAGAATATGAACTGAAATGAGTAAGAAGAAAATAGTCAATGAAACGAACGCGAAAGAACATAAGAATAGATAAGTTGTTGCAAAGAACATGATGAATAAGTTGTTGCGAAGAATACTAGCATGGAGCTTAATATGTACGAATAAATACATATTAATACTAATGTTTCTTTCAATACATTAATGTAAATTTGTGCATATTGATACTGATGTTCCTTGGTTGCATGTACCGCAGTTAAAGAAGTATGTTATTCACTTAGTCATATTCGTTATGACTAAGCCCGTTGACTTCATTTCTTTTAGGAAGATGCGCGTTTCCTGAAGACTCTTAAGAAATCAAAGTGGTTCATAGAGGAAAAGAAAACAAAAGATCAGGCTAAGGTATGAGTAGCATTTTAAGAAAAGTTTTTATTATGTGTTTTATTCTGTATTCACTATACTTACTTCTAGAACATCCTGGCATGAATAATATGAAAATATGTTTTGATACAGATTTCATGTGAGGTCTGAATATGGGCCTCACAATGGCTCTGTACTCTGCCTCGGCTGTAGATCTCGCAACTACAGTCTGCTTCTTGCTTCTCCAGGAGACTAAGATTGCCCCCTACAAACATACAATATCCTGACGTAGACCTCCTGTCATCAGCGCAACTAGCCCAGTCAGAATCACAATAGCCCTCAATGTTTAAGTGTCCACTCTTCTGGAATATCAGCCTCTTTCCTGGGGCACTCTTCAAGTACCTAAGGATCAGATACACGGCATCCATGTGACCTTTCCTAGGATCATGCATATAGCGGGCCACCACACTTACGGCAAAAGCTATGTCGGGATGTGTGTGGCTCAGATATATCAAGCGGCCTACCAACCTTTGGTACCTCTCTCTATCAATTGGCTCTCCTACCTCAGTACTGAGCTTGTTCTTTTGATCAATAGGGGCAACTGCCGGCCTGCACCCCAACGTCCCTGTCTCTTTGAGCAGATCTAGCACATACTTCCGTTGGGATTGAACGATCCCTTCTGCACCATGAGCTACCTCAATCCCCAGGAAGTATCTTAGTTGCCCCAAGTCCTTCACCTCAAATTCTTTGCCCAACTTCGTCTTCAGCTAATCAATTTAGCTCTCATCATCACCTGTAATAATCATGTCATCCACATACACAGCGAGCATTGTAGTGTGAACTCCATGTCGTCTAAAGAACATTGTATGGTCGACATTGGTTTGCTGATATCCCATGCTAACCATGGCTCTCCTAAACTTGTCAAACCAGGCTCGAGGAGACTGTTTTAGCCCATAGAGACTTCTTGAGTCTGCACACCATTCCTGCAGTTTGGTCCGTTCCAAATCCCGGTGGTACCTCCATGTACACCTCTTCCAGTAAATCCTCATGAAGAAAAGCATTCTTCACGTCGAGCTGATGTAATTTTCATCCCTCATTTGCTGCCAAGGATATCAGTGTCCGTACTGTGTTCATCTTTGCGACGGGTGCAAAGGTCTCATCGTAATCAATGTCATAAGTCTGGCAGTATCCTTTTACTACTAATCGAGTCTTGTAGCGCTCAACCAGACCCTCTGGGTTTTGTTTCACAGTGAAAACCCACTTGCACCAGAATCGATTATCCAATCAGATGATATAGTGGTGGATATGGATGTGAGGGCAAGTGTATCACCAGTACCTGTGGTGGAGTGAGCAAAAGAGGCAATATTACCCATAAACATAGTGGGTGTGCCATCCATCACACTTTTCTGCTTCCTTTGTATTAGCTGGTTGTATGCATCCAGAATCTCCTGCGATTTTGGGTGACCCATATCAGCAATACCTTCTTCTGCCACCTCCTCACTTATCATGAGATTCACCCGATAGCCTCCTCGTCCACCACCTCTACGACCTCCACGACCTCCAAACTTTCCCCTTCCACCTGCATCCCGCTCTTTTGGTGGCTTGGGACAAATTATCCGGAGATGACCTATTTCACCACAATTGTAACATTGTCGTGTCTCACTCTTGTATCCCTCATGCCATTGATTGGTGACCGCTAGGGCCGATTTCTCTCCCGGAAGAGTGGTTCCACCAGACTGGAGCCTAATCCTGCTCTCCTCCTGCATCATGGCTGAGATTGTCTCATCCAGGGAGGGAATCTTTGGCCGAGCGAGCAACATCGCACTCCTTTGCTCAAATGTCGGTTTCAACCCCCTCATAAAGTGCATAGTCCTCCGCTGAGCATCTCGCTCCCCCTTTGTGCATTCAGGGTCTTTGCAACATGCGGCTGGTGAGAAATAATCATAGTCTGCCCATAGTCATTCTAGATCTGCGGCATACTCCTGGATCGAGCGATCTCCCTGAGTTACAGTCTCTATCTCCCGCTCGATCTGGAACACACGCATGTTGTTGTCGACTCCTGCGTAGAGCCTCTGTAACTTCCCCCAAACAACGCTTGCAGTCTCTATGCCATCCACCGTGATAGCGATAGATGCGATCATCGAATTTAGGAGTCAAGTGTGTAACAGACTATGTGTAGTTTTCCACTCGTTGTACCCATCCGAGTCCTTCTCTGGCTCCCCCTTCTCGCCAGTCAGATAGCCCTCCAGATTCTTTCCGAAGAGAGCTCTCTTTACCCGACGCGACCAGCTCAAGTATGTGGCTGGTCCATCGATCTTCAACTCCACGGGAGGGAGATCGAGCTTTACCGGAGGCGGTTGCGACTGAGCGGATCATTCGCCTTTGGACATCCGTAAGAAGTCGAAGAACACCTTGAGGTCTGTCTCCTCCAGTTTGGCCACTAATTTCTCCATGAGTGCACGTTATCACGCAAATTTTATCGCGCCGCCTTTTCCTCATGCCTCTGCTTCAGCACGGTTCTGTTTCGTACGTCGTTGTCGCGCGCGCCTCTACTTGCGCAGCGCGGTTCTGTCCAGGTTTCGCACTCTTCTGTTTCTTAGAGAGCGCACCCTCCTCTGTCGCGCAACGTGCGCACTGCCGCGAGCCCTGCTGTCGAGGTTCTGCACGTTCCCCTGCAGCGCAACGGGCGCTCCCTGCGATACTTTTCCCTGTCGCGCGATCCTTCTCCTCTGCAAGCTGCGCACGAAGAGTCGCGTGCTCCCTGCGATCCTTCTCCTCTGCAAGCTGCGCGCCCGATCCCTGCTGTCGACGCCCTAAATCTTTCTCCTCTGCTTGCGCAATCCTTCTCTGTCGCGCAAGGTGTGCGCAAACCTCCTCTGTCGCGCTGCGCGCAGATGTCGCGCCTCCTCTGCCGTGCAGATGTCGTACCTCCTGCGCAAGTGCCGCGCTCCTTATGCGCAAGTATCGCGCTCCTTGCTGCTGTGCTGATGTCGCACCTCCTGCGCAAGTGACGCGCTCCTTATGCGCAAGTGTCGCGCTCCTTGCTGCTGTGCTGATGTCGCACCTCCTGCACAAGTGTCGCGCTCTTACTGCGTTCTCTATGCACAGATTTGCGGCCTCCGAAGTTTATCCCGCTGCACTTGCTCGCACCGGATTGATTCGAACCTGGCTTTGATACCAAGTAGAAATAAATACAGCTTTTCTTATTATTTCTTAATCTTCCTACAATGTTACATTGCTCCTCTATATGTACACATCAGAGGGGAACGAAATACACGATCTGAGATGTGGGACTAAATACAAAAGGAGTCGGCTATACGCACACCAATTGGTGCTAAACGCGCACCAATTACCAGCACTAATTAAAACCAAGTAGAACTTAATTGGGTGATTTTTTTTTAAAACGTTGCAAGCTTTGGCGGCGTTTTTTTTATTAAGCGCTGCAAGCTTTGGCGGCGTTTTTTTTTAAATGCCGCTAACTTTGGCGGCGTTTTTTTAAAACGTGGCTAATGCTCTGACTTTTCATGGCGGTCTCTACAACAGCGCTTTTGCGGCGTTTTTTGGCGCCGCAAAAGCTTCCGCGGCGCTTGAAAACGCCGCGAAAGGCATAAAAAACGCCGCAAAAGGCATAAAAAAACGCCGCAGTAGACATGTTTTGTTGTAGTGTAAAATAATTATGTGTGTATTGCATCATTATTAGTATCCCTACAACACATCACACTCACTACATCCAACTGGCATCAGCTACTTTCAAGTTACAGAACTTTTTCGCTCACTAAACCTCTCTCTCAAGTCATCGACCATGCTCTTCAGTCACTAAACTTTATTCTTAGGTGGCTAAACATTATTACTTATAAATTTATTTATTTTTCTTAATGCATCTTCTAAACCAATAAGATCTACTTGACACCAAACTTACTGTTGAGAACTTAATCACACATCAGGAAACTCATATAAGTAGTTCTTGGTTTTAGGTAGGATTAAGTTCTGACATGATATGAGAACAGGCTAATCCCAATGGTCCACACCCACATCAACTAGAAAATAAGTTTGCGTGTTAGAGAGTCAAAGACCCAACATGGAAGGAGGACATGTTGAGAATTCAGTCCCATGCTGAGAAACTCATGTAGCTGTGTGCACTTAATATAGATTCTTGGTCTCTCAGTCTACAATCTATTAGTTTTAGGTTAGACACATAAGTTTTAACACTATCATCACTATTAGACAACTCCAAACTCAAATTCGCATGCCTGCATCTCTATCAGTCACTGCAATAAACTCATGTGAGTACAATTTGAGTCCCCTTGAGTTTGCAAGGAGTGTTAACATATTTGGCTAATTATATCATTAATATTTTTAGCATATTTATTTTAAAGTAAATAAGAAAATCTTATTGTAACTATTGAATTATTTCCCACTAGTTATCATCTTTAGTCATCCAATTCTTGTTCACTAAAATTGTACCTCTATGTTATACAGAGGTATTATATATATGAATAATGTATCTTGGCATTTCAATCTCTCTTGTTCTCTCAACACAGAATAATTCATTCTAAGGAGACTTCATCATCAAGTGAATCCCAACATAATCATATTACGTATACTGAAGGATTTCCACAACTATTTCCTTTTTTATGGCAAAATGTTTGTGCACGAGTAATGACTCTGAGTCATCCAGTACCCTAATTAGCAACTAAACACTTGATCATATTAGATCATAAAGCTGTCAACCACACCACTCAAGATTCTAAATTGTACCATTATTGTAGTTAAATGAAAGAAGATATACCTTGGGGTTGGTCTTCCATCTGACCCAGCTCCATCAATGTTAAATATATGACCACCGCGGGGCTGGCTAAGCATCATGTTTATTGCCTGAAATATCAATTAGCCAATAAGAAGCTATGTCAATTGTTTGAGCATCTTAACTTCATTTTTGTGGGATAGAAACGCCATTGCAAAAATTGGCGTGTTTGATAAATCTCTAGTTTGGAGCTCAGGTGCGGTGGAAAAGACTAAGAACCCCATTTTTTGTTTATTTCCCACCGAATGGTAGGTGCTATTTCGCATTGTGGCTCCATTTTTACACCGCAGCCAATGGCACCGCTTTCCCAAACAGAGCCTAAGAGATTCTACACATCAATTTGAGCTTTTCAAGATGCTATTGCTTAACAATTACCTCGCGACAGCAGATCATCAAACCAAGAGTGTTTGTTGTGACGACTTCCCTTAGAAAAATGGATCCATATTAAATAATGGTTGATGAACTAACAGCATCATGCAGCCAACAAATCATATCACAGTTTTAATTTCTGAAGATGGAAGCTTACATCAGATCTTCGTCTGAAGTTTCTGCCAAAGGTTTATAACAGTATGCATTTGATCCAGCATTATTTATCTGCACAAGGCTAACATAAGTTAGGTTTACTCAAGAACATTAAAAACAGTTATACAACTGATCTGCAAGAATGACTTGTATGCATTAATCAACCCATATATCAATGTATTTCAGCTTTTTGCGTGCAAAGGACACTAGCTCTTTGACATCTTTTCCTACTCTAACATCACAAACAGTTCCCTGAATAAGGTAATATAAGTATGATTAGCTATCATATATACACACAAAAATTCAATAGCATAAACAGAATCAAAATCAAGTGAAAACAGCTCTATTGAAAATACCCACACATGCTGCTCCCCAAATTCTTCTCTCAAGCCCTTAACTGCTGATTCTACACGTTCAGCTACATAAAAATGGGCAAAAAACTGAGAACTTTGGATCTTACAGCAGCAACATGAAAAGATTTAAACAGTGCAGATTAAAAAAACACTTGCTAAAAGAGAAAACACACTTCTAAATTTCTTCTCAAGAGACAAGAAGAAACTATAGAAACTCTCCCATGAATGGGATATGCTATAAGCTTTTAAGCATAGTGAAAGAGAACCTTGCATGATATATATGCTGTTGCCAAGTGAATTGCAAGCTCGTACCTGATCTTGAACATATCAAAACATTGTCGCCTGCTCTTAAAAATTCTTTCACAAGCGCATATCCAATACCTACACACACACACAAAGTAATAAATAATAGTTACTTAACAAAAGAAAATGAACTGTTCATCCGGATCAGTTCTCGGTTCAAAAAATTATTAGAGCTTAACATCTAGGTCCAAAAACAAGAACTAATCATCTGGGTCAGTTCTCGGTTCTTGAGATCGGATACCTAGGACCCAACTCAAGAACTGAATTTACTCATGTAAGATGAGCACTACTTATCTCCAACTGTTTGTGTGCAGGAAAGCACTACTTATCTCCAACTGCTTGTCTACAGGAAATAATCGGGCGTTGTTTTCCCCTTTTTTCATGTATTCATTTCTATAAAATTGCATTGCAAGCTCTTTAAAAAAATTCAACTTCGTCTGTTTAAATCTTAAGGGTCTCATTATTTAACTTATTTTTATATGCATTTCTTGTGATTTCTAATAATTTTGATTTTGATTTCTTTCTAGTTTTGAAATTGTAGAAATGTAGAACTAATGAAAATAAAATAGAAGGTCCATTTTACACATCCTCAAAGAGAAAATATATAAGATTACAGCAAGACTCACAAACCTAAAACTACGATGTGGGACTAAACACCAAACATACTAAATACTCAAATATTAATAACTCTAACACAACATAGAAGGAGAGGTAAATGGTGGTTGGTCGTGGGACAAAACAGCAGCCACAGAGGCCCAACCGCGTGTCACCGGGGATACTCCAACCAGGAATAAGTCACACGACGTTGGTCCACAAACCGACCATGATCACATTGGATGTTCCCGGAGCTAAAACCAGGTCAACCAACAAAGGCCAAATCAACCCTACCTCAAATCGAAGAAAACAATGGGGAGACACAAACAACAGACAACGTATGCCTGGGGGCCATGTGTGACTAAGGCGGGAGTCAGGAAAGAGGCATCTGAGTCGCTGTTATCACAAACACTCCCCCTCGCGTGGATCATGTGCATGAAGACATAGGCAACGCCTGGAGGCCATGTGTGAGTAAGGCAGGAGTCGGGAAAGAGGCATCCGAGTCGCCGTTATCACAAACACTCCCCCTCACGTGGTACGTGCATGAAGGCATAGACTACGCCTGGAGGTCGTGACGTACACTCCCCCTCACGTAGAACACGTGCATGAAGGCATAGGTCGCATGGAGACAAACGAAGACAACCACAACAACACGCAAAAAATAACATAAAAACAACTATGGATAACGGCTGCCGGCAAGACCACGATCCAAGATGCAGCAAGCAAAGCACAAGCCAGTGGCGAGCAGAAGGCTCAAGCAGCTGCGAGCAGAGTGCTCAAGCAGCAGCGAGCAAAAAAGGTCCAAGCAGCGGCGAGTGAGAAGGGAGTCCGGCAAGGAAGAGAAGAGCTCGGAACGAAGGAAGCCATGGAGGCAGCAACAACAAGGATCGGAAGCATCGTCGAAGTCGAGCCAGATGCGGCTAATGGCAGCCGCACGAAACCACGGGATGAAAAGGCGCAGAAACTGCAGTCGTAGAAGAAGCCTTCTAGGGAGATGCGCAGTCAAGCAGCAGCAGGAAAGAAGCCTTCCGGACGGAGAAGAAGCAGACCCAGGTGGGGGAGGGGCCCGACGGGCACGACGAAGATAGGAGCAGCAGCGGGATCGTCTGCGGAAGAAGAAGTTGCATCGCTGACGGAAACAGATGCAACGGCGGGATCGTCTGCGGGAGAAGAAACTCCATCGTCTGTGGGAGAAGAAGCAATCGTCGACAGTCGAGCAACTGCGGCGGGCTCGATGGGACAAAGAAAGCTGACAGGCGCACGAAGACGAACGGGAAGCAGCGTCGGGCCCGTCGACGGAAGTGACGACGGAAGCCATCGTTGATGAGGGGATCAAATGTCGCTCCCTCCGTCGAGGGGAATAAAGACCGCTCCCGTCGATGGAATCAAACGACGCTTCCATAGACGGGAGCAGGAACGGAGCAGCTCGATGGGAGCTTTAGCAGCGTAGGGACGGGCGAGGAAGAGGTGGAAATCAGAGAGAGAAGCCACCGAGAAATTAGGTTGCCAACAATTAGGGTGACGAAATTTCAGGGAGGAGTCAATTCCTGCTTTGATACCATGTAGAAATTAATGAAAATAAAATAGAATGTGCATTTTACTCATCCTCAAAGAGGAAATATATAAGATTACAACAAGACTCACAAACCTAAAACTACGATGTGGGACTAAACCACAAACATACTAAATACGCAAATATTAATAACTCTAACAAGAAACAATAATTTATATATATCATTATTGAAGAGAGTACATATACATATATAGCTATAAGGAGTGAGAATAAATTATCCTAAACAATGTGAGACAAAACTATATACAAGGATGAGACAAGTGGGCCTTCAGGATGGGCCTTCTTCATGGGCTTCAAATCTCCCCTGCAAGTTGGAGCATAAACATTAATCATACCTAGCTTGGATGTGAATCATATAAAGAGACTTCGGGGAAGAGGCTTCGTAAGAATGTCAGCGATCTTTATTGTAATGACATTCAGTTTCAATATGTTTAGTCCTTTCATGGAAAACTAGATTTTCAGCTATGTGAATGTTATGGGACTAGCTCGTACGTCGTCGAAGGAAGCGGTGAATGCGGAGATGCAAGGGGAGTCGAGCTCAACTAGCGGAGAATGCGAGGGGAAATGAAGAAGGGGAATCGTGCTCAACCCTAACCCTAGAAATGGAAGGAGGAGAAAAGACAATAGAACTTGGTTAATTTCATTCATACCTCGTACAATGACCCAAGGGGTCTATTTAGAACAATACAAGTGGCATAGGTGTAAATAACCCTAAAATAAAATAGAAGCGCGAAATATTAAAAACCATCTTAAAGACTAGTAATGAGTCGATTCGACAAGACTCGATTAATACAACTCGAAATAACATACTTACAGATTCATAATAATATATACATAATATAATCGGTGTTGGATAGTGGGGACCCATAAAATTCCACCCGTCCTTCAAATCGAGTTTGCCATCAAGCTCGGACGATGCTTAAACGATGTGATTATCTAGCTCTTTGATTTTCCGCCAGAACAACTCCACATAGCGCGATGTTGTAGTGACAGTTGTAACGAGTGGCGGGTCGTCATCGTGCAACGGTGGTGGCGCCATATGGGACGTTGTTGTTGGAAGGAATGGATCGTAAGGGGCCGCCGGAACATGTGACTGGAGCGAAGGTTGCAGGATGAAGACCGCAGGGAGGAATGGTGGCGGCATAATTCGTAGTGGCACCACCGCTGGGCGTGGAGGCAACGGGATCTGTGGTGTGAACTGTCGGAAGGGAACAACCAAAGGAGATGGTGGCGCGACAATAACAGCGACGGTCGGAGGAGCTTCTTCGGGCGCAGGTGGAAGTGATGACTATTGGAGTGGGATCAGTTGCTGCGTCGGTGGAATCAGGGCGTCAAAGCGTCGGTCAATGCTAGCAGTAAGTCGTAAAAGAGAGGCGTCATATGATGTCGACATCTCTAGTAAATTCTGGAGCATCGAACGGAGGGCGGCTTGTTGGTCAGAGCTCATCGTCATGCCGAGAGGATTAAGCAATCAATTAATTATAAGAAAAAAATTAGTTAATTACATAAGTTGGTCTAGGGCCCGGGGTCAACTGGCGTGGGGAGACACGAGGAGAAGTTGGTGATGGGCTCGATGCTCAGAGAAAAGGGCGCGGCATGTACAGAGTCGCAGATTGACGTCGATTGAGGAAGAAGCAAGCAGGATGGGTGCTGGCAGATGCAAGGCGAGTCTCGCCGACACAGAAACGATGTAGCAAAATGCTCGTGATGGAAGCTGAAGCAGAATCGAGGGAGCAAGTTCCCGAAATCAGTTTTGACTCACGGTCGTCAAAATAGGGGAAGTAATGACGCATGAGGCTGCCGGGAGAAGGAGACGTCTGAGCAGCGCGGGCTTAAGGAGAGTCGGCGAGGCGAGGTTGGTTCTCACGGTCCTAGACGGGAACGAACGGAACTCACGTTGACATTGTCGAAGCTGATGGACGGAGCCTTAGACACGCGCATGGTTTGACAAATTCAGTAATGTATTATACCAAATTGGCTTTATCAGAAGTGGATCTGAGACATCCTTCTTCATTCATAGGAGATCTCAAGGGATTGTAATGTTACATGTTTATATGGATGGCATCATCATCACTAGAGACAATACTACAAGTGATAACGCATAATTTAGCTTAAATTATTAACATAAAAATATTAGTTTTCTTATATAAAAATATATATTTTCACCTATTAATATGTCAATTTGCTTTTTAAATACTTTTTCTTATAAATTATGCTAATATTATTTTGTTGTTATTTTGCAGGCCTGGGGGTGATTTTTGCACGTCCAAAATAAAAAACCCGCTGCAAAGTTTTGATCCAAATACACGCGTACGCGCATCTTTGCAAAGTCAAGCCCGTCACATGGATATTATTATTTTCATGCAAGTCGCCACCTTCTATTACATCCATGCAGTCCATGCACACGGCCAGTTTTATAATTTGAAGACGCCACCCGGCCATATTTTTATAATCCCATCAAATTATTATTATTTATCATCATGCATGAAATATTATCCCGAGCCACTCACGTAAATCCCATATTAATCTAGCCCGGTTTTATATTTATCTCATACCAGTCAGTTATTATATTTTATTAAATCAAACTCTCCTCTTTCATATAATAATTAAATTCACGTGAACTCTCCATAATACCACCTCCTCTCCATTAAATACATGCACTTAAAATATTCGGCTCTCATCCAATCCATGAACCACTTCTCTCTCCTCATTTCTACACCATGTAACCGACTATTTTAATTATAACTTATTATTATAAATGCTGCAATTCAGCTCCTCTCTAATTACATCAATACAGCCCACTTAATTTCTCCAAGAGCAGCCCTTCACGTGAGCTCCTCTTCATGAATCTGTCATTTCATAATCTCTCCAATCAATGCAGCCACAATTAATTTCAAGCAGCCGGTTCTCTTTTTAATCCAATACATGCAGCCATTCGGTTCACTTCCTCCAATTAATTTCATCAATATAATGCAGCCATTTAATTCGCTTAATGCAGCCCTTTAATACTTCCAAGAGCCCATCCACTCATCCCCCCTCCTCACTAGCTGAATTCTCCTTGGAATTCTAAGAGCCACCATCATTTACTTCCTTGGATGATTCTAGATGGGATTTTCACCTATAAAATGGGCAAGGATTCAAAGGAGAGGGGAGGAAGCTTAGCATAATATCAACCACCAAGCATAGGAAGAGAGGAAAAGCTTATCAAGTTTTTGAGAGTTCTTAATTTTCTTGTCAAGTAATTTATGCTTTATTTTAGAGTTTTGTATTTCTAGTTCTTAAAATATTTCTAGCGTTATTGTTGCTCATTTTCTTTTTAATTATTGTCTTTGAATTAATGAAAATGTTTTCTTATCATTTTATTATTGTCTCCTCCTTCTCTATGGATAACTAATTTTCTACTCAGTACTTGATTGGTTAGTATTGGGATGAAGATTTAATTTTAATCCGCCGTCTCTAATTTTTAGAAATTCGTTTCGATTTATTTCCGATTAATTTTTAGTTGCGAGTTTATATTACTAGTATATAAATTTCATTTTTCGATTTGGTATTCTAGTTGGCCGAGAGACTAGTGGATGCTTTAGATCTCTCGGAAATAAAGGGTTTGTTGTATTTTCTTTGAAAATTGAAAATATCGCTGCTTTTGGATTCAGGATTAACGTTCATGCAATTTTAATTTATTTCAAATTTTAAGAGATTATGTTTGAAGTATTATTAAAATTAGGCGGTAGTTGTCTCAAGCGAGCTTCTACCATATTTTTCAATCCTCCAATCGAAACGAAAGTTTAAGAATTAGAACGCATCTTTTGTAATCGGATTCACAAGAACACCCAATCAAGTACTAAGTTTTTTTAAAATTGTAATCTTTTCTCTTTAGTAATTTTCAATTTGCAATCTTTAATTTTCCAAAAACAACATCCAATTTCCAATTGATAAATTAATAGAATTTTGCGTGAGTAAGATTACTCGACAGTCCCCGGGAAAATACGACATTTTTCTATACTATATTTCGATAGGTATACTTGCCTACATCGAGATATTAGTTGAAATTATTTTTAACTTGAAAAATCTCTATCAACAAGCATCTCCAAGGTCAAAACACATCTAGCTGAAACGTGCCATCTTGGGTACAAACATTCGGATACACCAATGGATTCTAACAACAAGCCTTCTCAACTAGAATCTGTTAGAAATTTTAATTATAAAACATTATAAAATTAAATGTTTTGATTGGAGCTAAAATGGTGTTTGGTGTTTGGGCTCCTCATTATGATGGAAAAGCTCAAAACCAAACTTGGAGGGAATCCAAATATTTGGAGGGAAGCCTTTCATGATGAAAGGGTGTTCTTTAGTCCCACCTTGCCATTCTACTTCTTCCCTTAAGTGTATATAAAGATATTCACACCTTCTCATTTGTTCAAAAGAACATAAGGAGTATCTATGAACCACACACGCGCGCGCGCGCACGCACCGCACCGGACCGGATCCGGATTTGGATTTGGATTTAGATTTGGATTTGGGATTTGGGGAATAATTGAATTGAATTGTATTTTTTGTACAAAATAGTTTCAGAGTTTTACTCGGAGTTGCGTCGATGAGAATTCGGAGCTGCGTCGAATAGATTTCGACGTAGCATCTTCAAGTCGCTGAAGTTGGCGTGGCGTCGATTGGGATTCGACGCATGCGTCGATAGAACTCGACGCAAGCGTCGACAAGTCCTGCGTCGTTTTAGCCTGCGTCGATAGAACTCGACGTAGCGTCGACTTGCGTCGATATGGTGTCGACGCAACGTCGATTTGTTTTCTACGCGTTCTGCCGTTTTACGCATTTTCTTAACCGCTCTTTTATGCGTGTTTCTCGCCATTATTTACGTTGGAAATATTCAACGTTTATTTTTCCCGATTATGATCCTTCCAATTATAACCGTCAATACTAATTATGTTTTAATATTGCCGTTTTTCAAGATCTGATTCCTTCGGCGATTTACTGTCTTTGTCTTCTATATATTCACGTTCTTTCTGAAATCGTATACACGCTCTTGTGATCTCTGTTCCTGTCACGATATTCTACGTGCTCACTTTTCTTTGCGTTTGCTTCATCAAGTGGTTGTTCGGGTGCTCTGTGCTTCTTCGGTGTCCGCGCACATCGGAGTTTCGGGATCTAGCCGGGTGTTGTACCTTGGAGGAGTGAGCATCGGTTGAAAGCCCTGCCGGAGGGTGGTGCAACTTCTTTAGGGCAGTGATCACACGCCTTACCCAGGCTCGATTCTTATCTATATTTCCTCTCTTTTATTTATCACCTCCTTCATGCAAAATTAGTGATATTGTTGTTTATATATTTTATATATCTGTTGTTTCTGTAAAAGTTTTAAAAACAAAAATATATCATTTTGTATATTAATATAGGAATATAAAAGAAAATATTCCAACCGAATCTTCTTCTGATCCACCTCCATCTAATCCAGATCAGTATAGACAATTAGTTCGGAAACTCATTTATCTCATTGTTACTTGACCTGAATAGCATTTGCATTCAGTATTGTGAGTCAATACAAGCAAACTCTTTTGACCTCTCGCATGAATGTTGTAAACAAAATTCTACATTACCTGAAAAGAACACCTAGACGAGGACTTTTATATAGATCATCATTAAAATTTTCGCTCACCGCCTTTGTTGATGCAGATTTTGCTGGATCGATTGATGATCGAAGATCTACGAGCGACTATATGATCTTCTTGGGGGATAATCCAGTGACCTCTCATAGTAAGAAAAAAAATTTGTAGCCTACTCCGCCACTAAAGCTGAATATAGGATCATGTCACAAAATTGTCTCTGAGATGGTATGACAACTCTTTCCTTATGGAACTAGGAATTCAGACGACGCAAACCACTCTCTAATGTGACAACAAGGCTGCAATTCACATGGCTGAAAAGAAAATGCTCCTCCAACATGTACTATCTACAAAATAATTAGTGAACATTCTTACAAAGCCTCTTCCCAAAGTCCCTTCGTATGTTTTGCATTAAAGGTATGCATGATCAATATATATGCTCCAGTTTTGGGAAAGTGTTGAAGCCCAATGAAGAAGGCTCATCCTGAAGGCCCGCTAACATTTCATTCTTGTATAAAGATTTGTCCCGCATTGTCTATGATAGTTTATGTTCATTCTTTGTATTTATATGCATACATGTACTCTCCTCAATAAAGGATATGAAATACAATTTCTACAAGACTATGGGTCCGTTTGGCACTGCGATAGTGGTCGTGAACGTGGTGGTTATGAACTATTGTTAGTGAATGCCCGACCTCACCCAAAGAACTCCATCTACTTTTATGTACAAAATAAGTTTCTTTTTCTTGGTTACAGTCATAACGGTTGTCATGTCAGAGTTTCTGTCCAAACTCACCAAAGCAAAAAACACAGCCCCAAACGGAACCGACAACTACCAATTACCAGCAAACTTATATTCAACGCGGACTAGGGGAAAAAGAATCCAACTGCATGATAAATTTGATTTCCCATTCAATCGTTCGGAAATGGTCTAAAAATCTTAAAACAATGGGGAGAATACTGTTATAATCATTTCATCAGTTTTGTATGGATGAACTGATAAATAATCAGGAGAGTCCGAAAAAAAAAAAGACAAATCAAAATGGCAAAGGGCAACTGGCACCTTTGGTTGAGCCAGTGATAAGCACATTATATGGAGGGACCATTGGCTCCGTCTTCTTCGGTGGAAATTCTGCCCTGATTGCTCTCAAAATCCAGATCCCGTGATTAGAACTCCGGCGGTAGGACACTTCGGAGAGGCATATGGCCCGGTCACCGGAGTCCAACCCGGAGAACGACGGAAACAGCGAGGCATGAGTGGCCTTGACTCGTGCGAAGCCTCCGGGAAGGGAGAGCGAGAGAGTGGGTGCGAGAAACGAAGCGGAAGCCATGGCCGCGAGATTTTGTGGATAACGAGCAATGAGGGAGATGAATGCTGATGGGAGAGTGTGTAGTTCATCATTTGAGAGCGCGAACCAAATTTTCTATCCGCATAATTTTAGGGTTTATTATATAGCTATTTGCAACCTCATATAATTATAAATTTATATTTTTTTAATCTAAAATCAATTCTCTATTTACAATCCTTTTCTAACCTAGCCTATATCGCCGGAGACCGTTGAATTCCACCGGAGACCGTTCCCTATCATCTTCCCGCCGCCGACCACAACGTCCATGGAGTACTCGGAGTACAATGGCAGCAGTCTCGGGTAGGTGCTGGGAGAAGATCTTTCTGCTGAGATTGCAGGCAATCACTTGGCCGGAGTGGTTATATTTGCTGAGGAAGTGGAACGTATCGCCGCAGCCAATATTTGTCTTTGAGGAATTATCTACCTGCTTGGACAACATCACATGAGGAAGTAGACCGTCTCGCCGCCAATATTTGTTGTCGGTTTGATCTTTTTGCTGTGTTCGGAAACAGAGGTTCGACAGTTTGCCGGAAACTAAAACAACTTTATATGATGAGCTCTCAACGGGCTTCGGTGACCAACCTTCTTCAACAACCGCCCTTCCTCCGCCCTGAGCTGCACAATCTCCAGCGAGCTCACCTCCAAACCGACAATCTTTCTCTCTGACAACTTTGATCCAAGCTCTCTCCATTTTCGGCGAGCTAGCTCCACATTCGAGCTAGAGCTTTTCAAATCCGGCGATGTTCAACCGCCTCCATCAAGCTCCAGCCCCCTCCTTCAAGTTTCAGCGACCTCCTCAAAATCCGGCTGCCCTCTTCTTGGATCCGGCTTTGGGAAAAGGGGCTCCAAATACAAGACTGGTTTTAAGTTAAAAATATGAATTAATAATTATTTAGAGTTGCAAATAGTTATTCTCCGTCCAAAAAAAATTAAACAGATAATTTTGTTATCCATATATCAATACAAAAAATAAACGGATATTCATTGCTGCAATTACGAGTATTCTATCTTACCGAGTGTATAAATTTACTAATAAGTCTCAAACATAAACGATTGACTATTATACGCACATATAAAATTTTAAAATAAATAAAGTGATTAAAATAAAAACTCTTTGTAAATTTGCGACGAACTATAATAACAAAAAATTAAAAGCTAAAAAATATTTAATTTGAATGCCTTTGGAAAATACAGTAGCACATCAAATATGTAATGAAAAACTATATTGTTGTAAAAAATACGGTGGTTATATAATTTTGATTTAAGCATACCATAAATTTTTATTTGTAGTCCACTTTGATATTCGCAGATCCAAAACTAAAATTTCTTCTCACGCGATGTAATTAGTTTTGAAACATTTTGTCCACATAACACCCAAGCACCCATCACCCTCGGCAACGTTCAATCGAAGAATGTCATATGCTCTGTTTGTTTCGACATTTTTTCTCCATTGATTGTGGGGGAAAATGACAGCGCTGAAAAAATCTATTTGGTAAAACTCCATTCTCCATTCTCAACGCTCCAAAGCGTCATTTTTAGTCTTCAACGTCAAAGTTGCCCAGACCCTTCATTCTCACCGCTCTCATTCTCAACGCTCCAAAATGTCACCGCAGAAACAAACTTCCTGTTTCTTCCTAAGGTATGGTTTACTCCACCAACGAGATGGCGGCGGCCGCAAAGGCACTGGTCGACCCACGTCCCACACCCTCGAGTGCGTGCCCAAGCGTTAATTTTGCATATTATCCTTAAGGTATGGTTTACTCATCAACTTCTCGGCGTGACCCCGAGGTTCTTCCTCAACTTCCTGTTTCTTCCTATTTTCTGAGTTTTCTCTGGTGCGGATGTGCCCCAGCTCAGTTAGATCAACAATTTGTGCCCAAGTTCAGAGACTCGTTCCTCTAAGTGCTTGGTGTCGGTGGCCCTTTCGCCTCTAGCTCTTTCTCCCTTTGTGGTCGACAACGGCCGGCGAGGCGTGTGACTGCTTCCTTCCCGTTCTTGAGGGCGGGCAATACGCAGTTGAGCAGAGGAGGCGAGAAGCTAAGCAGGTATTACTTATGAATCCTTTTGATTCCCGGTTTATGCGAGCTCTGGTTTCGATTTCGATGTTCCTAAAACTTCCTTTGTCGATAAGTGGACGCCGCTCAATCAGCGTCACATTCTGACGATCATCGATCGCCGATCAATGGCGATGACTCCCAATCATCGAAATGAGACCTTTAGCTACTTGGCATTAGCTATTTTCTTTAATTTCTAGTTTGAACCTTAATTTGGATATTGGTGGATTAAAATTTGATAATTTGTGGTATCTTTTGCTTTGTAGTTATTTGTGCAATAGAGATATTATATTTGTTAAAATTATACATACATGAAAGATGGTAACAATCAAATTATAAATATTTATATAAATGAAATATGAAAATTAAATTAAGCAGGTGGAGCATCGTTGTGGTTGGGGTAATGTCGCAACTGGGGTAGGGGCGGAGCCCCATAACTATCACTTGTGTGTATAGTATATATAGAGTGGTGTAATCAGCACACCAATATTGGATATGTGCACATCATAAAACCTCCAAAAATAATTTAAATTGAAAAAATCACATGATATACCCGTACACCCGCCCAACTCCTCTTTGGCCTTCGCTCCAGGCGCCTGATAACTTCCAAAACGGAAGTCATCTTTGCCGATATTTTCTATGAATTACTCAATTAAATCAATTAAAATAGGTTTAAATGATATTGAAATAGAAGTAAACTCGTATTTATTTGAGTTGTGACTAATTTGGTCTTTTTCTGATGGATTTGGACTAGATGCGGCGATGGAATGTGCTTGGAAGAAGAAAATTTTGGTTAAATTTCATAGCAGGCAAAGAGGTTGCAACGTCCGAAATTAAATAGTTGCAACGTCACAACTTCTGTTCAGCAAAGTAAAGCAGCGCAGGTGGGTTGTTGCAACTCCCAGAAATAAAAGGTTGCAACAACCTGTTGGCGAGTTTAAAATCGGAAATTTGAAATCTGGCGCTGAATATAATTACGAAAAGCTGCGACTCTTGGGACTCTTGGACGGGATTTATTGGGCGGTTATGGCAGGAAATAAAGGGGGGATTTGAAGGATTTTCAAGAAGGAATTCAGAAGGGAACCGGAGAGGAGATTTGTGGAGATAGGGCACACAAGAGAGGGCCGAATTTACTGTTCACTAGATCTGAAGGAAGAAGAAGCCACGCAACAAATCCAGTTCCGTGCAAGGCTTGGTGACAACAGTCCTTGTAGGGGCATTCTGGGAGATCAATTGGTTGGCTCGTTCTACTTTGAATCATTATGTTTATTGAATCATCTCTCACATTTCTTGTGCTTTTGACCATGATGAACTAATTCGCTTGCGAGTTTTATATGTTGTGAACTATTCGAAGTTTGCTTTAATGTTTACATGAACGATTGAGTTTAAATTTGGTTTATTTCTTGAATTTTATTCTCTTCTTTAGTGATGATGTTAAGAGATTACCATCTTGTGCTTCCTACTGCGTTCTATATGCGAGAGCTGCGTTCGCAAGTCTCGAGAATTTAATTTGGCTACATATGATTTAGCGTATCGCTATCATTCTAGTTGTGGAATTGAGATCCGTATTTTTATGCGTATGTTTACTTGTGTGGTCTTAATTTAAGGCTACTCACTAAATGTGCATATGGCGATGATGAAATCGAGAGATGCTCATCGCGAATCTAGGATTTCCACAAGATAAAACTAGTGCGAATTCAATTAAATTTTTCTTCACAAAAAGCAAACTAAGATTAGGGATCATCATATGAAACTCGTATTTCTCATTATTATATTCTCAACTTAGTTTAGTTTCGTGATTTAGTTTAATTACACTCTTTCAAAACCTTGTGATTTTTGCTTGACTTAGAAGAAGAGATAATTGCTAGTACTCATAAGCTTAGAAAAATTATTGTCTCTGTGGGTTCGACACTCTACTCTCCATTTGATACTTGACGCGATACGTTCACTTGCGTATCATCTATATAATCATCACAACAAAACGTGCATCAAGTTTTCTGGCGCCGTTGCCGGGGACAAGTTTTCTTCTAAGTGTTATCTTGTGATATTAGTAATTCTTAGTAATCTGAGTTCAAGTATTGTTTTCATTTTTATTCGTCAACTATTGGACATCGTTGTATGTCCAGATATCGAGGCACTGAAATATTACCGTTGAACTCCGAAATCGAGCGAACTTGTAGGTTGAATAGAAGGAACCAGAGGAATTATAACATTATCAATCTTGAAATGGAAGATAACGGGCAAAATAATGCAATAAATAATGAGGAGCAAGTAGAACCTAATGGGCAAGTTGACCAAAATGGTCAACCAAATGCACCTAGAATGACATGCCGAGATTATAACACACCTTTACGAGGAGGATTACATTTTAGCATAGCCCGTCCTGCGATAGCTGCTAATAATTTCAAAATAGACTCCACTATTATGCAACTAATCCAACATAACAAGTTTGGGGGTCTTAACTCGGAAGATGCTAATTCTCATCTAAGGTCATTCTTAGATATTTGTGATATGTATAAAGTAAATGGGGCTTCAAGTGAAGCGATTCAACTAATGTTATTCCCCTTCTCCTTAGAAGGAAAAACTAAGGATTGGCTTAATTCGTTACCACATGGTTCTATAACCACATGGGAACAATTAGTAGAGAAGTTTCTGAATAAATATTTCCCTCCCTCTAAAACGGCTAAGTTAATTCGAGACATCACCACCTTTGTGCAAAATCATGGTGAGACTCTTTACGATGCTTGGGAGCGTTTTAAAGAGTTACTAAGAAAATGTCTGCATCATGGGTTAGCCCAACACCAACAAGTATCTACCTTTTATAATGGGTTACAGACTGCGACCATGATCTTAGTAGATGGTGTTGCAGGGGGGTCGTTAATGAAAAAATATCCCGAAGATGCCTATGCTATTTTAGAGGATCTTACTTCTAACAACTACCAGTCATTTGAGAGACAAGGGAATAACAATCCAATAGGAGTCCATCAGGTTGATCAAATCACATCGTTAGCTGCGCAGATGGCATCACAATTTAATATAATAAATAAGCGATTAGATTCTTTAAGTCAAAATACAGTGATGCCATCCATCAATAGTATTCAGTTGCCAAACCCGAATGCCTCGTTCACCATAGAACAATTGAATCAGGTTTCAGAGGAAGCTAACTATGTAGGTGGCCAAAGACAACATATTCTTCCGAATCATTACCATCCTGAATGGCGAAACCACCCTAACTTCTCATGGAGAAATACTCAAAATGTTAATCAACCGCCAGGATTCAATCATATCCCACACAACAATCAAGGGAATTCAAGAAAATTAACTGATGAAGTAATCTTGGAAATGTTTCAAAAGAGTGATGCAAGGGTAGTGGGGATCGAATCATCTCTTAGGTCATTAGAGAACTCTATAGGACAGATTGCTAACGCACTAAATCTAAGGCCGGCAGGAACATTACCCGCCGATACCACTCCTAATCCAAAAAGAGATGACTCAACTAACCACTGCAAATCGGTTACCCTAAGAAGTGGGAATAAGATTCCGAGTGGGGACTTACTACGTGATAAATTGAAGGAAGATGAAAAGAAACGGAAAGAAGGTAACATAAAAGGGATAGAAGAACCTAGTGTTGAAAAAGGGGTAGAAGTTATGGACCTTGAGGAGGAAAAGAAAAGTTATCCACCTCCACCTTTTCCATCTAGGCTCACTAAGACAAAGCTAGATACACAATTTCAAAAATTCATGGAAGTGTTTAAGAAGTTGACGACAAATATCCCTTTTGCGGAAGCCTTAGAGCAGATGCCTAGCTATGCCAAATTTATGAAAGATATACTCTCCAAAAAGAGGAAATTTGTTGAAAAAGAGATAGTGGCATTAACTGAAGAATGTAGTGCTATACTACAAAAGAAACTGCCACCTAAATTAAAAGATCCGAGAAGTTTTACCATACCTTGTTCCATAGGTGTGAAATTTTCGGGTAGAGCTTTATGTGACCTAGGGGCGAGTATCAATCTCATGCCACTGTCTATCTATAAGACCTTAGGTCTTGGAGATATAGCACCTACTTCCTTAACTCTTTAGTTAGCTGATAGAACATTGGCGTTTCCAAAAGGTATTGTTGAAGATGTGTTAGTGAAAGTGGAGAAATTTATTTTTCCCGTGGATTTCGTGGTTTTGGATATGAAGGAGGATAGAGACGTGCCTATCATTCTTGGTAGACCTTTCCTTGCGACTGGAAGGACTCTCATAGACGTCCAAAAAGGAGAACTTACCATGAGAGTTAATGAGGAAGAGGTAACATTCAATATCCTTAAGGCAATGAAATATCCCAATGATATGGAGGAATGCCATTCAATTGATGACATAGAAATTCTAAATAAACCTTTTCAAAAGAATGAGCATTGGGAGAAATCACTATTAGCAATCCTTAATTATGAAGATTGGGACGAGGGCGAAGAGTTTATGGAATTAGCTAAAAATTTTATTGCTAGTGAAAAGTGGAGAACATATAAGAATGTTGAAGCACTTGAGAGATCAAGTGAAGTAAAATTTTTGAAACCATCTATTATAGAATCACCGCAACTGGAATTAAAACCTTTACCAAACCATCTGAAATATGCTTTCTTAGGAGATGATATGACTTTACCAGTAATAATTGACGCATCCTTAGAACAATGTAAGGAAAATGAATTGTTAGAAGTGCTTAAGAAATATAAATGGGCTATGGGGTGGACTATTGCTGACATTCAAGGCATTAGTCCCGTTATATGCATGCATAAGATATTATTGGAGATGATTCAAAGACCTCCATTGAACATCAAAGAAGGCTTAGCCCTCCGATGAAGGAGGTAGTTAAAAAAGAAATTATTAAATGGTTAGACGCTGGAATAATTTATCCGATTTTTGATAGTAAATGGGTTAGTCCGGTGCAGTGTGTGCCTAAAAAGGGTGGAATGACTGTAGTAAAAAATGAGAATAATGAGTTGATTCCTACTAGAACAGTGACCGGATGGCGCATATGTATGGATTATAGAAAGTTAAATCAATCAACTAGGAAGGATAACTTCCCTCTGCCATTCATCGATTAGGTGTTAGATAAGTTTGCTGGGAATGATTACTTTTGTTTCTTGGATGGGTACTCAGGTTATAACCAAATAATGGTTGCACCTGAAGACCAAGAAAAGACCACCTTTACTTGCCCTTTTGGTACATTTGCTTTCCGTAAACTGCCATTTGGGTTGTGTAATGCTCCCGCTATGTTTCAACGCTGCATGATTGCTATTTTCTCTGATCTGATGGATGAAGGGATTGAGATTTTCATGGATGACTTTTCTGTATTTGGCAAATCTTTTGAAGATTGTTTGGAATCGTTGAAGAAAGTTTTGGAGAGGTGTGTGAAAACCAATTTAGTATTAAATTGGGAAAAGTGTCACTTCATGACAAGAGAGGGCATAGTCCTAGGTCATAAGATTTCCAATAGGGGTTTAGAAGTAGATCGTTCAAAAATAGAAGTAATTGAAAAACTTCCACCCCCTAGGAACATAAAAGGTGTTAGAAGTTTTCTAGGGCATGCAGGTTTTTATAGGAGGTTTATAAAAAAATTCTCGGCGATATCTAAGCCTCTTAGCCACCTCCTTGAAAAGGACACTCCTTTTCAGTTTGATCAATCTTGTCTTGAATCTTTTAACACGTTAAAGAAAAATCTGATTTCATCACCTATTGTAATAGCTCCTTATTGGAATTTACCGTTCATCTTAATGTGCGATGCAAGTAACTATGCTCTAGGGGCAGTTTTAGGCCAAACACATAACAAAATCTTTCACACCATTTACTATGCAAGTAAGACTTTAAATGAAGCCCAAGTAAACTATACAACCACGGAGAAGGAATTATTATCGGTAGTATTTGCCTTTGATAAATTCCGCTTGTACTTGATTAATTCAAAAGTTATAGTTTACACGGACCATGCCGCAATAAGGTATTTGGTAGATAAGAAAGATGCCAAGCCCAGACTTATAAGATGGATTTTGCTATTACAAGAGTTTGACCTCAAAATTAAGGATAGAAAAGGGGCAGAAAACCCCGTAGCAGACCATCTATCAAGACTAGAGCAAAGTGAAGAAAAAGATAAAGAAGTAGGCATCAAGGAAAATTTTCCTGATGAGCAGGTCTTAGCGGTATCAGAAAATAGTCCACCATGGTATGCAAACATAGTAAATTATATCGTGAGTAGAGTATTGCCACCGGAGGTAAGTTATCAACAAAAGAAAAGGTTTTTACAGCAAGTGAGGACATATTTTTGGGATGCACCATATTTATTCAAATATTGTGCTGACCAAATCATAAGACGTTGTATTCCCGAGGTGGAAGTACCAAAGATCCTAGAAAGATGTCATGCTTCTCCTTACGGAGGGCATTTATGGGGCAGAAAACGACGTTGAAAGTGTTAGAGGCAGGATTTTATTGGCTGACATTATATAAAGATGCGCATAACTTTGCAAAACATTGTGATGCATGTCAAAGAATTGGAAATATAGGCCAACGAGATAGCATGCCTCTAAATAACATATTAGAAATCGAAATATTTGATATGTGGGGAATAGATTTTATGGGTCCGTTTATAAATTCAAACGGAAATTTATATATCCTAGTAGCCGTGGACTACGTATCAAAATGGATAGAGGCCGTTGCGACCAAGACTAATGATGCCCAAACGGTACTTAAATTCTTAAAGAACATCTTCAATAGATTTGGCACCCCTAGGGCCATTATTAGTGATGGAGGATCACACTTCTGCAATTGGCAATTTAAATCATTGTTGAAGAAGCATGGTGTGAATCATAAAATTGCTCTTGCATATCATCCACAAACCAATGGATTGGCTGAGGTGTCTAATAGAGAAATCAAAACAATCTTGGAGAAAACAGTAAACATCAATAGAAAAGATTGGGCTCATAAACTCAGCGATGCTCTTTGGGCATATAGAACTGCATATAAAACACCTCTAGGATTGACCCCGTATAAGTTAATTTATGGGAAGGCTTGTCGTTTACCCGTAGAGCTAGAACACAAGGCGTATTGGGCGGTTAAGAAACTGAACTTCAATTTTCAAAATGCCGGTAAACAAAGGCTTCTTCAACTAAACGAACTCGAGGAAATTCGGATGAATGCGTACGACAATTCTGAAATTTACAAAGAAAGAACGAAAAGATGGCATGACTCAAGATTAAGGAAGAAGGATTTTAAACCGGGGCAATTGGTCGTATTATATAACTCAAGATTGAGATTGTTCCCGGGCAAGTTGAAATCTAGATGGTCAGGACCATTTTTGGTTAAGGAAGTTCACCCTTATGGAGCAGTCACAATCTACAAGGAGGAAGATGGATCGGAGTTTAAAGTAAATGGACAAAGACTCAAAATTTATATGAGTGACAACGATGATTTAAAGAAATCATCATTCATCTTTGAGAACTGAACATGTCGGGAAGTCCTGCCGGGACTGGAAATTAGGCGCTAGGTGGGAGGCAACCCATCGTTTTATAGCTATTTTTATCTTAAGTTAATTCTGTGTCAATTAGTTCTTTGAGTTAAAGAGTCTTTTGGTCATGGGAAATGGCGAGAGAGAGATTTAAAGAGGGCAGTTTGTAGTTGTTGCAACGACAAAAAATTAAATAGTTGCAACCTTTGATTTTCGGTCAAAAATTTGGAAGGAGCGGAGGCGTCAGGATTGGAACGGTCCAGCTGGACCGGTCTGCGTGTTGGAGTGGTTTAATTTTAAATGGGATAATCGCCGTCGTTTCGATCAAATCCCCGAAGTCTTTCTCTTCTTCATTCGTGCCCTAGGGGAGTGGGTATACTGGAAAAGGGAAGGAGTTGCGATCTCGAGCGGCGGAAGGAGCTGCGTCGGGAGGAAGGAGTTGCGATCTCGAGCGGCGGAAGGAGCTGCGTCGGGAGGAAGGAGTGCGACGGATCTAGCGTCGAGCGGAAGGAGCTGCTTAGCCTCATCGTCGGGTGGAAGGAGTGCCCTAAAACCTCCAGATTTGTCAAGTTAAGTTGTCTCCCGCCCCGAATAATTTTATCTTTAGACGTGGCTATTCCTAAATCGAGCCCTGTTTTCCCCTTCATTTACTATGAAGATGTCGTCAAAGAAGAAGGGTAAGGCAGTAGCGAGAAAGACTCTGAAATTTGTGAACGATGAAGCTAAGCAGAGGTTCGAGATGCTTAAATCCACTCCCATGATTTTTGAGAGGGGTTTCGAAATAGAAAAGAGAGCATGGAGTTAATCATACGCCTTGCAAATCCATGCTATGCAGTGGGAAACCCTTTGTCACCAAAGAACTGAAGCCATTCATTCTTCCATGGGTTTACGTGTTCTACTCGAATGCCAGATTTTCAGAGAACGACACTGTGCTGGTTAGGGGGAAGATGATCAGTTTTTCTACAAGGTCTATTAACGACATGTATGAACTAGGAAATGCGGAAGATTTCGACAATTTAGACTGTCAGGTAGCATCTGAGGTGGCTGCATTAGTGTGTAATTCTCCTGATCCAGAGTGGTCCAAGAAGTCGAAGAATGCTCTGATGTCCACCTCTCTGTCAAGGGAGGCAAAAGTCTGGTTATTATTCATCAATGCTAGTATTATGCCGACCCGACATCTGAACAATGTGACGCTTGATCGTGCCACCTTTATATATCATATCATCAAGGGCAATAAGTTCAATGTTGGGGAAATAATTAGTTCCCAGCTTAAACTGAAAATTCAGGAGAATAAGGTGAGGCAGTTGTGGTTCCCCGTCCTAATCACTGAGTTAGGCCGAAGTGTGGGAGTAGGACAAGGGTCAGAAGACTTGGTCACTCATGTCGGTCGGCCAATTACTAAACGGGTTGTTGAAACAAACATTAAGGTAGATGATAAATTTGAAACCGAGAGTGGAAAGCGTAGAAGGAGGAAGATGGGGGACACACCTTCTTCTTCGAGCGACAAGCTCGAGGATGTGTTCTGCGGGACTGGAGACGGGGCATCTTTATTCCACATATTGACCAACATCGAATATCTAAAGTCTTTCCATCATTGTCAACATCGTTATATCCGGTCCCGGCTTGATCGAATGGAGAGGAAGATTGATAACTTGCAGAAAAAGACGAAGCCCCCAGTGGAAGAGGATCCAATTGAGTTTGAGTACCAGTTCAACGACAAGGGAGCTCTGCTTGGTGGAGGCGGGAATTCGCTGGATCCAACAATATATGTAGACTCAGAACAGGACGAGGAAGGAGCAAAGGATAAGGAGAATGATTCTGATGAAAACTGACATATGTTGTCTCCAGATATTTTGTTTACTTTCTTACACTTCTGAACAATAGTTGGCTGGTGTGTGAGGGTACATTTTGGACTATTTTGATATTGTCTTTTTATTTTTTAGATCTGGTGAATGATTTGATACCTGAGTTTATATTTGCTAGGCTGGTCTCTGTGATAGCTCTACTCTCATCTTTGATAGTCTAATTGTTGTTTCTATATATATGCATGCTTGTAAGTGACAGGGCATCATTTTGGAGTTTGGGGTCGCAAGAGGAACTAGCCGAGCAAGAGATTCAAAATTAAACAGACAACAAATCCTCCAGATATTCAGACTCCAGAAATTCTAGGGGAGTACTTCAGTTTCAATTACATTTTCTTCAAATTCTTTTATATGTTGAGTAATGAGCAGGATTGTGGTCACTATTTTGAGATAATCTTGCTAGGGTCTAGTAACAGTGCAAGTGTGGGGGTGATTAGTATTGCCTCCACAAGTTGGGTGAATTGATAAATTGTGATTTTTTATGATCTGGATTCTCGCATTAATGAATGAATGAGTTATTCTATTTGTCCATTGATAATTAATTGGTACCGCTAAACTAGCCTGAGAGTTCGGATTTTCAATTTGAAGTTAGAACGATTTTTTTTGGTAAAGCTCACTTAAGAGTTTCTTTCATGCACCACTTACTTTAATTCACTTTTACTTCCCGGCAATCTTGTATTATTGACTTCTACAGAGAATTGGGAGGGGCGAGCAAAAGCTGAGTTAATGATGAAAGCTAAGATAATAGTTCAAGTGGTTAAATCTTTTCGAGCACACATGAACCCCCTTGAGCTTGTCCCTGATCCTTTTGCTATACACTGTTGAATGCTTAAATTTCCTACATCCCAACTAGCTGCACCTTAATACCCTAGTCATCTATGGTGTTTTAGTTCAACGTTTGATGATAATGTGATAAGCCATAGTGATATGCGGCCTAAGTATGTACGTGCCTACTTGGAATGATCCCAACTGTGAAAAAAAAAGAAAAAAAAAAGAAAAAAAAATATAGTTCGACACAAGAAACCATGTCGCCATAGTGATATGTGGCCTAAGTAGGCAAATACGTACTTGGAATGATCCCTGTTGGAACCCGGATACCAGTCCAACTTGTTCGAGACTGGGGGAGTAGCTTGAGTTACTTCTCTCTTCGTCGGATCCCTAGAACTAAATATTCCGAGCTAAGAACTGACCCTCACAGGTTGGTAAGTAGCTCCCTAAGAATGACCCACTGGCTGCAGCGAGGAGGTCCCACCACTAACCCGGAAATCTAACTTGATTTTCCCTCCCAAAAACCAGAAGTTGAGCTTGTCTCAGACAGCACAAGGAAGAAAGCACAGGCTCTCTCAAGGGGGGTGAATCTGTGCTGATCTGAGACATAATGAGTCATATTTATAGGGAAAGACTTCTCAGGGGTAGAATGGTCCGGATGACCTGCGGATAGCGTAACTCCGCCTTACTATTTTACTAAACGCACTCCAAATTAGTCTGCAGGTAGCCAGACTCCGCTGTCCCGAAGGGCTATAGGCAGACCATCAGGGGTGCCCAGATGATTCTACTCCCTAGAATTTGACTCTACTCGCCAAGGGAGGCACCGGTCTACTTGCCAAGTGTAAGACCCCCTCTTTTTTTTTGCAAAAACCACCGGGTCTTAGGCCCAGAACCGCCGTTTTGCGGTGACACCTTCACTCGGGAAGATCGCCACCACAAAACGCCGATTCTGCCGGCCAACTCGATCACAAGAAAAGTTCATAAGAGAGAAGACAAGTCTACAGAATCAACATGAAATGTAAATGTCCACATATATTAACTGAATAAAAGAGATACAAGGGTTTACAATAATAAAAGGGGCCCTTGCCCTATACATCAAGTCCTCACTACAAGATCACTCGCGGAAGAAATCTACAAGCTAATCGTCACCGACACTAAAACCGGAGTACTCGGACTAGTCTGACCCATCCCTGCAGACTCTGTACTCCACTGGTGCTGCAACACTGGATGCTTCTTCTCTTTTGGCCTGCGGTTGCTGCCTCGCAATCCACGTCTACGTCTTCGCCTTCGGCCTTCTGGTCGCTGTGCTGGAGGGGTTCCACTCATCATGGGACATCTGACCCGAGTATGTCCCGGCTGGTGACAATGGTGGCATGGCCGTGGGGTCCACCATGTCGGGTCCTGCTGTACCTGTTTCTTGAAGGTTGCTGCGTCTCCTCGAACTCCTAAAATGATATGGTCCACCGACCGTCAGTCAAAAAGACTCAGCCAATTCCCCACCCCTCCCCCAATGGCTCCTAGGCACCGTATGGGAGGATGAAGCGGAGGACAGCAAGGGGTATAACAAAGAGCAGGTGACGATGGTACACGGAATGTTTCTACACTACACATGTGTATTTATATAATTGAAACAGTAATTAAGAGCATGGTAAAAAGTATATAAAGAGAAGCAGTAAGCAGAAGTATAATAGCAAGTAAGGTAATATAAAAGTAACCATTGATTTATAGGAATGCCCATACAAACCTATAGACCAAGGGGTCGTTTAGCAGGGCCTACCGTATAAGAAGTCCCATAACCGACTTATACGTTAGGGGTAGGTTGAATGCAATGTTTATGCTATGACATGCACGGTATGCTGTTATGCTATGTTCATACAAGTGCAATTCACCCACTTCGACTCTATGCGCATAGACCTTTAGTTCCCCCTTTTTGGAGCGAGCTAGACTCCCAGGATACTCCCGTAGTGGCAAACGGAAGCGGTGGGTTGGGCCTCGCCCACCTCTAGGTTGGTATTCACACTACCCAACCTAGACCTATTGTACGCCTCCACTAAACCCGCGGAGCGTCTGCGTACTCTTGCTGACTGGACCGCCAGACTTTCAAGGCTAAGTGTAAATACCACACTCGCCGAGTCAACGTATTGACGTCGGTGTGAACGACCGTCCAATACCGAAGACCCACCACCTTCAATGCACAAGCAACATGTTCTACTTCCTAACTCTGAGCCGTAAGCTCCCCGGGCTAACCTGCCCGCCATCAGAAACCTTCCGAGCCATAAGCTCCCCGGGCTAACCTGCCCGCCATCAGAAACCTTCCGAGCCATAAGCTCCCCGGGCTGACCTGCCCGCCATCAGAAACCTTCCGAGCCATAAGCTCCCCGGGCTAACCTGTCTGCTGCTACAACCACCGAGCTCACCACTCGTACAACCAAACCAACTAAACTCCTGAAACCACAGGGTGTGGATGAGTGTGCTATTAGTTAATCGTGTACAATGTCTTACTCCTATGAGTTAGGGTTAGTCTTGGACTTCCCGAGGGTTACCCTGTGAGGGGCTCGCTACGGTACTAGGAACCACTATGGGATGACACCCCAGAGTTCCCACTCCCAAGACACTTAATGTTATTAGTTACTACCCATAAGGAAACCCTCTTAACATTTCACCTGGTCTAAACCTAAGTGCTTTTTAGGTCCTAATAGACAAAAGATGATCTTTCGTCATCCACAGGACGACCTACCCCAAGGATGGCACCCCACCACCCTAGGACTCATCAAACCCTAATTCTCTCCAAGGGTCCTCTCATATCCATATAATCACCATTAGGCTCTCACATCTCCAATCAATATAATCCAATTTGGCCTACAACCCCGAAAATTGCCATTTTGCTAAACGCAGACCTTCCTTAACGTTTTGACGCTCATGAAGGGAGGTACATTAAATAATCAACACTATGACACATTATCTTTATTGGGGGTCCACGCTACTTATTTAAGGTCAATTCCAGAGTCTCACAATTTTCCCAACATTATTAGTATTTAAAATAATTTTCCAAAAATACAACTCTCTAAGGTTTGAACTACAAGTGCACTCTTCTGACTTCCAATGCCTACCCAACTTTTTACATAAATCAAGGGTACCCAATAAACAGTAGTTATGAATTTGTAGGAAAAGCCAGCAAGATTCACTATTTTTAAAAATTCCAAAACTCACTTATTACCAATAAATTACAAAGGAGGTACCCTCATATGATCTCCAAACCTTATGCAAATTAATACAGAGGTGATTCATACTAAAATATTCAGTCCTACAAAGTTTGACCATGCTCCACTGAGGGTACATTTGTAATTTTCACAGAGGATATATTTGTAATTAATTCTAAATTGAACTAGAGGTACCAAAAATATTAGTCTATAAATTATGAGAAAAATACAGTGGGTACAAGTGGGTATAAAAAGGCTTCCAGCAAAGTTCCATGTCATTACAGAAATCTAACACCCTACAATTGATCATACCAAAAATTGCCAACATTATGAAATATTACAATTTCGACCTCCAAAAGTTTTCTCCTGGTTTAACAGAATTTTCCAGGGATTAATAACATTAAAACTAAGATTGTGACAGAAGATGGTTAAACATTAAGTGTTATTTCATCCTAAAATCCAAAACCCTAATTATTTGCAAATCTACCCAAGGGTTTATTACCTAGGATTGACAACTCTAAATCGCTCCAAATTCTCACAGTAGCAATCCCTGGTCCCTAAGATCACTACCCCAAAATTTCAAGTCAAATCATTGAGGTTTGACCCCTCCTCCTTCATTAGCCTCTAATTGCACCCCATTAGGGTTTAGCCTAGGGTTAGGGTCTAAACTTCTCCAAATCCACCCAAACCTCTTGTGAGGGTATTATAACACTCTTAGAACTCAGAGAGGGCTATTGCTCTTCTCTCCATGGACATATACTCCTATGTCCTTCACAAACCCTAAAGGGCACCATAAACTTAACCACTAGGGTTTAAGGGCACACTAGGCCCTAACTTATCCAAAGTTGCTCCTTGGGGTGTCTCATACCTCCCAAGACAGTGACCAAGGTCACCCCAACAATCAGTGGGAGGAAACCCCTCTACACTTCCAAAATTAACTTAGGTTCACTTTTGCCCTAAACATAACCCTTAAGCAAACTATTCTCAGGAGAACTCCCTACCTTTCCCAAGTCCATACTACTCACTATACTGACCATGGGTCAGTGAAAGACCACCCAAGATCCTACCAACATTTGGTGAGGAGTGGGATTCCAATGGGTACCTATTTGGGGTGCATATAGCAATTTAGCCCCTTGTTGATTTACTAGGGCAAACCTCCTCCAATGGCCACCAAATTTGGACCAGAGGTTGGCATGGGGGAGGGTGAGGTGCACCCCCAATATGAAGCCATTTGGCTTTGTGGAAGTGTGGGGGCACTCACCCAAAGTTTTGCCTAAACCTAGGGTGCCCAAGGTTGTTTTGGTGAATTACCCGACCAAATCAACTCCATAAATCATGAAATTTTAACCAGTGACTCTACTTGCTCTCTAGGACCTCCCATCCAAATTTGGAATGGTTTTGATGTGTTTAGGGCACCTAATTAGGTCCCACAAGGATTATTGAATTTTTCCAAACACTATGGGGAAAAGTTCCCCAATCAACCTGATTTTTGGACATGTGTTAGATGTATATAATAGTAGCCTACCCTCCAAATTTCAAGCCATTTGGAGTTCTAGGTTGGTGTGGGCATCAAAAACAAGTTCTGGATAGCCATATGGACAGTCCCCACTAAAATGAGTGTTGTGCCCTAACCAGGACTCCAAATTGAGTGATTTCAATTTTGTATTAAACTAGACATCAAGGGCTACATTTTCTATGTTGACCACTTTTTCTGAATCGGCCTCTAACTATTTTTACCAGAATTAATAAGGAGCTGCATTTTTAATCACAGAAATAAGGGATTAATACTAAGGGCGCACGAATCTTAAAGCAGGATCCAACCGCGCCTGGTCATCTTCTTCCTCTGGCCAACGGCCAGGATCGCCCGCGCCTGGGCCACCTTGATCCCCGTTTTCCCGGCCACCTAGGCGCCGCCCCGGCCAGCCAATGCCGCCACCAACTTCGTTGAGGTGGTGGCCGGCGAATCGCGGTGGTTGGCCGGCCGGAAGTGGCCGGAATAGGGCGTTTAGGTCGGAAAGAAAAGCTCGATTTTGAGCTTCTTGGCCTGCCCGATCCAGAGTCGTTAGGGCTCGAACCTTGCCGCCGATTGAGGGGATCTATCCACTGAGAGAGGGGAAGAGAATTGGACCTGATTTGGGGCTTGAATCCTTGCCGACTGGGTGATTGCCATGGCCGACCTCCATGGTTTCCGAGTTCTGCAACCACCACACCAAACTGCCTGATTCCTTTGGGTGAGTGGGGGAAAATGCTCCTCTCTGCCTGGTGAAGCTTTTAAAGGCTTCAATTTGAGGAGAGGAAGGGCCTCCCCTTGATTGCCACCATTAATGGCCATGAATGGAATTTCGGCCATCATGAAAATCCTCCCAATCCAGCCCCCTTGTGGCCGGCCTTGGCTGTTAGACTTCTCCAAATTGAAGAGGGGAGATGCACCAATCCATTGGGAGAAGAAAGGGTGGCCCTTGGTCTCCTTTGGCCATTAATGGCCACCTTTCTCTCTCTTCCTCTTTCCTCCAAAACCCCCATTTCTCTCTCCTAATTACCATGGCCGAAATTTCTCTCTCTCTCATGCTTAATATCAGTCTACTAGGCTGGTCAAAAGGTCAATTTGGGCTTAGCCCAAATGGATTAGGCTAGGTTCAAGAGGTTTGACCTAAATTGGGCAATTTTGACTTTTGGTCCAATTGGCCAATTGGTGACCCTAGGATGGGGCTTTTGGGTCTTTTGGATTCCAAATTAGGTTTAGAAACTATTGGTGGGGTCAATTTGGTCACATGAGTCTTGGTTGACCCAATTTAAGCTGATTTGACCAAAACATGCTAAGTTGACTTTGGTCAAATTGAGCCCTAGGGTTGACCCAGTCAAGGGGCTTTTTGGTCCACTGGGTCCCCTATGATATGGTAAAACTATGGGTAGGGTCAATTTAATATGGTGATGGTCAATTAGGGCACTTAGTGAAGAATTGCCATTTTGACCTAACAAGGGCATTTTGGTCAATTTGCACCATTGGGGGTCCCATGATGGGGATTTTAGATCTACTAGGTCTCTTATGATATTCTAGACCTAGATGTGTGGTCAATTTGGCATGGTGAGGGTTAATTGACCCTAATTAGGCTACTTTGACCAATTTAGGGTTATGGTTGACTTTGGTCAATTGGCCTCTTTGGTTGACCCCAATGTGCCCTTGGTGCCCTAAGGGGACCCCTAAAGGGTTAGGGATACTATGGTGGGGTCAAATGGTCAAGATGAGGCCCTAAAATCCAACCCTAAGCTTGGTCACTAGAAATTGCTATTTGCAGACCAAGGTGGTTTTCTTCTTCTCACCTCAATTCACATGGCCTTGGGCTCTTCCTATGGTTTTGTCATCACAAAACCAACTTAGGGGTCTAGCTGCCTGGGGGATGTTACACTAAGCCTCCTGACTCTACTTGCCCGGAAACGGGTCCACTCGCCTGGAGGTGTCGGCCTACTCGTCGGACGCCCTCGGATCTACTCGCCAGGGGGTGCCAGCCTACTCGCCGGACACCCTTGGCTCTACTCGCCAGGGGGTGCCAGCCTACTCGCCGGACACCCTTGGCTCTACTCGCCAGGGGTGCCAGCCTACTCGCCGGACACCCTTGGCTCTACTCGCCAGGGGGTGCCAACCTACTCGCCGGACACCCTTGGCTCTTATCTGCCGAATAGGGGTTGTACACAATCCCCGCTCTTTGCGAGCTCGTTAGAGGTCGGAAAGAATAGTCCAACCTACTATTCTGCGGGGCTGCGCACTGACAGGGCCTTCTTCTATAAATAGGGTGAGGGTGTACCATGATCCCCTCATTCCAAGATGTCTTCTGGGGCGGGTTCTTCTCGGGCTGATAACCGGGTTCTCGCGGACGACGAACCCGAGGCGGCCGCAGTCCTAGACATCCTTGGCGAGTTTTCGACGCCTTGCCTCCCAGGTTCCGCGAGAAAAAGGAAGCATAGGAGAAAGAGGGCGGAACCCGAGCTGCGGGAGAGGTCCTCTACCGATCCCGACTCTACGGCCCGGTGCGATCCCCCACTTAAGAGGTCTACCGCTTCGCCGATCCCTGAAGAGCCCCACGCTGACGTTCCTCGCCGAGAGAAGGAGGGCGGGTCGAAGTCACCACCGGTGGGACTGAGGACGCGAGAACGCCTCCAATCCTTACGACCGGCCTGCTGCTCCCTCCCGCTTCTACTGTCCTGACGTTGGGTAAGGCTACGGTTTTCTTCCGATTATATCTACCAGGTCTTGACTTCATGCTCCGTGCAGCGCTCTCTACTCGCCCTCCTTTACAAGGGCAATCTGTTGCGGCGCCCTCAACGGATTTAGCGACCGCGTCGTCTTCAATTTTGGGGCGGGTTGGTTCAACTCCGGCTCCTCCCTTGCAACAGCCCATGTCTCAGTCTGGGATAGGTCAGCCCGCCCGCCCAACCTCGGGGGGGAAGTCGCTGACGATGGGCCCCTTGCTGGGGAAGACTGGTGTGATTCTTCGTCTATCCACCTCCACCGAGGGGTTGCGGACAGATCCACCTCGGCTTCCGGGAGAGGGCAACGCTTTGGAAGGTATTCGCCTCGCTATCTCGTCTCTATTCTTCTTTCTGTCTTATCCTTCTCGCCTGACTTCTCGTCTTCAGGCAGCCACGGGTCCCTCCCATCTAGTCGTCTACCGTCTTCTGACTCAATTTTGGGGTCGCCGCCGCCAGCGGAGTCCACTCCCTTGAGGGAGTTTCTCGCGGACCCCCCTGCCTTCAACGAGGAGTCATGGACTCGCCTAATGGCCGTCCTTCGGGCCCATGATTCCTTCTTGATGACTATGCCGCCGGCCGAGGTGAAGGCCCAATTGGTCAACCTGGGTGATCGCCTCGCCGAAGTGGAGGGACTTCACGACAACCTGCAGGGTGAAGACGGCCTACTTGGCCGGATGGATGATGCGGAGGCGAGGTTATATGAGGTGGAGACTCGCCAGAAGGCTACCGATGACGACCTTCATCGCTTTGCTCAGGTGGCGGGCACCGTGGGGGAGGCCTCCCTTTTGGAGGAGCACATTAGGCGAGGCGAGGAACACATCCGCCAAAGCGAAGGGATCCTGGAGAGGGCTCGCGAAGACTTGCGTGCGGCCCAAGGAATCGCTTGGAGAGCTCGCCACCCCCAACGCCCTCGCCGTCGGGGTCGCGGTCCGGTGCATCATGGTTGAGATCTTCAGGGATAGTCCCTTTCGAGACTGGGGGAGTAGCTTGAGTTACTTCTCTCTTCGTCGGATCCCTAGAACTAAATATTCCGAGCTAATAACTGACCCTCACAGGTTGGTAAGTAGCTCCCTAAGAATGACCCACTGGCTGCAGCGAGGAGGTCCCGCCACTAACCCGGAAATCTAACTTGATTTCCCCTCCCAAAAACCAGAAGCTGAGCCTGTCTCAGACAGCACAAGGAAGAAAGCACAGGCTCTCTCAAGGGGGGTGAATCTCTGCTGATCTGAGATATAATGGGTCTTATTTATAGGGAAAGACTTCTCAGGGGTAGAATGGTCCAGATGACCTGCGGATAGCGTAACTCCGCCTTACTATTTTACTAAACGCACTCCAAATTGGTCTGCAGGTAGCCAGACTCCGCTGTCCCGAAGGGCTATAGGCAGACCATCAGGGGTGCCCAGATGATTCTACTCCCCAGAATTTGACTCTACTCACCAAGGGAGGCACTGGTCTACTTGCCAAGCCTCCTGACTCTACTCGCCCGAAAACGGGTCCACTCGCCACGGGGTGCCAGCCTACTCGCCGGACACCCTTGGCTCTTATCTGCTGAATAGGGGTTGTACACAATCCCCGCTCTTTGCGAGCTCGTTAGAGGTCGGAAAGAAGAGTCCAACCTACTATTCGGCGGGGCTGCGCGCTGACAGGGCCTTCTTCTATAAATAGGGTGAGGGTGTACCATGATCCCCTCATTCCAAGATGTCTTCTGGGGCGGGTTCTTCTCGGGCTGATAACCGGGTTCTCGCGGACGAGGAACCCGAGGCGGCCGCAGTCCTAGACATCCTTGGCGAGTTTTCGACGCCTTGCCTCCCAGGTTCCGCGAGAAAAAGGAAGCATAGGAGAAAGAGGGCGGAACCCGAGCTGCGGGAGAGGTCCTCTACCGATCCCGACTCTACGGCCCGGTGCGATCCCCCACTTAAGAGGTCTACCGCTTCGACGATCCCTGAAGAGCCCCACGCTGACGTTCCTCGCCGAGAGAAGGAGGGCGGGGTCGAAGTCACCACCGGTGGGACTGAGGACGCGAGAACGCCTCCAATCCTTACGACCGGCCTGCTGCTCCCTCCCGCTTCTACCGTCCTGACGTTGGGTAAGGCTACGGTTTTCTTCCGATTATATCTACCAGGTCTTGACTTCATGCTCCGTGCAGCGCTCTCTACTCTCCCTCCTTTACAAGGGCAATCTGTTGCGGCGCCCTCAACTGATTTAGCGACCGCGTCATCTTCAATTTTGGGGCGGGTTGGTTCAACTCCGGCTCCTCCCTTGCAACAGCCCCTGTTTTAGTCTGGGATAGGTCAGCCCGCCCGCCCAACCTCGGGGGGGAAGTCGCTGATGATGGGCCCCTTGCCGGGGAGGACTGGTGTGGTTCTTCGTCTATCCACCTCCACCGAGGGGTTGCGGACAGATCCACCTCGGCTTCCGGGAGAGGGCAACGCGTTGGAAGGTATTCGCCTCGCTATCTCGTCTCTATTCTTCTTTCCGTCTTTTCCTTCTCACCTGACTTCTCGTCTTCAGGCAGCCACAGGTCCCTCCCGTCTAGTCGTCTACCGTCTTCTGACTCGATTTTGGGGTCGCCGCCGCCAGCGGAGTCCACTCCCTTGAGGGAGTTTCTCGCGGACTCCCTGCCTTCAACGAGGAGTCATGGACTCGCCTGATGGCCGTCCTTCGGGCCCATGATTCCTTCTTGATGACTATGCCGCCGGCCGAGGTGAAGGCCCAATTGGTCAACCTGGGTGATCGCCTCGCCGAAGTGGAGGGACTTCACGACAACCTGCAGGGTGAAAACGGCCTACTTGGCCGGATGGATGATGCGGAGGCGAGGTTATATGAGGTGGAGACTCGCCAGAAGGCTACCGATGACGACCTTCATCGCTTTGCTCAGGTGGCGGGCACCGTGGGGGAGGCCTCCCTTTTGGAGGAGCACATTAGGCGAGGCGAGGAACACATCCGCCAAAGCGAAGGGATCCTGGAGAGGGCTCGCGAAGACTTGCATGCGGCCCAAGGAATCGCTTGGAGAGCTCGCCACCCCCAACGCCCTCGTCGTCGGGGTCGCGGTCCGGTGCATCATGGTTGAGATCTTCAGGGATAGTCCCTTTCGAGACTGGGGGAGTAGCTTGAGTTACTTCTCTCTTCGTCGGATCCCTAGAACTAAATATTCCGAGCTAATAACTGACCCTCACAGGTTGTTAAGTAGCTCCTTAAGAATGACCCACTGGCTGCAGCGAGGAGGTCCCGCCACTAACCCGGAAATCTAACTTGATTTCCCCTCCCAAAAACCAGAAGCTGAGCCTGTCTCAGACAGCACAAGGAAGAAAGCACAGGCTCTCTCAAGGGGGGTGAATCTCTGCTGATCTGAGATATAATGGGTCTTATTTATAGGGAAAGACTTCTCAGGGGTAGAATGGTCCGGATGACCTGCGGATAGCGTAACTCCGCCTTACTATTTTACTAAACGCACTCCAAATTGGTCTGCAGGTAGTCAGACTCCGCTGTCCCGAAGGGCTATAGGCAGACCATCAGGGGTGCCCAGATGATTCTACTCCCCAGAATTTGACTCTACTCACCAAGGGAGGCACCGGTCTACTTGCCAAGCCTCCTGACTCTACTCGCCCGGAAACGGGTCCACTCGCCAGGGGGTGCCAGCCTACTCGTCGGACACCCTTGGCTCTACTCGCCAGGGGGTGCCAGCCTACTCGCCGGACACCCTTGGCTCTTATCTGCCGAATAGGGGTTGTACACAATCCCCGCTCTTTGCGAGCTCGTTAGAGGTTGGAAAGAAGAGTCCAACCTACTATTCGGCGGGGCTGCGCGCTGACAGGGCCTTCTTCTATAAATAGGGTGAGGGTGTACCATGATCGCCTCATTCCAAGATGTCTTCTGGGGCGGGTTCTTCTCGGGCTGATAACCGGGTTCTCGCGGACGAGGAACCCGAGGCGGCCGCAGTCCTAGACATTCTTGGCGAGTTTTCGACGCCTTGCCTCCCAGGTTCCGCGAGAAAAAGGAAGCATAGGAGAAAGAGGGTGGAACCCGAGCTGCGGGAGAGGTCCTCTACCGATCCCGACTCTACGGCCCAGTGCGATCCCCCACTTAAGAGGTCTACCGCTTCGACGATCCGTGAAGAGCCCCACGCTGACGTTCCTCGCCGAGAGAAGGAGGGCGGGGTCGAAGTCACCACCGGTGGGACTGAGGACGCGAGAACGCCTCCAATCCTTACGACCGGCCTGCTGCTCCCTCCCGCTTCTACCGTCCTGACGTTGGGTAAGGCTACGGTTTTCTTCCGATTATATCTACCAGGTCTTGACTTCATGCTCCGTGCAGCGCTCTCTACTCGCCCTCCTTTACAAGGGCAATCTGTTGCGGCGCCCTCAACGGATTTAGCGACCGCGTCATCTTCAATTTTGGGGCGGGTTGGTTCAACTCCGGCTCCTCCCTTGCAACAGCCCCTGTTTCAGTCTGGGATAGGTCAGCCCGCCCGCCCAACCTCGGGGGGGGGGAAGTCGCTGACGATGGGCCCCTTGCCGGGGAGGACTGGTGTGGTTCTTCGTCTATCCACCTCCACCGAGGGGTTGCGGACAGATCCACCTCGGCTTCCGGGAGAGGGCAACGCGTTGGAAGGTATTCGCCTCGCTATCTCGTCTCTATTCTTCTTTCCGTCTTATCCTTCTCACCTGACTTCTCGTCTTCAGGCAGCCACGGGTCCCTCCCGTCTAGTCGTCTACCGTCTTCTGACTCGATTTTGGGGTCGCCGCCGCCAGCGGAGTCCACTCCCTTGAGGGAGTTTCTCGCGGACTCCCCTGCCTTCAACGAGGAGTCATGGACTCGCCTGATGGCCGTCCTTCGGGCCCATGATTCCTTCTTGATGACTATGCCGCCGGCCGAGGTGAAGGCCCAATTGGTCAACCTGGGTGATCGCCTCGCCGAAGTGGAGGGACTTCACGACAACCTGCAGGGTGAAAACGGCCTACTTGGCCGGATGGATGATGCGGAGGCGAGGTTATATGAGGTGGAGACTCGCCAGAAGGCTACTGATGACGACCTTCATCGCTTTGCTCAGGTGGCGGGCACCGTGGGGGAGGCCTCCCTTTTGGAGGAGCACATTAGGCGAGGCGAGGAACACATCCGCCAAAGCGAAGGGATCCTGGAAAGGGCTCGCGAAGACTTGCGTGCGGCCCAAGGAATCGCTTGGAGAGCTCGCCACCCCCAACGCCCTCGCCGTCGGGGTCGCGGTCCGGTGCATCATGGTTGAGATCTTCAGGGATAGTCCCTGTTCTTTCTTTTGATTTTTTTTGAGAGCCTGCTCAGCAATCTAACTCGCGACCCACGGGTCCTTGTAATCCTCAGGCGTCCTTTTATGTCCCTTTACTTGTACTCGCGCGGGGCGCCCCAAGAATGTTTATCATATATTTACATGTTCTTTTTGTGCTTGTGTGGTATGCTTCCTTCGTTCGTTATTCTTCCCTTTTCTGATGGGCATGCGTTCTTTCTATATCTATTCGCTGCTTAGGGCCTACTCGCCACGCTAGATGATCTGCTCGCTCGCGGTTAGGCCTGGGGGCAGGGTCTATAAATAGAGGGCCCTCCTGCGCTGGTAGGTACGCTTCCCTACCCTTCTCAGGCATCCTGTCTCTGAACCTCCTCCACCGAATTCCCTTGCTCCTACTCGCGGCCCGCTATGGTGAAAGAACCATCCGAGGAGGGGCGCGCCTTCTGCGTCCGCAATTTCAGGGCGCACAACTTTCCCAGCTCGCAGACCCTCAGCGAGGAGTTGGCGGATATCGAGAATCGTTATCTGCCCCCGGGCTACACCGCGAGGCAGCCAGGACCGGGCGAGTTTCTCAACTCGCTGTATAGTGGAGAGCTCGCCCTTCCCTTGGCACACTTCCAGGTAGGGTTGAGGCTGCCCCTGTGGCCTGAGGTTCGTCAAGTCTTCCGGTATTTCGGGATGATCCCTGCTCAGGTCAACCCCAACGCGATCAGCGTCCTGGTCGCTTATGCCTGCTACCTCCGCGGAGAGAAAATAGAGTTCAACCTCTCCACCTTCCGCAAAGTGATGACCCTGAAGGCGACCATCGACGGCACCTTGTTTTTCACCAGCGTGTGCGTCAAGGTTGCCGAGACCTTTAATAAGGTCCACCATTGGACGGACAAATTCATCCTGGTGCGGGGCGACTACGGCAACATTCCCTTCGCCCCCATCCAGAAGACGGAGGCAGAGTACCGACCGCCTCGCCTGAGGGGAGACGCGCTCGAACTCTACCGTTTCCTGAAGGACAAGGTCTTGGACGTCGTCTTCCTGCGGCAGGGCGTGGATCAACTCGCCTTCGTTAATCCGGGAGCGGGTAAATCTTACTCGCCTCGCGGCATTGATCATCTATTCCTAGTGGGGGTGGTTACTAACTGTCTCGTGTTTAAATGCAGGAGAACGCACCGTCCCCCTCCTACCCCCTCATGATGCTTCTCGGCAACGGTCAAGTGAGCCTTCCAGGGAGGGGTCTCTCGCAGGGGTGGTGGTCACGGTGGACAGCGAACCGGCCTCGCCGGTGGACAAGGGAAAGGGGCAGGTAGATCCCGAAGCCGCCTCGGCAAGCGAGCCGCGGCCAAAAAAGCGGAGGACAGGGGGTTCTTCCTCCCGCCTTCCGGCGAGTCCCCCCCCCCCCCCCCCCGACCCTTCCACTCACCCGCATTACGGGCTGGGGATGCGGAGTAAGGACTCCCGGGGCGACCCCCTCATGATATGGGATCACGAGGCGAACCGGGTTTCCGTGAGTGCGCTCCTCCCTTCTTGGGAGGATTTCGAGGAGGTCGGCGATCAGGCGTTCAATCTGATCTTTGGGTTGTACGGGCGAGATAACGCCGAGGTACTCGCGGAGGTTCCTATCCGCGAGTTGGCCAACCTAAGTTGCCGCTCCGCCCTCCGGACAGCCGAGCTGATTCATCAGACCGCGCGGCGGGGGATTCAGTCGAATAGGCGGCTCCGCGACCTGGGCGCCGCCCACGCGGAGTTGGAAAAGAAGATGATTGAGAGGGATAGGGAGATAGCAGAGCTCCAGGCCAAGGGGGTTCCCCCTCCCGAGGTATTTAGCCCGCCTCGCCCCCGTCCTACTTGCTTAATATTGGGATTGGCTAATGTCTCGTTTCTCAGGAGGCCGCGGTGGCGCTAGTGACGCGGATATCAGAACTGGAGGAGAAACTCGTCGCCTCGCAGCGTCAGGTCGATTTTCTCGGTAATCGCCTCGCCGAAGCCGAGTCTGAAATAGAGGAACTTCGCCACCCCAGCCGGGGGGAGTCGTCGAATGCGCCAACCCTCCACTTTACCCCTGCTCAAATCGTCGAGACGCGCCGGAAGCTGGCGGTCGCGACCGCGGTGTTCGTGCGGGAGCGCCTCCGGCGCCGCTTCATGCTTACTGCTGATGGGGCCCAGGTTGATCTCGCCACCCTTCTTCCAGAGTTATACCGCGAGGCGGTGAATCCTGCTCCCACCGAGGCCCAAGATGAGAACTCCTCTAGCGGGTCAGAAGAAGAGGGTCCGTACGTCTAACCCTTTTGGATTTGTAACAATAAACTTATCTGGGCATGTTTATTTTGGGTGTACTCGCCATTCTCCTCGTATTTTCCTTGATGCGTTTTGCTTTGTTTTATTCTGTGGTTATGTCGCTCATGCTAAGGATCAATTTTTACGCATACGCATTTTCTACTCGCCCTTAGGGTGTACTCGCGCGTGACTGTGACTCGCACAGGAGGGTTCTTTTATAGATTCGGCGCCCAGGCCCCCCTTCCCTGGTCACTAAAGCGAGGAGGCTGGCGGAAGACTCGCCGCTCTGGTTGCTCATGCGTTCGCACTGGGACTTCCTGCGAGGCGGTAAGATGGCGGCGGTGTCGGACTCGCCTCGGAGGGATGTTGATACCACTCGCCTCGCCCACCTGTTCATCCTCCCCTGAGGTGGTAACAAGGTTCTAGTACACTATAGGGTACAACCCTCACTCGAGGGGGCAAGTAGTCAGCCTGCAGGGGAGGAGCCCAGTGCTACGACCTGGTCAACGGCAACAACACATCTCAAGGACTTAGAACACACTCGAGGGGGCAAGTAGCCGGCCTGCAGGGGAGGAGCCCAGTGCTACGGCCTGGTCTACGGCAACAACACATCTCGAGGACTTAGAACACACTCGAGGGGGCAAGTAACCGGCCTGCAGGGGAGGAGCCCAGTGCTACGGCCTGGTCTACGGCAACAACACATCTCGAGGACTTAGAACTCACTCGAGGGGGCAAGTAGCCAGCCTGCAGGGGAGGAGCCCAGTGTTACGGCCTGGTCTACGGCAACAACACATCTCGAGGACTTAGAACTCACTCGAGGGGGCAAGTAGCCGGCCTGCAGGGGAGGAGCCCAGTGCTACGGCCTGGTCTACGGCAACAACACATCTCGAGGACTTAGAACTCACTCGAGGGGGCAAGTAGCCGGCCTGCAAGGGAGGAGCCCAGTGCTACGGCCTGGTCTACGACAACAACACATCTCGAGGACTTAGAACTCACTCGAGGGGGCAAGTAGCCGGCCTGCAGGGGAGGAGCCCAGTGTTACGGCCTGGTCTACGGCAACAACACATCTCGAGGACTTAGAACTCACTCGAGGGGGCAAGTAGCCGGCCTGCAGGGGAGGAGCCCAGTGCTACGGCCTGGTCTACGACAACAACACATCTCGAGGACTTAGAACTCACTCGAGGGGGCAAGTAGCCGGCCTGCAGGGGAGGAGCCCAGTGCTACGGCCTGGTCTATGGCAATAACACATCTCGAGGACTTAGAACTCACTCGAGGGGGCAAGTAGCCGGCCTGCAGGGGAGGAGCCCAGTGCTACGGCCTGGTCTACGGCAACAACACATCTCGAGGACTTAGAACTCACTCGAGGGGGAAAGTAGCCGGCATGCAGGGGAGGAGCCCAGTGTTACGGCCTGGTCTACGGCAACAACACATCTCGAGGACTTAGAACTCACTCGAGGGGGCAAGTAGCCGGCCTACAGGGGAGGAGCCCAGTGCTACGGCCTGGTCTACGGCAACAACACATCTCGAGGACTTAGAACTCACTCGAGGGGGCAAGTAGCCGGCCTGCAGGGGAGGAGCCCAGTGCTACGGCCTGGTCTACGGCAACAACACATCTCGAGGACTTAGAACTCACTCGAGGGGGCAAGTAGCCGGCCTGCAGGGGAGGAGCCCAGTGCTGCGGCCTGGTCTACGGCAACAACACATCTCGAGGACTTAGAACTCACTCGAGGGGGCAAGTAGCCGGCATGCAGGGGAGGAGCCCAGTGCTACGGCCTGGTCTACGGCAACAACACATCTCGAGGACTTAGAACTCACTCGAGGGGGCAAGTAGCCGGCCTGCAGGGGAGGAGCCCAGTGCTACGGCCTGGTCTACGGCAACAACACATCTCGAGGACTTAGAACTCACTCGAGGGGGCAAGTTTTATTAAGGATAGAAAAGTCAATACACATGCGCCACTTCCCCTCTCCCTTCCTCACCATTACAACATTGGAGACCCAGCCTGGGTACTGGATCTCCGACACAAACCCTGCTTCCAGCAGCTTCTTGACCTCCTCCCTGATGGGCTCGGCTAGGGTGGTGGCGGTTGCTCTCTTCTTCTGTTGGATGGGGTGGACTCCTTTATCCAAGTTGAGATGATGGCAGGCGACGTTCGCGTCGATGCCTGGCATATCGGCTGCGCTCCACGCAAAGATGTCCGCGTTCTTTCGGATGCAGGACATGATCTTCTCCTTATCTTCCTCTTCCAGCTCCCTGCTGATCTTCACCTTTCCCGGCCTCCCGCCTTCAGCCAGGATCTCCTTCTCCTCCACTTCTTCGGCTGCTTCCAGCCTTGCCGTCTTCTCTGCTTCTTCGGCCGCTTCCTGCCTCGCCATCTCCTCCATCACCAGGTCCACCGCCTCTGCCTCCTCCTTCCAGCTGATCATGTTGACAGCGTTAAGATAACACTGCCTTGCCACCTTAGGATCGCTTCGGATCCGGATCTGCACCCCTCCTTGGTTATACTTAAGACACTGGTGGTAGGAGGAGGGCACACACTTGTAGGCGCTGATAAGCGGCCTGCCGAAGATGGCATTGTAACTGCTGGGGGCGTCCACGATGACGAACCTGCAGCACTTAGTGGTTCCTCCCAGCGTCACCACCAACTCCACACCTCCCTCTACTTCCTTTCTCTCTCCCGCAAATCCAAAGAGCGGCCCCTCCGTCGAGGTAACCCTCTTCTCTTCCACCTTCATGACATCGAACGCTTTCTAGAACACGACATTGACGGAGCTCCCATTATCCACCAGGATGCGAGAGACCGTATAGTTTTCTATCGCGGCCTTGATCACCACAGCGTCGCAGAAAGGGTTTTCGTTCCCCAACATGTCTTCCTCCGAGAAAGTGATCTCTCCTGACGGTGGCGGAATCTGGGAGGTAGAGGCCACGCTCTTCCGATACACGGCGTTGAGGCTCCCCCTCCGGGTCGCCTCCAACCCTGCTCCTCCGTGGATGACTCCTATCCCCCCATGGGCTCCCAGATCCCCCCTATCCTCACACCTCCTTGGGGCGGGGGCTCCTCCCCCTTCGATCCTCAGCATGTCTCCTTCTCGCCTCTCATGCCCTTCCTGGGCTCCTCCAGCTCCCCTCCTCAACTCCAAGAACTCAGGGCACGTGGCCGTCGCGTGGCCCTCCAACTGATGGAAGTCGCAGTAGGGCATCGCCCGACGCTCTTCTCCACCTCGAGGCTGTCGCGGCCTTCCTCCTCTTCCTCGTCCTCGTCCTCTCCTGATCACATTAGCTTCTCTGGGCGGTGTTCGGTTTTGCCCCCACTGACCTTGCCTCCACTCGGGGGAGTGACAACGGTCTCGTCGCTCCGGGGAATACCTCCCTCCCGGTCTCCCTTGGTAGCCCCCTCCAGCAGGTCTCCAGGCCGGCCGGCGGGGCGGAGCCTGGAACCTCCTCTCCTGATCTCGTTGATCCCGGTTCTCCCGGGACCCTCCCTCTTCTCGCCTCCTCGGCTCACTCCTCTTCTTGGACTCGCGTCGGCCGCTCCCCTCTCCTTCTTTCTCCCCTCCCTCCAATCTGGCTAACTTGGCTACGAACTCTAGGCTGGTTGCCTCCCCCGCGATCTGCCTTCCGGCCCGATCGACTAACTCTTCGAACGATAGAGGGGGATTGCGAGTGATCTCCATCTTGAAAAACCATGGCTGCAACCCCAGCTTGAATGCCAAGATTAGGGTATGTCCAGGGACCTCTTGGACCAGGAGGATCTCCTCCTGAAAGCGATCCAAATACGACCCGAGCATCTCCTGGGGTCTCTGCTTGATAAGGAAAAGATCTTCTGAACCCTTCCTCCTCTTCTTGGACGTGGAGAAGCGGAGCAAATAACTTCTGCGCAGGTCATCGAACCTGTAGACGCTTCCCGCCGGTAACTGGTGGAACCAATCTCTGGCTTTTTCTTGGAAGGTTATGGCGAACAACCGACATTTGAAGGGATCCGTCATCGGCTTGATGGAGACCATATCTTCAAACCACTGCAGATGCTTGACGGGATCTTCTTTCCTGGAGTAGAAACTCATGGCGGGCTCCGTGAATCCTGCAGGAATGGGAGCGGACAGCACCAACTCGCAGAACGGACTGCGCGGGGCGAGCTGGCGGATGGGACGGACTTGGTCGTACTCGCCCTCTGACTGGCGAGTCTCCGTCGGGCTGGTAAAGTGCACTCGCGCGCGGAGCGGCTGGTCTTCCTCCCCTAGGAGCGCTTCCCTGCCGAGGAGCTGACTAGGACCTGCCTCCGTGGGCGAGGCGACTGCGACAGGGGGGGATACTCCCACCTCGGCGCGAGGCGTGAGTAAGCTCCGGATGGTATCCTCCATCGCCTTCATCCCCTGCTCGAAGACACTCTTGGTCAAGAACTCGCCCGAAGGCGGCGAGTTCCCCTGGCCGGTTCTCAGCTCGTCACGTTCAGTCATGGGATCGTCAGATGAGATTTTCTTCTCTCGCTACAGTCCACGCTCACCGCACCAAAAATGTTGGAACCCGGATACCGGTCCAACTTGTTCGAGACTGGGGGAGTAGCTTGAGTTACTTCTCTCTTCGTCGGATCCCTAGAACTAAATATTCCGAGCTAAGAACTGACCCTCACATGTTGGTAAGTAGCTCCCTAAGAATGACTCACTGGCTGCAGCGAGGAGGTCCCGGCACTAACCCGGAAATCTAACTTGATTTCCCCTCCCAAAAACCAGAAGCTGAGCCTGTCTCAGACAGCACAAGGAAGAAAGCACAGGCTCTCTCAAGGGGGTGAATCTGTGTTGATCTGAGACATAATGGGTCCTATTTATAGGGAAAGACTTCTCAGGGGTAGAATGGTCCGGATGACCTGCGGATAGCGTAACTCCGCCTTACTATTTTACTAAACGCACTCCAAATTGGTCTGCAGGTAGCCAGACTCCGCTGTCCCGAAGGGCTATAGGCAGACCATCAGGGGTGCCCAGATGATTCTACTCCCCAGAATTTGACTCTACTCGCCAAGGGAGGCACCGGTCTACTTGCCAAGCCTCCTGACTCTACTCGCCCGGAAACGGGTCCACTCGCCTGGAGGTGTCGGTCTACTCGTCGGACGCCCTCGGATTTACTTGCCAGGGGGTGCCAGCCTACTCGCCGGACACCCTTGGCTCTACTCGCCAGGGGGTGCCAGCCTACTCGCCGGACACCCTTGGCTCTACTCGCCAGGGGGTGCCAGCCTACTCGCCGGACACCCTTGGCTCTACTCGCCAGGGGGTGCCAGCCTACTCGCCGGACACCCTTGGCTCTTATCTGCCGAATATGGGTTGTACAATCCCAACTATGGGCTTTATATGTACAAGTTTTATTGTTATTGAACATCATAATATGAGACTATTTACTAGGGCATTACCTTACCAATATCAATATCTGTTTATAAAGTCCTACCCTAGTCGAGCCAAGGCTAACCTTCCTTTCACTTATGCCACTAACTTTTGTTGAGGTGAAATCAAAGATTCAGTAATTCTCTTCCTTTCAAATTAATGCGGAAGTTCAATGAGAAAAATTTTGCGGGGGAGTAAATAGTTTTGAAGAAAGCACACACACATCACCGAAATTCTTAATGAAGCTTTATCTTCTATCGACTAACGGATTTGCGAGATATGAGCTCTTAGGATTGTAAAGCTTATCAGTTAAGTAAAGCGGATTTCTTGAGAATGCTTTGATTAATTTCTGTGAGAAAAAGGATCATTGAACTCTATCTTTGCAGTTTATCTTTCACCTACTGCAATAGTAAGAATTAACTTGCTAGGGACCAGCAAGGATTTAAGTGTTGGGGTGTTGATAACTTCCAAAACGGAAGTCATCTTTGCCGATATTTCCTATGAATTACTCAATTAAATCAATTAAAATAGGTTTAAATGATATTGAAATAGAAGTAAACTCGTATTTATTTGAGTTGTGGCTAATTTGGTCTTTTTCTGATGGATTTGGACTAGATGCGGCGATGGAATGTGCTTGGAAGAAGAAAATTTTGGTTAAATTTCATAGCAGGCAAAGAGGTTGCAACGTCCGAAATTAAATAGTTGCAACCTCACAACTTCTGTTCAGCAAAGTAAAGCAGCGCAGGTGGGTTGTTGCAACTCCCAGAAATAAAAGGTTGCAACAACCTGATGGCGAGTTTAAAATCGGAAATTTGAAATCTGGCGCTGAATATAATTACGAAAAGCTGCGACTCTTGAGACTCTTGGACAGGATTTATTGGGCGGTTATGGCAGGAAATAAAGGGGGGATTTGAAGGATTTTCAAGAAGGAATTCAGAAGGGAACCAGAGAGGAGATTTGTGGAGATAGGGCACACAAGAGAGGGCCGAATTTACTGTTCACTAGATCTGAAGGAAGAAGAAGCCACGCAACAAATCCAGTTCCGTGCAAGGCTTGGTGACAATAGTCCTTGTAGGGGCATTCTGGGAGATCAATTGGTTGGCTCGTTCTACTTTGAATCATTATGTTTATTGAATCATCTCTCACATTTCTTGTGCTTTTGACCATGATGAACTAATTCGCTTGCGAGTTTTATATGTTGTGAACTATTCGAAGTTTGCTTTAATGTTTACATGAACGATTGAGTTTAAATTTGGTTTATTTCTTGAATTTTATTCTCTTCTTTAGTGATGATGTTAAGAGATTACCATCTTGTGCTTCCTACTGCGTTCTATATGCGAGAGCTGCGTTCGCAAGTCTCGAGAATTTAATTTGGCTACATATGATTTAGCGTATCGCTATCATTCTAGTTGTGGAATTGAGATCCGTATTTTTATGCTTATGTTTACTTGTGTGGTCTTCATTTAAGGCTACTCACTAAATGTGCATATGGCGATGATGAAATCGAGAGATGCTCATCGCGAATCTAGGATTTCCACAAGATAAAACTAGTGTGAATTCAATTGAATTTTTCTTCACAAAAAGCAAACTAAGATTATGGATCATCATATGAAACTCGTATTTCTCATTATTATATTCTCAACTTAGTTTACTTTCGTGATTTAGTTTAATTACACTCTTTCAAAACCTTGTGATTTTTGCTTGACTTAGAAGAAGAGATAATTGCTAGTACTCATAAGCTTTGAAAAATTATTGTCTCTGTGGGTTCGACACTCTACTCTCCATTTAATACTTGACGCGATACGTTCACTTGCGTAGCATCTATATAATCATCACAACAAAACGTGCATCAGCGCCGGCCGCGCCGATGAGCCTGCGGCGATTCGACGTCTCCGACCTGGATGACTTATGGATCTGGGCCTCAGACGAGCAGGTGGCGGTTGTCGATCATCGAAATGAGACAGTACTCCCGACTCTCGATCGAGCCCGTGATTCTGTGCCATCATCGCCGGCGGCAGGCCCGTCGGTGTTGTTTCGCTTAAGTTACCGGAGCCAGAATTAGGTTCGTAACAGAAACAAGATGAAGATGAAGTCGATCGTCCCCATCAGCCGGATCTGCTCCAACGAATCATTCTTCAATGCGCAGAAAGGAGAAAACCTAAAACAACGGAATGTTAGTCACCCGACTCTCACCCAAAACTTAAATTAGTTGAAAATTAAGAAAAGGGGAGATTTGTCGGAGCAAGAACTCTCGGAACTGATTGTTAAGAGATTTTTCATCGCTGTGGAAGAATTTAATGGCATTGTGGAGAAATTTCATGGTGTTTATATGTTTTTAAATTATGGGTCATTATATTGGCAGCCCGTGAATGGCTATTTGCAGCCCATTTATAATAGCAACCCGAGAAGTCGATATTTGCAGCCCGATGAATATTGGCACCCCAAATTTTAAAAATAAAATTAGAGCCTAAGAAATCATATTTAATTAACAATAACTGTTCATACTCCTTAGTAAATTTAATAAATAACATGATAATCTTTGAATATTTATATGTCCTCCAACAAAATTTACAAAAAAAGATCGGATAAAAGAATGTCGCTCTACTAAATGCTTCTCCCCTGCAAATGTAAAGTTAACAAACTATTGTAAATTCTATGCAATTTTATGACTACTAGATATACAAGTATTGTTAAAGAACTAACCATTTTTGGCATAATAGTTAGCTCTTTTATGCAGCTTCAAAAGTCATAAAATGTTTTGCAATTTGTACATGTAATATATTTATAGGTATTTTATAGAAACATTAGGAGTAATAATGAAAATAAGTGCTCATATCATGAAAAATCTCAGAGTCGCGTTATTAACGGTATGTCTAATTGTTCTGCTACCTCCGTATGAGATGTTGCCCAAACTAGAAATACTCGCGGCAATGGACATTCTTCACCCAATCGCAACTGAATGTAGTGATTTCCATTTATAAAATCAATGCAAATAAGCATTCAAGTCTCAGGCGGAGCCTAATGTAGCGGAAGGAAAGTGAACAAAATGTCCTATTAGTAATGAAATGTCTTTCGACATCGATTGAAGCTTTTTCAGAGTTATCACTATACGTCAACAATTTCATACTTTCATTGGAACTCATTTCAGTCTAAATCAAAGATTAATAAAAATTGTTTAAGAACCCTACTTGAAAAAAATTGAAACAAAACTGAAATGCTAGAAGATCATGACAAAACTGAAATAAAACAAATAATAAAAATTTGAAACAAAATTGAAATGCAAGTAGATGAAACCCTAGTTTTAGATCATCACAAATCTTTAAAAAAATGAAATCTGTTTCTCTCTAAATGGTAAAGAAGTCCTCTAATAGTGCTTAGGAATAACAAAAAACCTAAATGAGGATAAAAGGAGGAGAGAGAAAAACATATACCATATTAGGGCTTTTTTCGGGGGAACTGGGCGGTTGTGGGCGGCCGGCGCCGAGACGAGCGTCGAGAGGGGCGGTTGTTGGCGGCCGACGATTGTGGGCTCAGGCCACTGGAGGTTGTTGGCGGCCGGCGCTTGTCGAGGGGCTAAGGCGTGGCGCGAGGGTTTCGCGAGGGGTTGGTTCAAGAAATCGAGGAGGAGGGCTGGTTCAGGAAAGAATTAAAAGGGGTTGCCTTTAGAGGGTTTTTTATTTAAATTTAATATATTTTTTTGGGTTTTTTAGGCCAAATAGGGTCTGTCAATATAAAGACCTAAATTATTTTTGGTGTGTCATTATAGATTTGATGTGCAAATATATGAATTTGGGTTGCTTTTATATTTTGGTTGTACATATCCATTATTTGTGTGCATATAACACCACTATATATATATATATATATATATATATTATACGAGCAGCTCCGCATGGGCTTCGCCCGTGCTCGTTGACTCTTAGCGGGTTGCGCCCGCATTCGAGCGGGCTGAGGCCGCATTCGACAGTACTCGGATGACGACGGCTGGCTTCGCCCACAACATATACATATGAGTACTCAAAATTACCGTAAAAAATATACATCAATATTTTATAATTATTTTTTTCAAAAACATTTATATTTTTAACAAAAAATCATTTTAAAGTAAACCATTATATTTCGAAATTACTTTTTGTCGGCCTAATGATAACCTACCAATAGTAGGTCTAGGAGATCTACTAACCAATTTCTATGAGTTATTGCGCGCCTTTTGAAAATACATTTTGTACATGCATTTTTAGGAAAAGTGTTCAACACGAAAATTGTAGATCTCGTCGAGATCCACAACTTTCGTGTTGAACACTTTTCCTAAAAATAAATATACAAGACGTATTTTCTTGTTATTTTCAAAAATTCACTATAGTTACGATCAAGGTGATTTTAGGGCCTTGTGCGTGCATTTTTAGGAAAAGTGTTCAACACGAAAGGTTTAGATCTCGACGAGATCTACAATTTTCGTGTTGAACACTTTTCCTAAAAATGCATGTACAAAGCGTATTTTCAAAAGTCGCGTAATAACTCATAAAAATTGATTTGCTAGCAACCAAAAAGAGTTTGCTTATAAAAGCACCCTATTTTTATTATAAGGATATGATGTAATTACACAAATAGTTATTACATTTTATGAATTTTCTTTTTTTTTTATGATATATGTTAAGTTATTGGAGTAAAGAATGAAGATATATTTGCAATTTTGAATGTTGCATCAAAGTCAACTTCTTCTATATAGTAGTTAAAGATATGGATAGATACATATATTATTTTATTTTCGTCCATAATAATGATTGTCAAAATATAAATCTTTAAATAAATCAATAGGAAGGATGTAGAAATTCCTAAATTGTTAACCGCAACCTGATTTTGACTAGTCGCATCCCAAAATAAAAAAAACATATATTTTATGTGGTTAATTAACGGCAACCCGAACACTTCTCTCTTCCTTCCTCCCGATGTTAGTCGTTGTTCGCAGACATGTCCCGCCCAAGTACATCCTTGATTCATCCTGTCCGATCTCAAAAATCCACAACACTCTTATTTCCCCGGGCTCCGGCGAGCAAGCCGTCATCGTGCAGCAGACTCAAACCATCCATCGCCGTCTTCATCAGTAACTTGTTTTTTTTGCCACGAAGGGGGCGTACGAGCTGGACGAGCCCAAATATTGGGTTGCGGCAAGCCAAAAATCGGGTTGCGGATAATTCGGGTGCAACAAGCAAAAATCAGGTTGCGGTTAACAATCATCATTTCTTTAACTATTAGAGGCAGAATCTTTGATTTATCAGTGAGTGGAATAGTACCCAACAAGGGACAAATCCGAGAGATGTTAAATCATTCAGTTCAACAACAAAATATTATAAGAGAATTTATAAATGGGTGATGTTATGGGCAAATCGTTTTTGGCTATGGGCAAATCATCAAAACTTAAAAAAAAATACGCACTTTTTGAAAATACGTCTTATAGGTGCATTTTTAGGAAAATTATTCAACATCAAAGTTGTAGATCTCGTCGAGATCTACAACTTTCGTGTTGAACATTTTACCTAAAAATCTACGGGTTAGGCGTATTTTCAAAATGTGCGAGATTATTGTGAAATGTTTCGTGCATTTTGAAAATGCGCTTAACCCATGCATTTTTAGGCAAAATGTTCAACACGAAAGTTGTAGATCTCGACGAGATCTACAACTTTTATGTTGAACACTTTTCCTAAAAGAGCACCTATAAGGCGTATTTTTCAAAAGCGCATATTTTTTTAGGTTTTGATGGTTTGCCCATAGCTAAAATCGGTTTGCCGATAACACCACCCTTATAAATTTAGGCAAGTAACGACCGATAGCGAATTAAATTATTATTAAATTTATTTATAAATTAAATGTCATTTTATGATTATTTTTTTCTTTTACTTATTGCTGATTGTTATGTAAATTTGACAATTCACTCTTAACTATAATAATACACATTGAGTAGTTCAGGAAATATATAGTTAGTACTAATTAGAATTTTATAGATAAATAATTTTCACCCAATAAGTGAAATAGTAAATTTGAAGTTTTATATTTCTCGTATTAGTCTCAAACTTTTAGACGGATGTTATGTGCAAATCGATTTTGGCTACGTGCAAATCATTAAAACTTGTGATTTTTGAAAATACGTCTTATAGGTGCATTTTTAGGAAAAGTGTTTAGCATCAAAGTTGTAGAACATTTTGCCTAAAAATGCACCTATAAGGCGTATTTTCAAAATGCGCGATATATGTGAAATATTTCGCGCCTTTTGAAAATACGCCTTATAGGTGCATTTTTAGGCAAAATGTTCAACACGAAAGTTGTAGATCTCGACGAGATCTACAACTTTGATGCTGAACACTTTTCCTAAAAATGTACCTATAAGGCATATTTTCAAAAAACGTAAGTTTTGATGGTTTGCACGTAGCCAAAACCGGTTTGCACATAACATCCGTCAACTTTTATGATAAGTTTGGAATAGTGCTTTGTTCGGTGCAATTTTTCAGCTCCGGTGTTGATATGGGCTTGTTTATATAATCATCCGGAGGTGCGTTTAGCCGTTTCTTTACCTTGAGAGTGGAGTTAGTGGGGGGAGTGTTAACTCCCATGCAATGAGAGTGGGGAATGAACCGCCACGACGATCGGAGCCCGCTCATGCGGCGACGAAGCCATGCCCATATCAGCGGAAACCGCATCACACTTAGTCTCTCGAGAGGTGGTCTGTCACCCTCGAGGTTTACTCTTTTTTACCATTATGATGAGCAGCGACTTGTCGCGCTCGAGTACTCAGATGTCAATTGTAACGAACCAGAAGAGTGTGAAATTTAGTCGGAACAGTTACGACGGCGTGGTTTTTCACTCTTTTCGGGTTTTCCACGATAAAAAGTGTTCGTGTTATTTAGTAACTCTTTCATTGACGGTTTACGCGCTCGGCTAGCTAGTGAGCTAAGGTGGTTCAGTTCGACCGGTCTATCAGGGCGTCGAATGACCCGCAACAGGTGTGTTTGGACAAAAACGTCGTCGTAATAGAATGCATGTTTGTCATGACAATAGTTATGACCGTCACCAAGAAGAGAAAAATAGTTTTGGACATAAAAGTGAATGAAGTTTCTCGGATGAAGTCGGACGTTCACGAACGACGATTCATAACTATTGCGTTCACAACCGCCGCCGTCGTGCCAAACAGAGCCTAAATTATAATTGAGTTTTTTTGTAAATCATATGATTGCGATGGGTTTCGATTTCATGAGATCAATCGGCATTTTACAATTATTATAAAATATGGGACAAAGAGCGTTAACTGCGGTCTGGTTTTCAAATTTAAAAAATTTATTTTAAAGACAAATTAAAAATTAAACAAAAAATATTTAATAATCAGAACAGACAGGTAAATAAACTGTTTTAAAAGGGATATTATTATATTATCCTTTTGCCAATCCTGCTGATGCGGCTGACACCTGGCAGTCATACAGTAATGCATAGGCCAGCATTAAAAATTCTGCCTTATTATTTTCACCTCACATTAAATTATAGCAATTAACCGCTAGCCGCTTTCTTCCTCCTTCCTTCCGTTGAGAATATCGGCTCCTTCGGCCTACAGAAAGCGTGAATGCTTTCTGGGCCAACGAAAAAGATAGTGAAGCTATTAATTTTGTTGTGGCAAACCTAGACAGCGCCTTCGGCGTACAGAAAGCGTGAATGCTTTCTGGGCCAACGAAAAAGATAATGAAGCTATTAATTTTTCTGTGGCAAACCTAGACAGTGTGAATGCTTTCTCCTTGCCGAGAAACTCGAAGTCAATCTCGCCATGCCACTGAGTTGCAGGGGCGATCTCCTTCTGCCGCTGGGTGCGGGGGCGATCTCCTTTTGCCGTTGGGTTCCGATCTCAACAATTTCAACGGGGATGCAGTACGTCCTCTTCCACGGGGCAACACGCCCCTCTTGCACGCTAACGACGTTGAAGAGGACGTAGGCGGACTTGTCGACCATTGCTGATTCCGGTTCTGACATTAGATCGAGCAGCGGGCGGACTATTCCAGTCTGGACGGGTCGGATTTTGTTCTCCTTGGTGGCACAAAGGGAGTAAAAGGCGGTGGAGGCATCCTTCTTAGCCCGTGGTCTGACAATTTGGATGAGATTGATGAGATGCGGGATGACACCGACGAGGAAGGAGGAAGGAGGTGGGCAAGCCAAAAAACGGGTTACGGCGCCAAGCCAAAAAACAGACTGCGGCAAGCCAAAAAACGGGTTGCGGATAATATTTCTGGTTGTGACTAGCATTCGAGTGCGACAAGCTAAATACGAGTTACGATTCAAAATCGCCTAAATTATAGATAGATGGTCCAAAATATAATTTAAATGACATACTTTAGCTTTTATTTGAATGCCAAGTGCTGCAATTGAGATGCTTGCCATTTCTCAACACAGCCATTAAGTTCTGCGCTTGCGACCAATTAAAAGAGCTCGTGGCTTAGAAAATTAACTTATAATAATTTATAATAATTTGCTCAAGTATTTTTTTTTAATATAAATTTGATCGCCCGGGCGAAAATCTCGTCCAACTTCAATTCCGCCATGAGTATCCGCTTCTCCCGAGATTTAAGAGGACGAAGATCCTCTCAATTTGGGACCCCTTCATTTGATTCATTTTACGGTGAGATTAAAGTTATTTTTTCGCATTCAAAAAATATTTTATGTCAAGTTTATATACATAACAGAGAATAATAAATACAATAACAGAGAACGAGAATAATAACAGAGAACGAGTGATCGAGAATAATAAATACAATAACAGAGAACGAGTTTAACATGGAATTTAATACAATGCTAATAACATATGTGAAGTAGAAAGTAAGAATAGTTAGTCGAAAAAATTTCTTCAGTCACTGTTTGTCCGACGTAATTGAAGAAATTAATGTGCTTGGTGATGGACATTATGTGTCTATTGAGTGGACAGTGGAGCTGTAGATATAAGGGGAAAATGGGCACACATGAAATTAGATCTCACTAAGGAATTATGGATTAAGGAAAACATGTACAAAAAAATTGAGAGTTGTTATTAGCCGTCCAATTCTCGCTATTCGCAGTCCAATTTCTATGAGTTATTACGCGCTTTTTGAAAATACTTCCTGTACATGCATTTTTAGGAAAATTGTTCAACATGAAAATTGTAGATCACGTTGAGATCTACAACTTTCGTGTTGAATACTTTTCCTAAAAATGCATGTACAAGACGTATTTACAAAAATTACGCTCATGTTTCAATCAGGGCAACAATACGCCTTGTGCGTGCATTTTTAGGAAAAATGTTCAACACGAAAGTTGTAGATCTCGACGAGATCTACAATTTTTGTGTTGAACTATTTTCCTAAAAATGCATGTACAAAAGGTATTTTAAAAAAGCGCGTAATAACTCATAGAACTTGGACTGCGAATAGCGAGAATTGGACTGCTAATAACAACTCTCAAAATTTTTTTGGCATTTCAAAATACTAGTATTTATTGACTTCCCTCGATCTCAAATACCAGAACCACGGGAATTAGCTTTCTGGAATTGGCAATAGAGATTAGAAATTCAATTTTAGCGTACGGCGCGACGAAATTTACGCGTATATTGACTTTAATGTGAAAACTCGGTGACTTTGACTTTGAACTAAATAATCAAATCACCAATTCTTATCTCTGCCCATGAGTTTTCTGCATAATATAATGTTTACAATCGGGTTCGCGTTTTTCGCTCGGGCACGCATTTTTTTCACCATGACGTGCATTTTTCGCCCGTGCGTGCATTGTTTTGGGCGAGCACGTGTTTTTCACCTGAGCACGCGTTTTTCGGCGGGCGCGAGTTTTTCGCCCAAGCGCTCATTTTTCGCCCGGGCTCGCGTTTTTCGCCTTGGCGGGAGTTTTTCGCCCGAGCACGCATTTTTTCACCCTAGTGCGCATTTTTCTCCCGAGCGCGCATTTTTCAGAGAAGCGCATGTTTTTCGCCCGGGCACGCGTTTTTGGCACGAGAGCGCGGTTTTCACCCCACCCCGCATTTTTTGCCTTGGACGAAAACGCATGACCGTGCCGAAAAATACGCGCTCAAGCAAAAAGCGCGGGCCAGTGCAAAAAATGTGCGCTCGGACAAAAAATGTGATTCTGTGTCGTAAAACGCACTCCCGACCAAAGAACTCGCGATCGGGCGAAAATATTGTCCCAGTCCGAAAATTGCGCACACGGGCGAAAAATACGTGCCCGGGTGAAAAACACGCTCTTGCAAAAAACGCGCACCCGGGCGAAAAAAGTGCGTTTGGGCTAAAAACACGCGTCTTAAACATTTTATGCAATTTAATCAGTTCGACACTAATGCTTGTTTTGGATATAATATAATTATTGTATAATTTCAATACCAATTCCATCGTTCATCCAAACAGTTTTTGCGACGTAATTCAAATTCTATTGATTGAATTTAATCCTGTGGTCGAACAATGTAATTGGAATTCGACACAAAACCAGTTTCTACACATATTGATTTTTATCGAAAAGTCAATTCTAAAAAGCCAATTCCGTCCAAACGATTGAACTCTTAGGGTCCGTTCGTTTGGACGGAATTGGCATTGGAGATTAGAAATCCAATTCTAGTGTTCGGCGCAACGAAATTTAAGCGGATATTGGATTTCATGTGAAAACCCATGACTTTTACTATGAACTAAAAAAATCAAATAACAATTCTTACCTCCGCCCATAGGTTTTCCGCATAATCAAATGTTTACGCTAGAGTTTTTCGACCTACGCGCGGGTTTTTCGCCCTAGCGTGCGTTTTCCTGCAGGGTGTGTTTTTCAGTCAGGCACGAGTATTTCGGTCGGGCGCGTGCTTTTCGACCGGACGTTCATTTTTCTCCCAGGCGGGCGTTTTTCGCCCGACAGCGCGATTTTTCGCTCGAGCGCGCGCGTTTTTCAGCTGGGCGCGTATTTTTCTCCCGGGCGGGCGTTTTTTCGGCCGACCGGGTGTTTTTCGGCCTGTCGGGCATTTTTCACCCGGACGCTCTTTTTTCGCTCAAGCGCGCGTTTTTCGCCCGAGAACGCGTTTTTTCGGTCGGGCACGCATTTTTCGAACCGGACACACATTTTTTGACCAACGCTTTTTCGGCCGGGCGAGCGTTTTTAGCCCGGGCGAGCTTTTTTCGCCCGGGCTCGATTTTTTCGCCGGGCTCGATTTTTCGCCCGTGCACAATATTTTCGCCCGGGCGCGATTTTTTCGCCCGGGAGCGTTTATTTCGCCCGGGCGTGTTTTATTTCTCCCGGACGCGTTTATTTCGGTCGGGCGCGATTTTTTTCGCCCGGGCGCGATTTTTTTGCCCGTACAGGATTTTTTCGCCCGGTCGCTATTTTTTCGCACGGGCGCGATTTTTTCATCCGGGCGCGTTTATTTCACACGGGCGCTTATTTTCGCCCGGACACGATTTTTTCGCCCGGGCGCGATTTTTTTGCCCGGGCGCGATTTTTTCTCCCGGGCGCGATTTTTTGGCCCGGGCGCGATTTTTTTGCCCGGGGTGCGATTTTTTCGCCTGGGCGCTATTTTTTCGCCCGGGCACGATTTTTTCACCCGGGCGCATATTTTTGCTCGGGCATGATTTTTTCGCCCGGGCGCGATTTTTTCGCACGGCCGCGTTTATTTCGCCCGGGCGCGTTTTATTTCTCACGGGCACGTTTATTTCGGCCGGGAGCGATTTTTTCGGGCGGGCGCGATTTTTTCGACCGGCGCGTAATTTTTTCGCCCGGACGCATTTATTTCACCCGGACGCGTTTATTTCACTCAGGCGCATTTGTTTCGGTTGGGCTAAATTTTTTCGCCAATGCGCGATTTTTTCGGCGACCGCGATTTTTTCGCCCTTGCGCTATATTTTATCCCGGACGCACATTTTTTGCCCGGGCGCGCGCTTTTAAAAATTTGAATTTTAAAAATTTTAATTCCAGAAAGCTAATTCCATCGTGCAGCCGAACAACTTACAGATATCAATTCCAATTATGTTCACTGAATTCTATCCTGTAACCGAACAGCAGAATTGATTTTATGCACAAAACCAATTCCTGCAGATATTAATTTTCTGGCCAAAATCAATTCCTGCAGATATTTATTACTGGTTGTTTGTAAAATTATATAAAATCTTCCACTTATTTATTTTCATGGATAAATCTTCCACTGATTGGCAACATTTTGGGCTACTAAAACATACTATTTTTTTTGGCTAATATGGAATGTATAATTGCAGGATTGAAAATGTTATATTTTCTACAATGATATGCGAATAACAAAAATATCTACGGATAACAAATCTAGCTCATTTAAGAGTTGCAGATAGTAAACATCTCCGAATAATAATTCCCTGAAATATTTATATTTGATTAAAAAATGGAAGTAACCAAGTCCACATAATTCCAATTTTTTGTTAACAAACTCTAAGGATCCGTTCGGTTGATCAATAGAATCGAAATTAGGTCAAGAAGTTAAAATCCTTTCAGCATTGTTATATTTCAAGCTAATGAAATCGAGTATGTAGAAATACTTGCAATCAGACAATTATGCTGTTTAGCTGCAAGAGAGAATTCAGTCTAACATTTACTTTTTTAGTAAACTTAAATACATCGGATAACAAACTATTTCGAAGATCTGGTGATCGCATATGCGAACCATCATGATGAGCAATGTAACAACATTTCAACAATTAAAACAAAATAAGTGAGAAAGTATCAAAAATGGAACACCAAAGTTGCAAGAACTTGATGCGAGTCTACTCCCCGAGCTTGCCGCAGCAACCGGACCCATGACCAATCATGCTCGTGCGCCAAAGCCCATAACGAATCTCATACCCCTGCCACCAACCCTAGTAGGTTGGGGCGGCCGGTGCGGTGGCCACCGCAGTATTCCAGGAGATGGCCTTCGCTTTCTTCTGCAAATAAGCGGAGTAACCGACGTTCTACGCCGGCAGCGCGAACCCTTTCTTTCGAAGAAGCCGGTCCAAACTGGGGTTTAGACCCTGTCTGATCCCCTTCATGATATATACTACTTCAACCACATTAAAAGATATTCATTCTTTTTGTCTAAAGCACTTCGCTTTCCTGCGCTTTGTTGCCGCATTTTATTTATTTATTTATTTTTATTATTTTTATTATATGATAAACGAAGCTTGCAAGCAATTGCAAAGAATCAAGCCCCTTATGTTTGGCTAGGTATTCTCACAAAAAACAAATATTTTATTAATGTTATTATTTCATTTAATTTTTTCTTTATTAATATTAAAATGACGTATTATCCCTAAAATGTTATTAAATTATTATATTTTTGTTATTTTACTGAAAATACAACATGAAAAACAAACCAATTAACGCTCTGTTTGGCGCGGCGTTTTTGCTCTCGTGAGTTTGGAGAAAAAAGCCACGTCATAGAATGTGTGTTTGGCATGACAACGGTTATGATCGCCGCCAAGAAAAGATTACTAGTTTTGAACATAAAAGTGGATGAAGTTCGTTACGTGTGGTTGGGCGTTTGCGAACGACGGTTAATAACCACCGAGTTCATGACCGCCACCGCCGCGGCAAACGGAGCGTGATGTTCTCGATTATTATGTCCTCCCGTAGCTTGCAAATAAATTTCACTTTGTTGATATTTTTAAATAAAAAAAAAAGGAATTGTTAAAGGCACCATATTTTTGGCTAGTCGCACCGCTTTGTTAAAGACATCGCATTTTTTCATGTTTTGTTAAAGACACCTAAAATTGTTAATTGCACCGCAGTAGTGTAAAACACACCCCAACTTGAATTTCAATAAAAAAGAAAAATCATAGAACTTTATCATAAATTCAGCAAAAAAACAAATTGTTCTAACCAAAAAATCATTAATTTTGTCCTCCTTGATAGACATGGTCTTCATATTCCTATAAAAATAGAAGACAAGTCAATATCAGGTAAAAATGTAATTTGAATATAAAAATAACACAGCAAGATTGCTCACCATTATTCAAAATAATGAATAAAATTGAACTTGAAACACCAGCAGCCGCACAATTCATAACAATCTGGCGAGCCTGAGGTCGTCGCAATAAACTCAGTTTTCAAGCTAGTGCGGCTCCATCAGAGTTTTGGGGGGAGTGATTTTAAGATTAAATTAGGAGAATTGTGATGCGACTATACAAAAATGCGGTGCCTTTAACAACTCCCTTTTACTACAGAGAAATTACAGCTCTAGGGTGCCACAAGAGGCATGCATGTCTAGCTCTCCTCATTCTCGGACCTGTTGATAGATCGGTTCATTTCACCCTTTCCCGTGAGAGTCTGGGTACGTTAGTTTGAGCTGCACAGCAGCTGCACGCCGCCGATTTTCCAAAATCCACGTCAAACGTTGTATTTATCAACCACTGTGGCATCAACACGAAATATTTCTGTCCGAGCTGAACCCGGACCGCATCCGGGACCAATCCTTGCACGCCACATAAGCCTATTGTAAATGTATCTAACACAACTGATTTTTCTTCTATTGTATCTCACGGTCTGGATTACTCCTAGATGCGGTCCGGGAGTCGGATGGAAATATTTTGCAGCATCAACGGACGCTCTAATATCGCAAAAAACACGATTTTCAATCGCGGATTCGAAACCACGACTGTGAAATCATGAAAGCGTGATTCTGCACCTAGACCCGCTCTTCTCCACGCTACTTTTGATTCCAAAAGGTTTGGGCCTTGCTAGGGCTTGCCATCGACATCTTTTCTCTGTCGTCTTCCGGACCAAACGACCCCGCATATATGGTCTTCGAATTCGGCGATCTCTACGCCCCTCTGATGATCTCACACTACAGTAAGTCCTGCTCAGACGATATCTATTTCCATAGATTCGTTCTTCCTTATATATGTTACTCGTCGGATTCTTGAACTTTGTTGTTTCTCGGCAGCCCGAGAAAAAAAAAAGGTAAAATCTTAGAGCAAAAGGAAATACTGAGATTTATTTTAATATTTGAATCTATTGTTTCATTGTTTAAGTATTTTAATAGATGAATCTGCTTAAGGGTGTATGGTGGTGATGGTGAATGTATTATTTTTGTACTTAAAAAAGGGAATTGTTAAAGGCAAACCTAGATTGGCTAATCGCACACCAAAAATCTTTAAAACCAAACCAAAATTTCTTCTCCTGTTTTTTCTTTACGCAAACCCTAAGCCGCAAAATCGCAAACCCTCTCACGCTTCACCGAATGGATCGGAGTCCGTACCGCCGTCGCCTCTCCCGCCGCCTCTCCCGTCGCCTCTCCCGTCACCTATCTCGTCCCCACTCCCGTTGCTTCTCCCGTCGCCGGTGGTTTGCGAGGCTTCCGGCGAGCCGCTCGATACGCATACGTCAACATAGCAGGATTTTCAAGGTATAAGATCAAACCCGGGTTTATTGTTGCAGATTGAGATTTAGTTCTCCATGGATTAGAGTTTCTAATTTCCATTTCAGATTTCCATTTCGTTTTTCATTTCAGATTTAATTTTCATTTTCTAATTTCAGATTTTCATTTGGTTTTCAGTTTCTAATTTCAGCTTTGTATATGATTTTCAGAGTTTCATTTGGTTATAAACGTGTTATTTTATTGAATGATTTGTTGGAAATATTATGAACTTAGTTTTTTTTTGTTTAGAAAATTTGTTTGTATAGTTTGTATTATTGGTTTGTTGTTAACAATATTGGTTTGTGGTTAAAATTTTGGTTTGCGCCTAATATTTTTCAAAATATATGATTTGTTGTTAACAATGGTTTGAGGATAGCCAAATTTGATTTACCTTTAACAATTCCCTTAAAAAATTGTATGATTATTTAATTGATTTTCTTTTCACAACAAAATTCTAATTTTAATTGTGATGAAACAGTTGACTGAGTCAAATAGGTAAACATGTTTCATCATAAATGTAGTTTTTTCAAGTAGTTTCATCAATTTTCTCTAGTGCATCTCTCAATCAATCTGATTAGTAATAATATATAATTAGAGCGCTATATAAATAAAACAAATTAACATTTTTCCTATTACTTTTTCACCCATAAAAATAATTTTGAAAAAAATCTAGACCAAAATAAAAGTGGGGTATTTGCAAGTTTTTTATTCAAATGTCTAGCTCACAATATTGTATATTTTTATGTGATGCCAATTGTCTTGGATTTATAAGAATCTAGGAAGTTGACAATAGATTAATGTACTTGTTCTTTTATCATAATAATGTTTGCACATAAAATATTTTTAACCAGGCATATAAAATATTATCTATATATATATACTATATTAAAAGGGAAAAGTCCTCTTTGGTGAAACATTCATAATGCTGATACTATTTTTATTTTTTTAATCCAATGTCATCAAATTTTTTATTTATTTATTTCAAAATAATTTAAATTATAATATCCATCTACGTAATTATGCATCCAAAAAAAGTAAAAAAACAAGCTGTCCAAATAAATAAGCATGACTTTGAAATGAGAGAGAGAGGAGAGAGACAGAGGGGGGGGGGGGGGGGGGGGGGGGTCACACGTGAGGTTGCAGCGGGCAGGGTACTGTCGTGACAGCACGGGGGCCTCCCGCGTACTGTCACTAATATATATATATATACTATATTAAAAAGAAATAATGCGGCCTGTGAATATCCTGAAATAAAAATTCATAGAAAATCCGCACCATCAATTATGGTGTGATAAATATGGGTCGTTCGATCAAAACTTCCACCTCCCTCATTCTCTTCTCATTCCCGATTCTAGACTGAAGGGAAGAAAATTGGAGAGAGAGAAAGAAAGAGGTGGCGTTTGGTTGGGCTTATGGCCTGTTGTGCGGCTCAGCCAAAACGGCGTTTTGCGTATAAGCAGAGTTTGGCGCGGCGGTTGGCAAGACCTGCGTTTCTTAATAGCCGCAGTTTTGACCTATATCCGAACCGCGGCTTTTATCTCCAGTCCCGCCGCAACTCGCCTTCCCGATCTCCCTTTCTGCGCATCATTCCTCCTCCCGACACCCTAGCCCAACATCGACTGTGATTTTCTCCTCTCCTCCGCCATCGACGCCGACGCTGATCTTCTTCCCAGGCGATCTCCTCTCCTCCGACGGCGACGACATCTTCTTCGACATCGAAGGCGACGCACCTGGATCTCCTCTCCTCCGACGGCAATCTCCCCTCCCGTTTCTCCCTAACTTCCGGTAAGGCTCAACCTTGTAAATATTTGTAAATTTTTTCCTGTCACAACCCGCATTTTCCCCAAATTTAGAAATATCAGAGTAAGGAAAAATACGCGTCATGATGCCACGTCAGGCAGGAGACAACTGCAGACGCTCAGGCGGGAACTTATTACTTAATTAATCAAAACATGTTTACATGATAGATCATCATTTGAAATCATTTATTTGAGTTTGGGGAAGAACTGTGTCTCTCAGTTCGCGGATCAACTAGTCCACCGAGAAAATATATGTAATTGCAGCGGAAAATACTTGATTTAGTTCACTTAAGGTCCTAGATGCACGTGATGACATGACATAAAGTAAATGATATGTACATATCCATGCGTAGTATAAGTATAGAAAATATCTTTTAGGCGACTTTAAAGATAAGGATTTCTGTTAAAAAAGGATGCAAGAAAAGCCATTTTTATAACTATAATGCACCTAGACATAAATCATTCCCAGAGAGCAAGTCATACAAGATCTAGAAAGTAGTAGCAATTAACTGACAAGTAAGCTATAAAGTATCAATTGGGCACAACGGGCGTCAACAATCTGACACTAACCCGTTGGCACCATACTAGCATGTCTGAACACAAGAGAAAATTATCCACAACTACTAATACCTCGCAGCAGCGGGGTGAAACAACAACAAAAGAACTCCCGGAGACTCCGGGCTACAACACTAGCAGCTAAGGCTCTGAACCTGAGACATTCAATAAAACAAAGAACGCCTCTCGAGAAATCCCAAACAGGGAGTATGATTTCTCGAGAAATCAACTGCAGGAAGAATACTGTTCTCGAGAAGTAAAAAGGCAGAGACAAACATTTCTCGAGAAATTAAATGCACGGGCAACTGTTCTCGAGAAATTAAATGCAGGGTCAACAAGCTCTCGAGAAATTAAAGGGCAGGAGGCAACTGGCTCTCGAGAAATTAAAGGACAAGGCAGGTTCTCGAGAAATTAAAGGGCAAGGCAGGCTCTCGAGAAATTAATTGCAGGGTGAAATGTTGTTCTCGAGAAATTAAAGGCAGAGGGGAGTAAAGCTGCTCTCGAGAAATTAAAGGAATGCACTACTTAGGAAGTTAAACAAACAACAGGAAAATAAGAGAGAAGGAGGAGAAAGCCACTTGCCTTAAACCTTGCAAGCTAGAAGTTCTCCGCTCCAACAGCTATGGATCGGCTAAGAACTCACTCAAACTCAACAACCTGAAACTTTACGGATCAAAAGGAGGAGTTAGGTCACAACCATAACTCCAAAAATTCCAAGAACGGGAAAAAGCTTACCTCAAACACGAAGATCTCGTCGAGAGCTTCCCAAATCTACTCTCCAAACGCGATTCCGACCACAACAGCCCTAGAAATCGCCGGAACTCCTTGACGGGCCGCTCTCGCTTTCACGCCAGAAAGAAATCTAGGTCGGCCGATAGGGAAGGATTTGAAAAGAAATAAACCTAAACTTAAAGTATATATACTAAGATTCCAGAAATTCGTCAAACCCAGACAAAGACAAATTCGTCGAACGCAGGATGCCTGCAGTTCGTCGAACGCAGGCTGCCTGCCGTTCGTCGAACGCAGGCTGCCTGCCGTTCGTCGAACGCAGGCTGCCTGCCGTTCGTCGAACGCAGGCTGCCTGCCGTTCGTCGAACGCAGGCTGCCTGCCGTTCGTCGAATGCAGGCCGCCCGACGTTCGTCGAACGCAGACAGGGAAACAAAAAAGTAGCCTCCCCTTCTAATTAAACTATGACAGCGACTGAATCACCTCAGACTTCAACGAAATCTCGCGTGCTCGATCTAAATTACATACCTTAACTAAGCTAAGATTCAAAACTAAACCGGATGAGCTGACGTAACGCCCTTACTCCAAAAATTACGCCACAACGGTCACGTAAATAATTAGCGAAAATCAGGGACGTTACATTTCCAGTCTTGATGTTTGCTCAAACTCCACATTGATAGATTGGAGTGTGTACATTTCCGGCATCCAGATTTGAGCATTCATACTGTGGACGGGGGTTCTTTCATGGTTTGATGTGTGTGTGTGTATGTGCTGTAGAATTGATGGATTGAAGTGTGTGTGTTTTGGATTGAAGTGTGTGTGTGTGTGTGTGTGTGTGTGTTGTAGCATTGATGATGACATTGAGGTTAACGAAGTTCTTCATCCAGCTGAGACCTCAGAAACAAGCAAAAAAAGAAAGAAAGGAAAGAAGAAAGCTGCTAGCTCGGTGTTAGAAGATTTGGTCGAGTCCTCAAAGATCATAAGTCGTTGCATCCAAAAGCCACCCAAGATTTCATCTTCTTCTTTTACTATTGGACTTGCACTAGAAAAATTAGCCACGTACTCAGAAGTGCAATGAAGACTTCTATGATTTTGCCATCACATATTTGATGGAAACAAAACATAGAGAGAGTTTCATGTGCCTTCCAGCAGGCATGAACATAAAGTGGCTGAAAACCCGATTTACTCGTGGGGCGTAGTAGGAGACATGATGTTATATTTTTACTATTGAACTATGGATGTTATATTTTTTGTTTTGATGTGAACACTTTTATCTTTTTTCTGGTTTTGGTGATAACGATAGTTCATTGCATTATGTTTAATTACTTGATGTGGACATTATGGATATTATGAGATTTTAACTTGCTATTTCTGATGTTATAATTCTTGGTATTGCTTTTATTTAATAGAAAATGTCTAGTGATGAATCGGAGAATACCAGAGCAGCGCACGAGGAGCACGAGATCATTAGAGAGTCCGAGCAGAGGGGTAGAGATGATGGAGTGGCCACACAAGAGCGGCAAGATACATGCCCGGACACTGCAGATGATGTAGAGGAGATGATCGCGCTACGTGATAGTATAGCGGATCAGTTGTATGAATCTAGATCGTAGGAGATATCAGGACATATGGTTTATGTGGACATTATTTTTTTGTGTTTGGTATTATATGATGGAAAATATATTTATTTTTCTGATATTTGGTGAGAAAAAAAATTCACTCAAAACTTTGTTTTGTTTCCAAACAACTTTTTCAAAACTCCATTTTACAAACTCTATTTCACGCAAACAGTTTTTTTAACAAAACTCCGTTTTTCAGAATCAGCAATTTTCCTATCAGCAGATTTTCATCAGCAGCTTTCCATCAGCAACAACCCAACCAAACAGAGTCAGAGAAAAGAGAGGGAGAGAGAGAAAGGGAGAGAGGGAGATGACGGAAGAGAGAGGAAGAGGAGAGTGAGAGAAAGAGAGAGGGAGAGAGATGTAAATTTTTTTAAAAAATAAAGATTTTAATTTTAATTTATATTTTTTTTACAATCGTTTTGAGTACTCATACGTATATATTAAGAGCGCAACACGCCTTGATGTGGGCGCATCCCTTCTTGATGCGGGCGCAACTCGCATTGATGTGGGCGCAGCCCGCCTTGATGCGGGCGTAACTCACAACAACACATCGATTTAACTGTTCCGCTTGAATGCGAGCGAAACCCACAACGATGCATCGATCTTAGGCGGGCGAAGCCCGCCGATCAGAGGTTGTGTACTGTCGCGCGGGGCACGGGGGACCCCCGTGCACTGTCACTCGTATATATATAAAGAATATTCATGTGCTGGGTCAATAAATTGTTTAGAGAATCCCAACCTTTTCTTTTCTTGCAAGTGGGATAGGAGAAATTTTGTGATACTTGCTTTGTTTCCAAATCTTCTTCCGCGCTCCTTAATTAGGATATGGCGCAATTAAACCCTAAGCTATTTTAAAAATTACGGAGATCATTGTTAATCTCGAGGGAGATCAATTTTAATCTTCAAAGAGATCACTTTTTTTGATCTCCCGAGAGATCACTTTTGATCTCTCTAGAGTGATATCCCTAAGATGATCATTTAGATCTTCCGGAGATCATCTCCTTCAATGAATAATAAGCAAAACCATGCCGAATTTGACTATGGCAATTATTCTCAGATCAAATTATTTGAAGGTTTGTCTTGCCATGTACAACCCGTATTCTTCGAGGGTGGGACCCGATTCAGGCCACGTAGGCAGAAGTCAAAGTCAAAAAGTCAAAGCAGAAGTCAGGAAGTCGGAGGTAAAAGACAACTCAACCAACATGAGCAGTAGAAGGCCTAGGCGAGTATGGGTGAGCATGTGCGAGCAACCCCTCATACTCGCCAAGGTGGGCGACCATAGGAGATGCTCGCCGAAGCCAGGCGAGATCCCCTCAATGTCGCAGAGTCGCCGGGTTGGACTGGGCTATAAATAAGAGCCCCTCCTCTCATTTGGTTTTCCTATAAATAGGACCCCATGGGTACCAGGAACTGCACCTTTGGCTGAGCTTTCATAACCCCATTTTCGAATACTTGAACCCGTTGTTGGAACCGAGAACACGATTCACGGAGTTCGGACCCCAGATAGGGTGTTGTTCGCCCTTACTTCTACTGAGCGAGAACTGACGACTGGGCACTCGGAACTTAGGATACTCACAAAACAACTAAATCCTCTAAACAGATCCCCGAGCCGCAGCGAGGAGGCCCCGCCACAAACCAGAAAGATACAAGGATCTTCCCCTTTCATACCAAGACTGAGCTCGACACCTCAGAAATCCAGAGAGCAGAAAAGAAGAAGCTCTCTCTAGGATTCCGAAATCAGATCTTTTCTAAGGTGCATATGAGGGTCTATTTATAGGATTCTAGAAATGGCCTACGGATATCGGCTTCCGCCTTTTGGTTTTTCCTAACCGCAGCTCAAAATGGTCTACGGATAGCAACAACCTGCTATTTAAAAATACTAGATGCAGACCACAAAATACTTGACGATTGTTTCCCCTTGGTGCACTCGCGGAGGGAGTCAAATGCTCTTGCCGAGCTGGGCACTCACACTTGTTATGAAGGGGAACCCGTATAAGGGTTCAGTCTCCTGAGGCAAGACTCCTTATGGTTTGTTAATATAACAAATATAGGAGTAATGAAATAAGCATATTCAAATAAAATCGGGTTTATTATGGGTTGCTAATAAACATATATGATTTGTTTAATTATAACAACTCCCTTAATTTACTTAGGATTTGTTCAGTCAAACGGAACTAGCATTCTAATATTGGCTTTGGGAATAAGTAAAACAATTACGATGTTCAATTAGACGGTATTAATGAGGTTGGAATTTGCTTTGGGTCTAAGATCAATGTTATTCAATTTAAACTAAAAACTATCCTCCTCAATTCTTACCTAAATAGAAGGTTATTGGCCCAGTTTGCTCTAGTCGCTGGCCTGCGACCCCTCCCCCGAAATTGCGAGCCACTTACGCAATGCCGGGTTTCCTCGTCGCCCTCCGCCCTCCTCTTCTTCTTCCTACTTCTTCTCCTCCTCCCCTTCTTGCTTCTCCTTCTCCTCCTCTTTTTCTTCTTCTATCTCGAGTTGGTCCCGATCCTCAAGGGGAGCATGCCCTAGTTATGTGCTGAATTTTTCAGTCCTGCTCCTAATTTAAATCCCTGTTTTCCTTTTTTGTTTTCGTTCTTCCTGTTGGTGGATTGGTCCTTAAATTTGTAAGTTGTATTATTTTCATTCTTTTGGTCGATATCCGACTATTTTGACACAACTAAAATTTTAGAGACTAATTTAATATTTACATAAAACCTCAGAGACTGATATGATTTTTACCCAATATACATAACATATACATATTGGGGTAAAAATCATTTCTGTCCTTGAGGTTACAATTAATGTCAATTTAGTCTTTAAGCTTTTAAGTTGTGTTATTTTCATTCTTTTTTTGGCAAACATCCGCCTTCATTTTAAGTGCAATTCAACAGCTAAAAAGGCCCCTTGATGAGAAGTTTCAAGGACTATTTTGGCACAACTAAAATTTTAGGAACTAATTTGACATTTCTTAAAACCTCATGAACTGATATGATTTTTACTCACACATATTGTGACAATAAATTGAAAATATATAATAAAATATATTAAATGTAAATATATATCGAGTGAGATATAAACAAAAAAAGGCAAAATACCCAAATTAGTCCCTTAACTTTCAGTCAAATTTTAAATAAGTTCTTTAATTTACATTTGTTTCAAATAGGTCCCTTAACTTTTGGTCTGGTTTCAAATAGGTCCTTTAATTTTCATTTGCTTTAAATTGGTCCCTTAACTTTGAACATAGTTTCAAATAGGTCCTTTAAATTTTCATTTATTTCAAATTATTCTCTTAACTTTAAACTTTATTTCAATTGTTGATAAACTATTTTTTTGTAATTATCTCATAAAAATAATTACTATTTTTTCTAATTTATATTTTTTTAATTATTTTTTCAACACGATATAAATATATATTCATTTATTAGAAATAAATAACAAAAAATAGGGATTATAAAAGTCATCACAAAATTGAAATATAAAAAAATGAAAGAAATTCCAAATTTAGCAATCTATGTGATACTTATTTTCACAAAAATATATAAATAAATGATAATTAGTATAAATAAGTGTTATCGAGAATGCTACTTTTAAAAAAAATTATTATTTTGATATTTCAATGACCTTCTATAATAAAATAATAATAATTATTATTATTTTTATTAGATAATTAACAAAAAATATTTTATAGTCACATTATCATCACCACATAAATGTCTCGTCGTGATTAGTAATATGAATAGTGATGGTTTATGTATTTATTTGAAATAAAATATAAAGTTAATGGACCAATTTGAAATAAATGAAAATTAAAGGACTTATTTGAAAGTTGAAACTAGACTCAAAGTTAATGTACCAATTTGATGCAAATGAAAATTAAAGTATCTATTTGAAATCAAAAGTAAACGGACCTATTTGAAGCAAATGAAAATTAAAGTACCTATTTAAAACTAGACCCAAAATTAAGGGATCAATTTAAGTATTTTGTCTAAATAAATTGACATAAACTTAAAATATTTTAACAAGTGAGAAAATTATGTGTCAGCTGAAATTATGAATTTATGACAATTGTGCCCATCTGATACTATATTATATCGGATTTAACTAATTTATTTGTATTTTTGCATTAATAAATCAAACTTAATATTTTAATTACATTATTTAAATTGCATTAGTAAATAGCTTCACTTTTAAAATACAGATAATATTGTCACTTCATATAATTGTTTAATTAATTTGGTGTACTCCAGATATTAATTAAACTATAAATAGTGATAAAATATATTTTTAGTATTAATAAAGGGCATTGTTATAAGCGTCCACGGTCTATTGATATTTGCAGTCCATTGAATTTAAATGTTTTTAAGACTACGAATAGCCGTTTTAAGTGTTTTTAAGACTGTGAATAGTTGTCGTAGAACTGCTAATAACATCTCCCCTTAATAAATTGATATGATTATAATATTAAATATTTACGCTAACTTATTCTAATATTTAGTCAAACTCAATACTATAAAAAATAAGTAATTCTTACAAAAATTGACAAATTAAAAACATGTGAAAAATAAAAATAAAAGATTACTTAATAGACGTTCTATTTATTGAAATTACTTGTTGGCCGGTGTTAGCGGGTGAATCACCCCTAAAGAAAAAGAGGAATTAAGGAAATGATGCCTCTCGGAGAAACTGAGAATAATTCGAGTCATATATATATGTGTTGGGCTAGAGAGCACGCAAGCCCGATCAAAGCACCTAGAAATTAGTTTGAGCAAGTATCTGCACGATCGCTTAGCGGTATGCCGATACACAACCAAAACACAACACAAAATAACAACAATAAAAGTGACACAAAGATTTAACGTGGAAACCCAATATGGTGAAAACCACGGGACGATCGGAGTCTAACTCGGAAAGCCGTCACTAAAGATGTATGGAACAAATAGGCAATTACAAGGTTTTCTCTCCTCGATCCACACAGGATCTTCACCAACTTCGCACCACATAATATTACACAATAAATGATAGCAGAAAAATTGCAAGTTACCGACAGTGGCGAACGAGACAAATTACACAAATCCTCTCCAAGATGCCTCTTCAAATCCATGTCCAAGTTTGCTCCAGATCCAATCCGTGTAGGCGAAGTATTCCCCGTCAACGTCACAGAGATGTCTGAAAGCTCTCCCAAACTAAGACGTTTGTTACAAAGGTCTCTCTAGAAACTCTTTCAATGCTTGAGATAGGAGAGAAATGGAAGTCTTACCCCTCTTCCTTCATGCCTATTTATAAGACCAAAACCAAGGGGGTGAATGTGGTAGATGGCATGCGTATGAAGCTTCAATCGGTCAAAAGCACGTGTCATTATGCTTCTCTCTGGACACTTTCCTAGAAGCTTCCTTCAAGAGCACATGTTGATTTCATAGTCAAAGATGGCTACCCCTTTTCACACTTGACATGAAACACATGCTTGAAAAGCATGGTTAAAAGGTGGCTTGTCGCTTTCACAATTAGGAGAAAATTATCTCATCAAATCTCCCCATTTTCGACTAAGTGAAGAAACTTGTCATTCTGACAATCTTTCTTCAAATCTCAAGTTTGCCTCCCACTAGGGCCTCCATCAACATGTCTCCCCTTTGGTCAGTAGATTTAGGACCACCAAATTCGTGTTCGTAGAACTCCAATCCATAGTTTTCTCCACAAAGGATGGGAACTGTACCCAATATTTTATCACATTTGCTCCATTTTCATCTGTGGGCAATTTCTGCAAATCCAGCTCTCTCTGCTCTAGAGTATCACGTATTCAATGATACTGCGTGTCAATATGCTTGGATCTCGAGTGGAATGTGGGGTTCTTTCCCAAATGAATTGCGCTCTGACTGTCACATAAGAGTGTATAGTGCTCCTGAGTGAAACTCAGTTCCTTGATGAAATGCTTCATCTAAAGAAGTTATTTCCATGCCTCAGTGACTGCAATAAACTCTATCTCCGTAGTTGACAGTGCAACACACTTCTGCAGTCTCGACTGCCATAAAACAGCTCCCCCCCCCCCCCCCCCCCCCCCCCCCCCCCCGCAAATAGGATCAGGTACCAAAAAGTCAATCTTCTGGAGTCCAAATATCCAGCCATATCAGCATCAGTGTAGGCCAGTAGCTCTGGCTCACTATCTCTAAACCTTAACGTCAAATCTGGCGTCCCATGTAGGTAACTCAGAATCCACTTCACAGCGCTCCAATGTTCTCTCCAAAGATTGGAGAGAAATCTACTCACTGTGCCAATGACATGCGCTATATCAGGGCGGGTGCAAACCATGACATACATGAGACTGCCAACTACAGAAGCATAGGATACCTTCTGCATCTCCTCTTTCTCCTCGGGTGTGCTCGGGCACTGGTCAGCGGTAAGTCTAATGTGAGCTGTAAACGGCGTGCTCACCTTCTTCGCCTGATCCATACTAAATCTCTGTAGCACATTCCTGATATATCATTCTTGCGATTACCAAAGTAACTTGGAGCCTCTATCTCTCAGAATATGCAACTCTAGGATGGTCTTCGCAGCTCCCAAGTTCTTCAGCGCAAATCTGAAGCTCAACTACCGCTTTAGCTCGGCAATGCGCACAATGCTCCTCCCGACTATCAGCATGTTGTTAATATATTTCATTTCATTTTTTTGTGAAAACAGTTTGTATAAGAAATATTGCAAAACAAAATTAAAGCACATAATGGGAAGAGGCAATCAAAATTTCATGTTGCCTTAAGGTTAATAGTGACTCCCTCATGTACAGGTTAACAACGACAAATTAAACTTAAGGTACAACTGTTGAAATTGTTGAAGTGGAAGTTTGGAGGTTTTTGGACCTGGGCGGTCTGGGAGGAGGTCGGGCGGTCTGGAGAGACCGCGCGACTTGGCGGTCTGCCTCTGCGGTCTGGCTTGTCTTAGCCTAGCTGCGGTCTCCTGGCATGACCACTGGTATCTGGTCTAAGGCGGCTGAAGGTGAAGGCCGCGTGGTCTGTCTCTGACCGCGTGGCAGATTGATCATTTTCAGGGTTCTTCCAGGATGCAGTCTAGCGGCTGACTGGGCTTTCTGGTAGTGTACGCGGACTAAGGGGATTAGTCGCGCGGTCTCAGTTCGCGGTCTCAGGAGGAGACTGGTATGCGAGCTGGTCGCTGTTCGCGGTCTCAGGTGGAGACCGGCATGCAGACAGGAGTTCGCGGTCTTATGGCGAATTGGCTGTGTTCACGGTCTCTGGCGAACACAGGAGGTGAACAGCTTCGGGCGGTCTGGTGATCTCCTTTGGAGTCGCGATCTGCTGTGAGAGTGACAGTCTCTCATGGTCGATGTTGAAGCTGGCGAGTTCACCAAAATGAAGCAGGAGTTCTATTGCTGATCGCGCGGTGTGACCGGTAAGGTCGCGCGGTCTGGAGGGTGGTGATCCTATCTCATAGGGTGGTGACTGGATCAGGTCTCACGCCTATAAATAGGACCCATCGACAGCAATAATTAAAAGACACACCAAGTGTAAGCTGAGTTCGCTTCTTTCCTGCGGTCTCTATTTGTTTGACCGGGCGGTCTGCTGATTGAATTCCTCTTGTGCAGCTTCTGCGGATAGTGTGGGCAGCAACGATCACCTCTTCCTCTGAAAGTGTTCGGACGGTCTGCGGCTTGGAGTTGTGGTGCTGGAGTTCGGGAGAATTAGGAGTTCTGAAAGGGAGGGTGCGGTCTGATCAGCGGGTTGGTGTTGTTCTGAGATCGACAGCGGGTTGCGGTCTGGCGGGTTGCTGAGGTCGTAAGGGAGACCGCGCGGTCTCAAGTTGTCTTCAACATTGTATCTTTTCCTTTGGTGTTTGTGCTGGCGAAATCATGTCTCGCCAAGCATGGCTTGCCTTGTAATTGAAGTACTGCTATCAATAAAGATCACTTGTTTGCCTAAAGTTGTTTCTGGTTGTTTTGGCTAGTATCTCTAAGTTGACTAGCTCCTGCTCGCTCCATAAAGGTCTTTCAAAAATTTTAACATGGTATCAGAGGGAGGTTGGAGTGGTTGAGCAGTGAGTAACTTAGAGTAGCCATCGCCTTTGTGAAGAAGGAACCAGTGGAAGAACAATGGAAGGTGGACTGGCAAGGGGTCTTGGGATTGAAGTGCTTACATCGACTAACTTCAAGAAGTGGAAGTCGTGTATGCAAAGCTATCTTGTAGGTGAGGACCTCTGGGAGGTTGTTGGAGGAGATCAGACGCAGGAAGTTGTCCCAGAAGGGGATAATGGGGCTGAGGTGAGAACTTGGAGGAGGACGAATGCGAAGGCAGAGTTTACTCTGAAGAGGGCAATCTCACCTGACCTATTTGATCACATATTGGGGTGTGGATCGGCTGCAAAGATCTGGAGAGCCCTGGATGGGCTGTTTAACAAGAAGAATGTAGCAAGGCTACAGTTCTTAGAGAATGAGCTGGCAAGGTCAGTTCAGGGTGATCTTTCTATCTCCACTTTCTTTCTGAAGATGAAGAACTTGTGCGCTGAAATCTCAGCATTGGATCCGAATGAGCCTATCTCTGAGGCGAAGCTGAAGAGGCACATAATCCGCGGCTTGCGGAAGGAATATGTTGCCTTTGTGACGTCGGTGCAGGGATGGGCAAATCAGCCGTCTCTATTGGAGCTGGAAAACTTGCTTGCATCGCAAGAAAGTTTGGCAAGGCAGATGGCAGGGGTGTCAGTGGCTGGGGGAGATGGCGAAGTGCTCTTCTCGGGAAAGAAGAAGAAGTGGGATAAGAAGAAGAAAGACCACTGGAGGAGGCTACGGGCCTTCAACTTCTGGGCAGCAGGAAAGGGGGTATGCTCCCAAGGCTGACGGGAAGAAGAAGGGTGAAGGTCTGAAGTGCTTCAAGTGTGGCAAGTATGGCCACATCAGGAAGGATTGCAAAATGGTTACCCAAGCTGGGCATACTGCTGAGAAGGAGGAAGCTGAGGCCAGGCACATTGATGGAGGATGGGGAGGAGCCTTCTCGGCTTCTGTTGGAGCCTCGGCTCCTATCAACTATCAGGAGGACTGGATCGTGGACTCGGGGTGTGGTCATCACCTCACCGGAGATGAGACAAAGCTTTCTTCTGCACAGCCCTATATAGGTAACAATGCAATCATTACTGCTGATAATACTGTGCATCCAGTAGAGAAGGTGGGGGTTGTTTCCTTGGGCAGTGATAGAGGACCACTTACTTTGAAGAGTGTCTATCACGTGCCTAGTATGAGGAAAAACCTCTTCTCCGTGACCAACGCTGTAGACGCTGGGTATCACGTTCTGTTCGGCCCAACAGAAGTGAAGTTTCTACGCAATTTTGAGGCTGTAAAGGCCGAGGTCATCCATGTTGGGAGACGGGCAAAGGACTTATTCGTTTTATCGACAAGTTCCTATGTCGACAAGATGAAGACGAATGATGGTGCCGTTATATGGCATGAGAGGTTGGGGCACGTAGGGATGGACAAGCTGAAAGCAATGGCGGTGAGAGGTCTGGTCAAGGGCCTGCCAAGTCTATCCTCCTACGGAGAAGGTCATGTTTGCGAGGGATGTCAGTTCGGCAAGTATTATCGACTACCGTTTGACAAGTCGCAGACAATGAGTAGTGTACCATTGGAGTGCATCCACAGTGACTTGATGGGACCAACGTCTACCCCAAGCCTCGGAGGCAGCAGATATATGTTGGTGTTGATCGATGATTACACCAGATATGTCTGGGTATATTTCCTGAAGGAGAAGGCGAGGCGTTTGCCAAGTTTGTGGAGTTCAAGGAGCTCGTGGAGGGTCGGCTAGGACTGCGGGTGAAGAAGCTGAGGACTGACAACGGAGGGGAGTTCACCTCCAGTGGGTTCTCTACTTTTTGCAGGAAGGCAGGCATCCGGAGAGACCTCACTTGTGCACATACTCCACAGCAGAACGGGGTTGCAGAGCGGAAGATCCGTCATCTGACGGAGACCTGCAAGTGTTGGCTGCATGCCAAGAGTATCCCAAAGTCCTTCTGGGCGGAGGGAATGTCTTGTGCTGCCTACGTCATCAACAGGATGCCTCTAAGCCCCATCAACATGTTGACCCCACATGAGATGATGTTCAAGGAGAAGCCAAGCGTGGCACACCTTCGGGTGTTTGGTTCCACCTGCTACGTACACGTTCCAGATGCTCTGCGGACAAAGCTAGATGCAAAAGCAAGGAAGCTAGTCTTTGTCGGATATGATGAGCAGAAGAAAGGTTGGAAGTGCATGGACCCGGATACGCGGAGATTTGTTGTATCTCGCGACGTCATGTTCGATGAGGTGACATCTTACAAGGGGTCTTCTGGTGTGGAGCTACTAGAGAGTAGGGTGGAGGAGCCGGAGAAAGCTGTGGAGGATCTTCAGGTGGAGCTACCTGTATCACCAGGTGGTCCATCTCCTTCTAGTTCTGAGACGGAGGCTTATGGTTCAGGGAGCAGGGGGAGCGATGCTCCTAGCACGTCTGGAAGAGGAGCTAGGGAAGAAGCAGCTGGAGATAATGCGGTTCAGGGGAAGGAGCTGAGGAGGTCGAAGCGAACTATCATTGCCCCTGATCGCTATACAGGAGGAAACATGGTGAGCTTTGTCTCATGTTTCTTTGCTGGTCCCTTGGATGAGAGGGAGTCGTCGAGCTTTGAGAAGGCCAGAGGCGTGAAAGAGTGGGACATTGCTATGCAAGAAGAGATGGCAGCTCTCGAGAAGAATGAGACCTGGTCTCTTGTGCCCAAGCCCAAGGGCACCACTTCTGTTACATGCTAGTGGGTCTACAAGCTCAAGAAGAAAGTTGACGGCAGTATCGAGCGGTACAAGGCTCGCCTTGTAGCTCGGGGGTTCTCGCAGCAATACGGTGAAGACTACGAGGAGACTTTTAGTCCGGTGGCAAAAATGACTTCAGTTCGATTTATCATTGCTTTGGCGGCGTTCAGTGGATGGGAGATTTGGCAGCTCGACGTCAAGAACGCTTTCTTGTACGGCGAGATTGACAAGGATATCTTCATGGTCCAGCCACCAGGTTTTGTGTCTGAAGATTTTCCGGAGCATGTCTGCAAGCTGAAAAAGGCCCTGTATGGGTTGAAGCAAGCGTCGAGGGCGTGGTACGGGAAGATCGCAGAATATCTCTTATTCTGTGGATTTTGTGCTTCAGACTCAGACTCAAGCTTGTTCGTCAAGAAGAGCGGGGAGCTTCAGGTCATCGTGCTGTTATACGTCGACGATATGATCGTGACGGGGAACTCGAAGGAGGAGGTAGCACAGCTTCGGGCCGAGCTGTCCATCAGGTTCAAGATGAAGGACTTAGGTGAGCTTCACCATTTCCTTGGACTCGAGGTGCAAAGGAAGGAAGGTGGAGTGCTGGTGACCCAGACCGGATATGCGGAGCGGATCGTGGAGCGATTCGGCATGAAGGAAGGGAAGTGCACCTCCACACCTCTGGAGAAGGCTATGAAGCTTCGGAAGGATGAGGGGAGGATTATGCAAGATCCGTTGGTGTTCCGAGCTCTGGTCGGGAGCTTGATTTATCTGACGATCACGAGGCCGGATATTGCATATGCAGTTGGCAGAGTGAGTCGATATATGGCGGAGCCACGAGTACCTCATCTGCTAGCAGCCAAGAACATTCTGAAGTATATCAAGGCGACCTCGGACATGGGTCTCCTATACAGGAGGGATGCGGGCTTCGAGGTGTACGGGTACATGGATGCTGATTACGGGGGAGATTCGGATGATCGGAAGTCGACATCTGGATTCGTCTTCATGGCGGGCCCTACAACTATATCATGGTGCACCAAGAAGCAGGATTCCGTATCGGTCTCCACCACGGAAGCGGAATACAAGGCTTCGGCCTTGGCAGCCCAGGAAGCCATCTGGCTTAGGAGGTTGGTGGGAGACGTCCACAAGGAGGTTCGGGAGACGACTCTGCTACGCGGTGACAACGAGAGTGCTCTCAAACTGGTGACTAATCCAGTTTGTCACGCGAGGACCAAGCATATCGAGATCGAGCATCACTTCATACGGGAGAAGGTGTTGGAGGGGTCTCTTTCGGTCGAGCATGTGCGGAGTGCGGACAATGTCGCAGACATCTTCACAAAGGCACTGGCAAAGGGCCCGTTCACACGGCTAAGGAGCCTATTGGGGCTGGTTTCAACTTCCCACTTCAAGGGGGAGTGTTGAAATTGTTGAAGTGGAAGTTTGGAGGCTTTTGGACCTGGGGGGTCTGGGAGGAGGTCGGGCGGTCTGGCGAGACCACGCGACTTGGCGGTCTACCTCTGCGGTCTGGCTTGTCTTAGCCTAGCTGCGGTCTCCTGGCATGACCACTGGTATCTGGTCTAAGGCGGCTGAAGGTGAAGGCCGCGTGGTCTGTCTCTGACCGCGTGACGGATTGATCGTTTTCAGGGTTCTTCCAGGATGCGGTCTGGTGGCTGACTGGGCTTTCTGGTAGTGTACGCGGACTAAGGGGATTAGTCGCGCGGTCTCAGTTCGCGGTCTCAGGAGGAGACTGGTATGCGAGCTGGTCATTGTTCGCGGTCTCAGGTGGAGACCGGCATGCGGGCAGGAGTTCGCGGTCTTATGGCGAATTGGCTGTGTTCACGGTCTTTGGCGAACACAGGAGGTGAACAACTTCGGGCGGTCTGGCGATCTCCTTTGGAGTCGCGATCTGCTGTGAGAGTGGCGGTCTCTCATGGTCGATGTTGAAGCTGGCGAGTTCACCAAAATGAAGCAGGAGTTCTATTGCTGATCGCGCGGTGTGACCGGTAAGGTCGCGCGGTCTGGAGGGTGGTGATCCTATCTCATAGGGTGGTGACTGGATCAGGTCTCACACCTATAAATATGACCCATCGGCAGCAATAATTAAAAGACACACCAAGTGTAAGCTGAGTTCACTTCTTTCCTGCGGTCTCTATTTGTTTGACCGGGCGGTCTGCTGATTGAATTCCTCTTGTGCAGCTTCTGCGGATAGTGCGGGCAGCAACGATCACCTCTTCCTCTGAAACTGTTCGGGCGGTCTGCGGCTTGGAGTTGTGGTGCTGGAGTTCGGGAGAATCAGGAGTTCTGAAAGGGAGGGTGCGGTCTGATCAGCGGGTTGGTGTTGTTCTGAGATCGGCAGCGGGTTGCGGTCTGGCGGGTTGCTGAGGTCGCAAGGGAGACCGCGCGGTCTCAAGTTGTCTTCAACATTGTATCTTTTCCTTTGGTGTTTGTGCTGGCGAAATCATGTCTCGTCAAACATGTCTTTCCTTGTAATTGAAGTACTGCTATCAATAAAGATCACTTGTTTGCCTAAAGTTGTTTCTGGTTGTTTTGGCTAGTATCTCTAAGTTGACTAGCTCCTGCTCGCTCCATAAATGTCTTTCAAAAATTTTAACAACAACGTCCCCCGACATCTCTGGAACTTCGAATCGCACAAGTCTTCAAAGTGTTTTAAAAGATTTAGTTTTTATATGCACCCATAAATTTATACAAGTTTCGGGGGTGTGTTTAGCCATAGCTCTTCCATGAGGGTGGAGGTAGTGGAGTCATGCTAAGCCCCATGACCATGGGAGTGGGGAGAAAACCGCCACAACTATCGCGCGGTGTCACCAGCGAGGTCGCACCACGCCATCACTAGGTGCGACCGAAGTCGCATAGCCGCACCCCACTAAGGTGGTGCGACCCGAACCCCGCTTAGGGAGCGCGACCAAAGTCGCACCCCGCATCGTGGGTGCGGCCAAGGCTGCACCCCGCATGGTTGGATGTGGCCAAGGCCGCACCCCGCATGGTGGGGGCGACCAAGGCCGCCCCCCCCCCCCCCCCATGGTGGGGGTGCGTCCATGGTCGCACCCCCTATGGGGGAGCGGCAAACGCCGCACATCTTTTTAGGTGTGCCGCCAAACACGCACCCCCTATCGCCCGCACCCCCTTGGGTGTGCGGCCGAGACCGCACCCCCTTTGGGGGTGCGGCCGGAGCCCCATCACCCTCCATTTCAGGAGGGTGCGCCTTCCTATCTTGGGGGGGCGCGGTCTCTGGGAGGCACACCCTCCCTCTTGCAAGCGCACCCCTCTTGCACCGCACGACCGTATTCTCGATTTTCCACCCGCAAAGCGAGCCAAGCATTTCCGCGTTCACCGCGCGCTCAGAACGCCTCCGTGTTCACCGCGCGCTCAGAACACCTCTGCGTTCCCGACGAGCGCGGCAGTTAACCATTCTTAATTTCCTAGATTGCATGTACTGTTCACTGCGCTCAACGCCATCAATGAAGCTGCCCGAACTGACCGAACTTCCCAAGCGGCAAAACGGGAATATCTAAAAAATGGGGATCCATGTGCTCAAAATCGGCGAATGTGATTCGCCAGTCAGGTTGTTACGGTGGTTACAATGGTGAAATTACCGAGCTACCACTGCCCAAGGCTATAAAAGGAGCACAGGACCTTCATTTCAAGGGACCTTGTCTTCTACACCCGAGAGAGCTCCGTTGATGATTCCTCAGAGTTCTCCTTCGACGCTTGAAGATTTCCTCCAAGTCTTCAAAGATCTCATTCAAGTCTTCGAACATCTCATTCGAGCCTTTGAAGAACTTCTTCGCTTTCGAAGACCTTCTTCCTAAGTGACTCGGAGATTCTCCGGGCACCGAAAGGCGACCAGAGCATCTCACTTTCATTCCCACCGAAAAATACTTAGTTTCCTGAGGGGTGGTCTATCACCCTCGGAGTTTTTTCTTCATTATCATTGTAACGAGCGACGGTCTATCGCCCTCGAGTTCTCAGTTTTTCTTGTAAGAAACCAACATATTTTGAAATTTGGCTGACACGGCTCCGACCGTGTAGTTTTTTACCCTTTCCGGATTTCCCATGTTAAAAATGTTCTTATGCGTCCACTAGTTCTCTCATTGACTGTTTGCCCGCTCGGCTCGCTCTCGAGCTAAGGTAACTCAATTCGACCGGTCTACTAGAGCATCGAGTGACCTGCAACAGTTTGGCACCGTCCATGAGAACTTGTGTTCCCGATTAAATCTGAAAGCAATCTCTCCGAGAGACCAGCAATGATGAATATTCACCCGACAATTTCAGACGTTGGTAGTTCCTCTCTCCCCACAATTTCACAACGGGGAGCGCCCGATGTCGCACCTCTCCTACCACAACGGCCTGACATTGTCGACAAGCAAGCCCCTCTAACGATGGAACAAGTTACTGACGATGACATACTCTGGTCCAGTCAATCCCTCTTGTCAGATCAGATCTTGGCATATCCAGTCCCATCTTGGCTCAAGGCCCTGCAGTACAAAAAGTTCCACAGAGCAGAAAACTCATATGAACATGTCAACTACTTCCTAACCGCGATGGAAGCGTTCAGGCTTCCAGACCAGATTACTTGCAAGATCTTCCCAGCAACACTTCGTGACGACGCTTTCAACTAGTATCGATCCCTGCCAGAAGGAATCATTCACAACTTCACCGAACTATCTCAGTTGTTCACCGGATGGCATGAATTCCGAGAACGGAATATCAGAAAAGCAGCTCAGACAAGGAAGGAGCCCGGGGAGGACAAACTCTGCCCTTCAGGACAAACGGAGCATGACCGACGTCAGGGGTGCGTCACCATAAGATCACATCAAGAGAATCTTCGCGGAGGTTTGGATTTTTCCTTACACGCGAGCGTTGGGAACCCAGCATTTGAATTGAGAAGGGCGTTGATAAGTCACCGCATATCATTCAACATCTTGTTCGTGGCAACTGTAACACGACTCAAGCTCCTTGGCGGGAACCTCAAGCTCAGAGCTAGCCATGCGGAACTTCCGGACGGAACAATAATACCCACCATAGGAGACATCATCCTCTCCATACACGTTGGGACACTTCCAGAACCCGTCCAATACGAAATCCAGTTCATCATCGCAGAAGCTGATTCATCACATGACGCGATATTTGGGGCATTTTGCTTGACATGCTGCAGCACGATACCTCCATTGCAGGCCGCATGGAGAGCAAAGGAAAAATCCTCCAAAACTCTGTTCGTCATCTCAGCGACACAACGACCGAGGTTCCTTGGGTTAGCCTTGGGCCCCCACAAATCCTGAAGCCCAAAAAGCTTTGCTCAGAGAAGAGCCACGTGGAACCAGCGCCGACAACATCAGCTAATCTCTCGGCACCAACCAATCCCCCACAACTCAAAACCATGGGTCAGAAAAGGAAGGGACAATGACCACTCACAGAGGTTGGTCGGCCTAACCAGCGTCAGTCGGTCTATCACCGAGGGTCGATGAACCAGAAAACTCAGATTTACACCCCGTTAAACGCCTCCAACGAGCATATCCTATCTATAATCTACAACAGCAAGATTGTCAAGTGGTCAGGACCGCTCCCTCGCAACTCAGAGAATCGGTACCAGTTTTGCGACTTTCACCGGAGCCTAGGACACCATACAAATCAATGTATGTGCTTGAAGGATGAAATCGAGCACCTCGCCCAGCTAGGACACCTGAAGACCTTTCGCAGAATGGCTCAGAAGCAAGCAGCTCAGTAAGAGGCAACTGAAGACCAGTCGCTAGAGTGATCGATGCCTAAGTCACCGACGCACGCCATGTTGAAGAATCAAGAAGACTCATCGGAATGTTGCACGGGAAGACCAAGAGCCGGGCATAAGAGCCCTACATTATCTACGCTTTCGCTTTGTTTATTTAAAAAAAACAATCGTTAGTTCAAAAGTCGCAAGTTTATTCTTGCACATGTACTAGTATTCGCTTCAACTCAATATGTCTTGTTTTGTTTGCTCTTAACCCTGTCACTGCAGGAACACTCTTGGGCCAATTCACCCCTCTAACCATAAGGGCATGTCCCTCTCGCGGTCACCATCGGTTTGAAGACTAACGTTCTTCACCGTCAACTATGGGGTTAGTTCTCCCCTCTAACCATAAGGGTCTGTCCCTCTCACTGTCACCATCGGTTTGAAGACTAACGCTCTTCACCGTCAACTCTGGGGTCAGTTCCCTCTCTAACCGTAAGGGCATGTCCCTCTTGCGGTCACCATCGGTTTGAAGACTAACGCTCTTCACCGTCAACTCTAGGGTTAGCCCCCCCCCCCCCCCTCTAATCATACGGGCATGTCCCTCTCGCGGTCACCATCGGTTTGAAGACTAATGCTCTTCACCGTCAACTCTGGGGCCAGTTCCACCTCTAACCGTAAGTGCATGTCCCTATCACGACCACCATTAGTTTGAAGACTAACGCTCTTCACCGTCAACTCTAGGGTCAGTTCCCCCTCTAACCCTAAGGGTCTGTCCCTCTCGCGGTCACCATCGGTTTGAAGACTAACGCTCTTCATCGTCAACTCTGGGGCCAGTTCCCCGTCAAACCGTAAGGGTATGTCCCTCTCACAGTCACCGACGGTCTGAAGACTAACGCCATTCACCATAAACTTCAGAGTCAGTCCCCCCGACCACCACATAAAAATGGCTAAAACAATGAGTTATCAAGTACACAGAAGAACAAATGCTACATAAAATAATGGAGTCACAAGGTACAATGACATCACAACAACGTTGTACATAACAGAACGAGACTACAAAACGGGAAAAGAAAATAACAAGACATAAGCAGTAAATATAACCAATACAAAGATCAATCCTCGCTTGCATCAGGACGATCCTCCTCCGACAGGTCCCAAGCTCCAAGTCCAGCAATACCGCACCCGAATTTCCTCTCCATTATACGAAGAGTCTTCTGGATGCCCCTCTGAAAGGCGACCCCGCACTCATCCTCTAGCAAAGGCTCCACCTCCTTGGCCATGATCTCAGCGCGAAGCTCCTCCGAGATCTGGAGCCGCTCCTCCATGAAAGCCAGAGAAATCCTTATACTCGGCAACCCTCATAGCCTTGATCTCCTCAACGCTCTGCTCCGCGGATGATAACATGTTCACTTAGCTCCTCAAAAAGCCCAGCTCTCCCTCAGGGCGCAATATCTCACCTTGCACCTCTGATAACTAGCGAAGGGCGTCCTGAGGAAGCGCCTTTCGCCGCCACATTCCTCTCGCAGCTTCTCAACCTCCGCTCGGGTTGAAGAAATGTCCAACTCCAGTTGTCGGATGTGGGCGGAGTCACGGTCCCTCTTCTTCCTGGAATCAGATAAAGCGCTCTTCGCTACGCTCAGCTCCTCCTGAAGGACGAAGTAGCCGTCCTTAAGGCACACGTAACAATCGTTCCATGTGTGGAGCAACGCTGTTCAAAATGCATGTCTACAAATAAAATGAACGATTATAATGTATAAACGTCAATGAGAATGAGAAAGCAAAAACCAAAGTAAAGACAGTCGCACTTACTGCGGAAGTCATCGTCTGAAGAGAAGAAGAGACTCGCCTCACCGTCGTCAAAGGGGGAGGCGGCCACAAATCCTCCTGCGGGACTTGTCTAGCAACAGGAGATGCCAGGATCTCAACCTCATGATCAACCAGAACCACTTCCACCCCGTGGTTGCTAGGACCGGTCGTGTGATCATGGCTCCTCGGTGCAAGAGAAGCGGGCCCCAAATCATCACTCTCGTTCTTAAAAAACAATCTTCCTCTTCTTGCCACGGACCAAAGGAATGGCAGCCGCACGCTCGGCATCCCAGGAGAGCCCTACTAAGAGTAACCTACTCACCTCCACACAGCTAGCAACGCAATATAGGGTTTTCACCAACCCTTTTCTATCCGGAAAGCTAGAAATGGGTAAGAAGTCATTCACCCGACCCTTCTGTCAACGACAGCGGACAGGAAGATCCCTCCAAAGCTCGGGAAACTCCCAACGGTTATGAACATACCCATAAAGAGTATTCATGTGGCGGTAATCATTCTTCTCTCTGAAGCGAAATCATCTATTGTTGTTGCAGACCTCAATGCGATCACCTAGATCAGTAAGGACCTCACTGTACAACCCTTATTCTCCGAAAGTGGGGCTCATTTAGGCGTGCAAATTTGGCCCGGGTTCAGTTGCCCGGCCCGGGTCTGCCCGGGTCTGAGCCCGATTAGGCCTGGGCCAGGCCCAGGCCAGGCCTAAGGGGGCTCAACAGGCCCCCTTATTTGGGCAGGGCCTGGCCTGGTGCCCGGCCCGGGCACCAGGCTTTGCCTGGTGCCCGTTGAAAAGGAGGAGCTGGGCGCTGCCCAGCTTTATAGCTGGGCAGAACCCAGCATTTAATGCTGGGCAGCGCCTAAATGCTGGCGCTGCCCGGCATTAAATGCTGGGCTGCCACGCCTAAATGTGGCAGCCCAACATTAATGGCTGCCTTTTGGCAGCCATTTATGTATTATAATGGCTGCCAAAAAGGCAGCCATTTATATATTATATAATATTATAAAATATTATTATTATAAAATATTAATATTATAAAATATATATTATAATATATAAAATATTTATTTATTTTGGGTCCTGCTTGGGCCCTGTCTTTTAGGCTCAAGCAGGCCCCCTTATTTCGGTGAGGCTCGGGCCTGGCCTAGGCCCGGTTTGGCAGAGGCCCGGCCTGGGCCTGGCAAAAATAAAGCCCGGGCCCTGGGGGCCCGGGTCTGGCCCGGGCCCGCAGGGCTTTTTCTGCACGCCTAGGCTCATTCAAAGCCACATAAGCAGAAGTCGAAGTCAAAGGTCAACACAGAGAACATGAGTCAAAGTCTGAATACAGCATAACAAGCTGAGTGAGCAGAAAGCCTGCGCGTATATAGGCGAGCATGTGCGAGATGCCCCTTATACTCGCCGGGTGGGCGACCATAGTGGATGCTCGCCGAAGCCAGGCGAGATCCTCTCAATATTGCGTAGACGCCGTGCAGGGTTAAGGCTTTAAACAGTACCCCCTCCCCACTGGTTTTCCTATAAATAGGACCCCATGGGTACTTGGATTGGCACCTGAGCTTGAGCTTTCGAAGCCCAACTTTCGAATTCTCGGACCCGTCATCCTTGGCCGTTACTCTTGATTCTCGCCAAATCGGTGCCTTCCTCGTTCCCTGCTCGACCATCTTTGGTTGTGGAGGAGAAGTCTCTTCTGAGCTTCTGGGTACGTGGTGGGACCTCCCTGCCGCAGCGCCTGAGGTCCTGTTGTTTCCGTTTTAGTTCCTTCGTCGTCGCCAGTCAAGCCGTCTGGTCGGACCGCTGGGCGAGTAGCCTCTGACTGCATTGATCTGAATTTTGGAGCTAGGATTTTCCTGGTTTCAACACTCACACCAGTCCTTGAAAATCTCCAAGGTAAATCGCATGCCGTGCTCCCGAAAGAGCACTTGCATCCTCATAATCCTCGTCATTCCAGCTGGGGTAAACTGGGAAATCGGCACTCCGCAAAATCGGAACACCTCGATAGCCTCCTTCGAAGGAGGAAAGCGAAACCCAGATTTCAAACAACTCTCAACTCTCCGAAAGAGTTATGAAGACGGTCGGAGGGTTTTCCTATAATGGAGAACTTTCGCCCATTCGAGATCCCTCGACCGATCTTCGCCTCCTCGTGCCCTTCTCCCGGTCAGATTTCAATGATGTTGTTGACGTTGATGCCAAACTCAATGAGAACGAGGTATTATGTACCTGAAGCGAATCGCGACAGCCAGTTATTGCCCATCGTCCCCAACCGTCCCCACATAATCCTAACCTTCACAATAGAGTCCTCAACCCTTCCCTCGAAGTAGTGAGGGTGCATTTCACCACATATAGGAGAAGATCTTCGGTGTCATGGCCGCTCTTTCGGAAGAAGAAAAAAGGCCCCTCTCCTTCAACAGAAAACATGGATCTCCTCACTTTTTTGGATATTTTGTTTTTGTGAAATGTCATCTGAATGTATTCATTCTTTACTAGGGAGGAGAGTTGGTATTTGGGAGGAGAACTCATTGGGGGTGTACGGACTGCAGTCCGGGTGTTGCGTCAGTTGGTATATTCTTTGAGTGGCCTTGAGGCCGGTACTCTGGTTTAAGGGTGGTCGGGTCACGTTCAACAGGAAGTCATGTGTATCTATCAAAAACCATTTTGTTGTCTTAGTTGTACCAAATATGCGTGCTTTATTAATAAACTTAATAATCATTAGATACAATTTTTGGGGTTTTAAGGGTTTGATTGGGAGGGTTTTTCAGAAAAGAGGAGTGGTGACAAAAGGATAGTAGAAAAATGTGATTTTAAAAATATTTATTGCAAAAAGAGATCTATTTGGGTGAACTCATTTGGCAGAAATTTTTAAAAATGAGAAATGCTTTATAAACTGTTTGGCAAATTTTCATTGCGTTTACTTTTTTTATTAAAAATGCAAGCACGGGCAGAAAAATGCGCGCCCGAGGGAAAATGAGCGCACAAGCGCAAATTTTTTGCCCGGACATGCATATTTCGCCCGGGCGCGCATATTTCGCCTGGGCGCGCATTTTTCGTCCGGGGGCGCATTTTTCTCCGGGGTGCGCCTTTTTTGCCTCAGGCGTGCATTTTTCACCCCAGACGCGCATTTTTCGCCCAAGGCGCGCATTTTTCGCACGTGCTCTCATTTTTCGTCCGTGCACGCATTTTTGCCGGTGCGAGCATTTTTCGCCATAACGCCCATTTTATCGCCCGGGCGATCATTTTTGGCCCGGACGAGTATTTTTAGCCCGGTCGCGCATTTTTCTCCCGAATGCCCATTTTTCGCCCGACCGCCCATTTTTCGTCTGGGCTTACGTTTTTTTCGCCTGGGCACACATTTTCTTCCTGGGCGCGCATGTTTCGTCCGGGCGCGCATTTTTCGCCCGGGCACGCATTTTTCCTCCGGGCGCGCATTTTTCGCTCGGGCGAAAAATGCACCCCCAGGAGAAAATGCGCGCCCGGGAGAAAAAATGCGCGTCTGGGCAAAAAATGTGCGCTCGGGCGAATAATGCGCGCCCGGACGAAACATGCGCGCCCAGGAAGAAAAAGCGCGCCCGGGTGAAAAAATGCGCGCCGAACGAAAAAATGCGCGCCCGCGTGAAAAATGAGCGCCGGGCGGAAAAAGAGCGCCCGGGTGAAAAATGCGTGCTCGGGCGAAAAATGCGCGCCCGAGAGAAAAATATGCGCCCTGGAGAAAATTGCGCGCTCGGGCGAAAAAATGTGCGCCCGGGCGAAAAATGCGCCCCCGGGCAAAACATGCCGTCCGAGAAGAAAATGTGCGCCCGGGCAAAATAATGCGATTATGGGCGAAAAATGAGCGCCCGGGCGAAAAATGCACGCACGGGCGAAAAATGTGTGTCTGGGCGAAAAATTTGCGCCTGGGTGAAAAAATGCGCGCCCGGACAGAAAATGCGCGATCGGGCGAAAAAATGGTCTCCCGGGCGAAAAATTCACGACCGGGCCAAAAATGCTCGACTGAGAGATAAATTCGCGTCTGAGCCTAAAATGCGCCCATGGGCGAAGAAATGCTCGCCCAGGCAGAAAAATGTACGCACTAGGGAAAAATTTACGCTCGGGCGAAAAATGCGCTAATTAGCACTTGCAGTCGGCGAGGAGCGGGGGAGCAGAAATCTGCGAGAAAGGAGACTCGGGAGTCACGGGGTAAGCGATGGGAGCACACGTTTAGGGCTTTCTTTTGCTACGGCTGGATATTACATGATTGCCATTGCTTTAACACTTTAGCCATGGATTTTGATTTACCGTGGCTATTAAACTCTTATTAGCCATGAATTGTTCAAGTGTAGCTAAAACTTTGTTATTAGCCACGGGTTGGGGAACCGTGGCCAAAAAATATGTGGCTAATAATCAGTTTTCTAGTAGTGTAACCTTGTATCGGGATGAGAAAGTGCTTTTCGAAAAAGTTGAAAAATATAAGACAAGTGACTTTTCAAAAGGAGGAGAAAAAATAGTTTTCCGCGGTAGCTTTTCCCACCGGTTGACAATCCAAACGGTTTGTTATGTGCGGTGATGTTTTTCAGAAAACAGAAAAGAGCTAAAAAGCCCTCCCAAACAGGCCCTAAAAGAATTGATATTTTTGGCTGGTGTAAGACGTACAGCTGATGTGAAGATAGAAATTTTGAGCTACCAACATAATAAAGCAGTTTATAGCCAGATATAGGCTCCGTTAGGCATGTCGGTGCCGATCATGAATGCGATGATTATGAACCGTTGTTCCTGACTGCCTGACCTCACTTAACGAATTTCATCCACTGACCTCACTTAACGAATTTCATCCATGTTGAAACCAGTTTCCCGGCTTCAGCGTTCGAAAATAGGGGTAGGCAGCTTGCCCTTACTTATCTCAGGTAAAGTCGAACGGCTAGTCACTTAGAGCCTAAGAACCTCTCTACTGGTGGATTCAGGTGAAAACAGACCCCGCGAGCTGCAGCGAGGAGGTCCCGCCACTAACCCGAAAGACCCGAAGATCTTCCCCTCCCAAGCCAACGCTGAGCCTGGGCACCTCGGAGAGCACTCGCAACACCTGCCCGTTGGCATGAAAGACTTGGCGAACGGAAGGCAGGGTCACTAGCTAACCGAACAAACTAAAGGTGGTGGGGGTAAGGAGATTCCAACCCTCCCCAAGGTGCCCATGGGGGTATATTTATAGAATTCTGGAAATGGTCTGCGGATAGCGTAATTCCGCCTTTTGGAATGACTATCCGCAGCTCAAACTGGTCTACCAATAGCGGAATTCCGCTGTTTGAATAGGCTAAACGCAGACCCTGATGAGAAATCCACTAGGCAGGAAAAGAGGGGGGTGAGGAGAAAACACCCGGAAGCAGGGGAGAAGACAAGTGGACGCAGAGGGTAAGTGGACGCGGCTCCTGTGCCATCAGGAGAGGGAGAGAGGAGGGACGGAGGGGGTGAGAGGGCGCTCACCCCTTCTCCACTCGCCCGCGCGGGCGAGTGGACAGTCTTCCACTCGCCCAAGCGGGCGAGTGGGCGTCCTCCCACTCGCCCGCATGGGCGAGTGGACAGCCTCCCACTCGCCCAAGCGGGCGAGTGGGCCGTCCCCCCCCCCCCCCCCCACTCGCCCGCGTGGGCGGGTGGACCGTCCCCCCCACTCGCCCGCATGGGCGAGTGGACCTTGCACTCCCTTCCCCTCTCACTCGCCTGCACGGGCTAGTGGGGGCTTTCACTACCCGTTCCGTCATTCCTTCTTTCCTCCCGTTCGGATGTGATTTTTCCTTAGCCGATCTCGGACGCCCTTGAGCGGTCATTCTCGACTATGCCCGAGTCGCCATTCTACCCAGTTACGGTCATCTGCATCGTTGCGACCCTGTACATGTTGCGTTGTATACGCTCGACAAATATGGGGGTTGTACACAATCCCCGCTCTTTGCGAGCTTGTCTCAAGCTCGGAAAGAAAGTCCAACCCTCTGATTTGATGAGCTGGTAGGATCTTTAAAGAGAATATTCGAGCGGGTCCCACCCGTTGGCTATAAAACCTCGGGACGGAGAGGGGTAAGCCTCTACTCAAAAACCTCTCCCCTCCCATTTCTTCCCCTTAGCCTGGTCGACATGCAACCTCCCTTGGATATTCGCGCCCGCCTCAAAGCCGTTTCTGGAAAAAGCCTAGATGACCTGGCGGAGCTTAGATATGTCGTCATGGAGCATTCACTTCCCTCTTCGGTGTAGGTGGAGGGACCTGTGCCTAAGAGACATCGCCCGGAGCCGGCAGGTGGGACGTCCTCTTCATCCGCATTAATGTCCGAGTTCAACAAGCACCTGGGGGCAGTTGACGTGATACCAAGTCGCGGTGGGAGGGACAGGTCTCCCGAGGCAGCTAAATCAGGGAGTGCGGGTACCCAGACAAGTCCCCATGTCCACTCCCCGATCCATGGCGAGTGACCTTACCTGTGCTTGATAAGCATGCTCATGCCCATACTGATGACTCTTCTTCTTCCTTCCTATTTCGCAGTACCTCCCTTCTCGGTTGCGGAGGGCTCCCCCAGCATGCCGGCAGACTTAATCCCACCCCTGCGTGAACCGAGCAAGCGCCGTACTCCCGAGAGACCCCCTTTTAGAGCTGGTGCAGGAAAGTCCCTGGGTCTCCCACCCGTTGGTACCTATGGCACACTGCCGGGGTACCCCTTGGGGCAACGATGCGAGCACTCCTCTCGCCACGAGAAAGAGTCGAGGACCCCGCAAGGTAGGTCTTCTCCAAAAAGGATCTGACCATGCCAGAGATCTAGATAACAAGCTTAATAAACCTGCAGGTCCGGATGATGCTTCGACCGGCAGGTCGGGACAGATGGGAGCGCTCTCGCCACCTCTTTCTCCTTCGGCGATAGACGAGCTCGTCGGGCACCCCTCTAACGTTTCAGAGCTGAGGGACCGCTTGGTCGACATGATTCAGAGGCAGGGGCGTTTCCTTCACGAGCTTCGAGAAGGGCGAGGGTTCGTTGAACCGAACCCTCTCGCACATGCCCGCGCGATGGAGCAGCGGATGGGGGCGCTGGAAGCAGATCATGCCCTGCTAGTAGAGGAGGTTCAGCTTTCTTCGGGTGGCCTGACGGAACCGGTGGCGGACCACCTGCGTCGAGTGGAGACTAATATGCGTGCTGCGAATGAGGAACTCACCCTGACTCAGGAATGTGTCGGATCCATGCGTGGACTGACAGCCCAGACCCGAGGTCGGGGCTTTTGGAAGTGGACTCAACTTTGAGCGGGACTAATATGCGTGCTGCGACTTCTCCTATTTGCCGCTTTCAACTTAGCTTTCTGCAGTGTGATGTAATAAAGCAAATATGTGTGACTACTCGACCTGCTTTGCGGGGTCGCGATTATCTTTCTAAGTTATTTGTTTCGCTTGCGACACACTTGCGTTTACTTAACTGAGTTGCTTCTCGCACGCGGACGTAGCCGCTGACATGCCGAGTGCGAGAGTCAAAGTTGGAGCGAGGGGTTGAGTGGGAACGAGCGAGTGAGAAGGAGTGGGGGGGGGGGGGGGGGGGTGAGTGGAAAAGAGCTCTCACTTTTACCTATAAATACCCCATCTCCCTTTCATATCCTCCTACCTTGATATCCTTGCTTGCTCTTCCTGCTCTACCTCTCGCTTCTACACTCGTTCATCATCCTCCACCATTAGTGATGCCTCCTAACCGCTCCTCACCTAATAAGAATGGGCGAGAACAGTGCGCGGTGAACTTCTCTGACCATCCCTTCCCTGTTGGGAGGGTGTCGGAGGAGGAACTTCTTGCCTTTGAGAATTCCTTCCTCCCCGAAGGGCTGCTCGCTCGCCGACCTACAGAGGGAGAAACAGTTAACTCCTTCTATGATAACTGGCTCGCCTTCCCGCTATCTCATTTCGAGTTTGGGCTTCGGCTTCCTCTTTGGCCGGAAGTGAGGCAATTCCTTAGATACTTCGGGATTGTCCCAGCCCAACTCAACTCGAATGGGATATCTATGTTGGTTGCCTTCGCTTGTTACCTGCGCGAGAAGGGTATTGAGTTTAACCTGACAGTCTTCCGAAAGGCGTTCATCTTCCGTGCTACTGCCGATGGGGTGTGCTTCCTCACTGGCGCGCATGTGAAAGTTTGTGAGGGTGCTAACAAGGTTCATCACAGGAGCGACAAGTTCATTTTTGTCCGGGGTGACCTTGGGAAGATCCCCTACTCCCCTGTTCAGAGGTCAGAGAAAACATACAAGGCTCCTCGCGTGGATGGCGAGGCGGCCGAGCTATATAAATTCCTTGCGGGAGCGGGTTTTGAAGTCGAATTTCTGCGGAGGAACGTCGATCGCCTTCCCTATATTTCGCCGGGGACAGGTACCCCCCCCCCCCCCCCTCTCCTGAGCCCCCCTCTTATTTCCATACTTGCTCACTTAGATCTCATCACTCATCCCTCATTTTACTTTTACAGGTGAGAGGAGCCTTCCCAGGAATCCTCCACATGCCAGGAGGAGCTCCTTCTCCCCCACCCATCAGCTGGCTCAGATGGCTGCAGTCGCCTGCTCTTCCTACCAGGAGGCTCCAGTGCTAAGGCAACAGAGGGAGAAGGAGCCAGTGGTGGAATTGGACTCTCCCCCCCCCCCCCCCCCCCCCCCACCCGCCAAAGGAGCCGAAGATGCGTCAGGGGAGAGTTGTCCGTAGGGGAGGCGGGTCTCGATCTGCCGCAAGAGAGGGGAAGGGAGATGATGACCCGGACGCGTTGGCTTGCCACCCCAACTTTGAATTGGGGGTAATGCCAAGGACCAGGTTGGCGAGTCTTTCCTTCACTGGGATGAAGCGACGAATCGTGTCTCGATGTCTTCTCGGCAGTCTTCTTGGGCCGAGGGAGGGCCGATTAGCAACGCTGCATACGACATGATCTACGGTTTGTATGGCAGGCAGGATGCGGCCGCCTTCCAAGAAAGTTCCACGCGTGACCTTGCTTACCTGAGCTCGCAAGCGCAGCTCCGCGCGACTGAGCTTTCTCATATGACGGCTCGCCGGAGCCTTAAACTCTCTAGGCGACTCACTCAGGCTGAGGCGGCGAGGCGGGAGGCTGAGGACAGAGCTGCCGACCTGGCTACTCGTCTTGAGATGACTGAGAGGCTTCTCGCGCAGTCGTCAGGGGGCCTGGTTTGCCCTTACTCGAATGGAGACTCTCTCCTCTTTTTGTTACTTGTTTTTTCTCACTTATACGGCTTTTCTAATGCAGGGACCTGACGCTGCCAACTCGGTCAGGAGGAGGGTCGAGGACTTTAAAAAAAGAGGTGGAGAGTCTGAAGGCTCAGCTTGCTGAGGCCCGCGCTACAGGGCGAGAAAGACATGGCGAGTCTTCGCGGGCGGCGGAGCTTCTCCACTTCACCCCTGCCGAGGTCGAAGTTGCCCGTAGGAAGAATGTGGTGACGGCGGCTAAGGCTGTGGTCAGCTCTCTTCACGACGTTGGTGCGTTTTGGGGCGAGTGGAAAAACATCACTCCTGACATGGTGCTTCCAGAGTACTTTCCTCCCGCCCCGCCCCTCGGTTCGCCCTCTTCCAGCCATGATTATTCACCTTCCTCCTGAGAGTCAAAAGGGTCTCCTTATGCTTTAGTTTGCTATCTACCCCCTTATGTAGGCGAGTCCCCTTTTTATTTCTTTTTTATGTAAGGTTCAGCGGGGGGATGAGATATCTCAACTTTGTAATCTTCCTTTTTTGTAAATAAAGGCCTTTCTTTTACTGTTTCTCTGGTTCGCACATGATCTTTGTTATTTGAGTGAGATTCGTTGCTTTGCCCCGCCATGGGATCCTTTAGGTAAAGATGAATAGATAACCTACCTTTCCGGGTGGATTCCCCCGTTCTGCCGGCATGAACAAGCCCGGTTAACGGTCTATTCTCGGGGCCTTAACCAATATGAACATCTCACCTCGTCGAGTGAGTTCTCCTGCCCTGCCGGCATGAACAAGCCCGGTCAGCGATCTCTTCTCGGGGCCTTAATCAATATGAACCACCTCGCCTCACCGAGTGAGTTCTCCTGCCCTGCCGGCATGAACAAGCCCGGTCAGCGGTCTCTTCTCGGGGCCTTAATCAATATGGACCACCTCGCCTCACCGAGTGAGTTCTCCTGCCCTGTCGGCATGAACAAGCCCGGTCAGCGGTCTCTTCTCAGGGCCTTAATCAATATGAACCACCTCGCCTCACCGAGTGAGTTCTCCTGCCCTGCCGGCATGAACAAGCCTGGTCAGCGGTCTCTTCTCGGGGCCTTAATCAATATGAACCACCTCGCCTCACCGAGTGAGTTCTCCTGCTCTGCCGGCATGAACAAGCCCGGTCAGCGGTCTCTTCTCGGGGCCTTAACCAACATGAATCACCTCGCCTCGCCGAGTGAGTTCTCCTGCCCTGCCGGCATGAACAAGCCCGGTCAGCGGTCTCTTCTCGGGGCCTTAACCAACATGAATCACCTCGCCTCGCCGAGTGAGTTCTCCTGTCCTGCCGGCATGAACAAGCCCGGTCAGCGGTCTCTTCTCGGGGCCTTAACCAACATGAATCACCTCGCCTCGCCAAGTGAGTTCTCCTGCCCTGCTGGCATGAACAAGCTCGGTCAGCGGTCTCTTCTCGGGGCCTCATGAAACATTGCCACTTCCATTAGCCAAAACCAAATTCATTAAGATAAGGTGTTCAAGGTTCATTACAGATACATAAAGAAAAAGATAACTTCCCTTGGTGAGGCGCACATCCGGACCTTCTCGGGGTCCTCCTTGCTCAGCTCTCAGCCGTCCTGCGCTGCTCCGGGTCTCCTGCCCTCGTTGCTGACGACTTCTTATCCCTTCACCTCCTTCGCCACCTTTAGCCTGGCCAAGGCCTCTATCGCCTTTTCCACTTCCTTTGCATCTTCCTTCCAAGTGACGGCGTTGACGGCCGTGACGTAGCACTGGCGGGCTATCTTGGGGTCTCCGCGGATTCGGATCTGCAACCCTCCTATGTTGTACTTCAAGCATTGGTGGTAGGAGGAGGGCACACACTTGAAGGTACTAATGAGGGGGCGCCCAAAGATGGCGCTATAGCTGCTCGGTGCGTCTACTATGACGAACCGGCAGTTTTTTGATGTCCCCCCCAAGGTGACCAGGAGCTCGACTCCCCCTTCAACTTCTTTTCTCTCGCCCGAAAAACTGAAGAGCGGTCCATCTGACGCGACCACCCTCTTCTGATCCACCTTCATCTTGTCGAAAGCACTCTTGAAGACCACGTTAACCGAACTCCCGTTGTCCACTAGGATTCGGGAGACCGTGAAGTTCTCCACCGCAGCCTCGATCACCAGGGCATCACAGAAGGGATCATCGTGCACTGGCATATCTTTGGATGAGAAGGTGATCTTCTCTCCTGGGGGTGGGGTTCGGGAAGTGGAAGCGACGCCTCGTCGGTAGATAGCATGGAGGCTCCCCTTTCGGGTGGCCTCAATTCCTACCCCTCCGTGGATTACCCCAATCCGGCCTAGTGCTCCCGCATCCGCCCGATCTTCACACTGATCCTCCTCTCCTTCTTCTCTTCTCTCTTCTTCTCCTTCTCCCCTTCCGTCTCATATCAGCAACATCCCTTCCCCTGTGGGGGGTCCTCTTCCCTCCCTAACCTCCAGAAACTCGGGGCAAGTAGCTGTCGCATGACCTTCCACTTGATGGAAGTCACAAAAGGGTGACTCCCTCCTACCACCTCTTCCTCTTCCGCCGCCTCTGCCACCGTGGTTTTTTCTCCCTCTCCTTCCTTGTCCTACGGCCATCGCATGTTGAGGCCTCTGCCCCTGGTAGTTGTCGCCTCCCTGGAAATTACCTCTTCCTTGGCCCTGGAAAGGTCCTCCTGCCGGCCTCCACGCCGGTCGGTTGACCGATGGCTGGGGACTCCACCCTGACTCCTGCCCCCCAGGAGGTCCTTGCGGACCTTGCCATCTCGGCTCCTCCTTCTTCAGCTCTGACTGCCGGGCCTCTCCTGACTTCTCTCCGCCTTCCGTCCACTTGGCCATCTTGGCCGCGAACTCCGGGTTTGTTGCCTCCACTTCGATCTCCCGTCCTGCCCGCTCCATCAACTCCTCGTAAGACAGAGGAGGGTCCCGGGACAAGCCCATGCAAAACAACCCCTGCCGCAACCCGAGGGTAAACGCAAGTTGCAGAGTGTGTCCAGGGACCTCATTGACGAGAAGGACCTCTTCTTGGAACCGATCCACGTAGCTTCCTAGCGACTCTTCCGACCTCTGCTTGATCAGGAAGAGGGCCTCCGCCCCTTCCTCCTCTTTTTGGACGTAGAGAACCTTAACAGGAAACTCCGTTTCAAGTCCTCGAAACTATAGATGGATCCGGGAGGAAGTTGATGGAACCAATCTCTAGCTTTCTCCTGAAAGGAGATGGCGAACAACCTACACTTGAAGGCGTTGGTTACCTGCCTGATGGACATGGCATCCTCAAACCACTGGAGGTGCTCCTGAGGGTCATCTTTGCCTGCGTAGTGGGACATGATCGGCTCCCTAAACCCTTCCGGAACCGGGGCAGTCAGGATCAACTCGCAGAAAGGACTTCCCCTTCCCACCTGGCGGATGGGCATCACTCGCCGTGCCTCCTCCCCTAGGTGCAGAGCACTCGCCGGGCTAGGAAACAGCACCCTCGCCTGAAGAGTTCTATCCTCGTCCACCCGCGCTTCCTTATCAAGTCGCCCTGCTGGTGCCGTCTGACCTAGAGTAGGTGAGGTGAGGATAGGTACCGGCGGAGTCGAGCACTCGCCTGTGGGGGTGAGTGCAAAGCGCAAGGTCTCCATGATCGTCTTCTTGAACTCATCGAAGTCGTTTTTCCTTACGTAGTCGCCGGGAGGGGGTGGGTTCTCTAGCTCTTCACTTCCAGCCATTCGACCTACTTGGGGTTTTTCCGAACAAGCTGTGTTCCACGCTCACCGCACCAGAATGTTGAAACCAGTTTCCCAGCTTCAGCGTTCGAAAATAGGGGTAGGCAGCTTGCGCTTACTTATCTCAGGTAAAGTCGAATGGCTAGTCACTTGGATCCTAAGAACCTCTCTACTGGTGGATTCAGGTGAAAACAGACCCCGCGAGCTGCAGCGAGGAGGTCCTGCCACTAACCCGAAAGACCCGAAGATCTTCCCCTCCCAAGCCAACCCTGAGCCTGGGCACCTCGGAGAGCACTCGCAACACCTGACCGTTGGCCTGAAAGACTTGGCGAACGGAAGGCAGGGTCACTAGCTAACCGAACACACTAAGGGGGGTGGGGGTAAGGAGATGCCAACCCTCCCCAAGGTGCCCATGGGGGTATATTTATAGAATTCTGGAAATGGTCTGCGGATAGCGTAATTCCGCCTTTTGGAATGACTATCCGCGGCTCAAACTGGTCTACCAATAGCAGAATTCCGCTGTTTGAATAGGCTAAACGCAGACCCTGATGAGAAATCCACTAGGCAGGAAGAGAGGGGGGTGAGGAGAAAACACCCGGAAGCAGGGGAGAAGACAAGTGGACGCAGAGGGTAAGTGGACGCGGCTCCTGTGCCATCAGGAGAGGGAGAGAGGAGGGACGGAGGGGGTGAGTGGGCGCTCACCCCTTCTCCACTCGCCCGCGCGGGCGAGTGGACAGTCTCCCACTCGCCCGCATGGGCGAGTGGACAGCCTCCCACTCGCCCAAGCGGGCGAGTGGGCCGTCCCCCCCACTCGCCCGCGTAGGCGAGTGGACCGTCCCCCCCACTCGCCCGCGTAGGCGAGTGGACCTTGCACTCCCTTCCCCTCTGATAGTGCATTATTTATAGTTATTTTTTTATATAGTATTTTAGTAGTAATTAATTAGTTTTTATATAATTTTAGTTTAATATATATCTAATTCGCTTTATTTTGTGTTTTCAGGTAATCTGGGGCTGCTAATAGCAAATTCAAGCTCACAGCCATGTTCAGGGGAAAGAATGGGACAAGTCTGCAAAAATCTTCAGTACACGCCCTCGGTCACGGCCATGACCAAGGGCGTGACTTCAAGTCACGGCCATGACTCAACCCAGCCATCTTCCAGCTGCCTGATCATGCCGTCAGCCCAATTTAGTATTACACGCCCTCGGTCACGGCCATGACCAAGGGCGTGACATCAAGTCACGACCATGACTCAACCCAGCCATCTTCCAGCTGCCTGATCATGCCGCCAGTCTAATTTAGTATTACACGCCCTCGGTCACGGCCATGACCAAGGGCGTGACATCAAGTCACGGCCATGACTCAACCCAGCCATCTTCCAGCTGCCAGAACACGCCGCCACATCATTTCCAGCCTACACGCCGCAGGTCACGGGCATGACTCCATGTCACGGCCATGACCTAGGGGGTGACCCAACGCGCAACTGCCAGAATAACTCCAGATCGTGCCGTTTCCAGACTCGGTCATGTCACGCCCTCTGTCACGGGCGTGACTACATGTCACGGCCATGACCTAGGGGGTGACCATTCCCGCAACTGCCAGAATAACTCCAGATTGCGCCGTTTCCCGCCGTTTCTAGATTCGGTCAAGTCACGCCCTAGGTCACGGGGGTGACCGAGGCCGTGACCCGTCGAGATGATTAATTTTGGCGGTTTTTTCTTCCCCAACGTTCCCGGGCTTTCAAGACGCAATTACGCAACTTACACGCCACTCAGCAATTTTCTGCCTATAAAAGTCAGCTGCTGCCAAAGTGATGGGAATCCGATCCTAGCTTAGATTGGGTCATTTTTAGATTAGTTTTTTCAGCATTTTCTTATTGTATTTTCTTTATGCAATTTACTTCTTGTCTTGCACTTCTTAATTCTTAGTTTAGAATTTTATTTCTTGTATGTGTTATTCCTTTTCTTAGAAATAAAATTGTTCTTATTTTTAAATCATTTTTAACTAATTTTATAGCATTTGATCGGATGATTTCCTAAGTTTTTATATTTCGTAATCTTTTATTTTTAGTTTGGATTTGGAAACTAAGATTTACCGATGATTTGCAATTATTGGTTTCATATTTCTAGTGTATGAAAATCAAGTTTGATCCATATTTTAGTGTATCGAGGGATCCGTAAATACGGTAGATCGCTCATCAGTAAAAAGAATTGTTTGCACTCCTCGAGAGAGGGTGATGAAATTCTTCCGGATTGGAGTCAAATCCAATAGTGGGGCTCACCGCATAAAGCAAGCTTAGGGGTTTCGACTGGCCGAGGGGTCTTAATCGATCAACCTAAGGTTAGGTGGTAGTTCTCTCGAGAGAGGCTCTATCATATTTTGGGAACCTCCACGGTCAAGTTTGTCTAAATCGATTTCTTTCGAACTCTAGATTTACAAAATATTTTACTTTAGAAGGATTCCCGATCAAATGTTTCTCTTTATTTAATAACTTTCAAAACTTCATATTACTTCCGATAAAATAATATTAATTTGCGTGAGTAGAAGTAGTCAACAAACCCGTGGAATACGACACTTGATATTTATGTGTTTTAAATATCCTATGCTATGAACGATAGATGCTCTTGCCTATAGTTCGTAGAATTTGGAGAAAATTATTTATATCCTAAATTTTAGCTATCAAGTTTTTGTCGCCGTTGCCGCGGAATATTTTTGTTGATATTTTGAAAGCGTGAATTTTATTACTTTTATCATTCTCTTTCTCCACCCCCATTTCTCTTTTTGCTTTTTCTTTTAAATTTCACTTCTATTAGGTAACGGTTGTTTAATTTTCTTTTTCAAAAAATATGATGTTATCGCAGTTGGCCGCAAAATTTATCGAGCTTCAAAATAAAGTCATTCTTTTGGAAGCCGCACAAATGCGCCAAATTATCTGTCCTTTTTGTGGGGGTCATCATTCTAGTGAGGAATGCTATTTTTCATTTCAACATTTTTCTAATGAAAATCAAATTAATTTTTCTAATGAAAATTATAGTTTTTATAATGAAAAATTATAATTTTTATGATGAAAATAATTTTTATTTAAATAATGATTTGAGTGAATCTCCTTCTTACTCTGATGTTGATTATTCATGGTGGCAAGGTCACCCGGATAGTTTTCAGTGCGAAGAAAGAAATTCCTTCAATTATGATTTGCTTTCCTCGCCTTTTCCACAGATTTGTTCTTCTTCTGATCTTGAAATTTTTCCGAATGTTATTTCTCCGACTTTAAATGTTTATTCTCAAGATCAAGAAGAAAAATTGTACCAAGAAATTCGCAAAGTCATGGAGACACCGGACGAATTAGAAAATGAAAATTTTTCTTCTTCTCCTTCGCCCGCCCTGTCTTCTCTTTTTCATGAAATTATTATTCATGAAGAAATTGTGTCTCATGAATTTTCTCCACTTGGTATTGATTTTTCTGATAATTCGTTTATTTTTGAAAATAAACAATCGGCGCTTAATCATGTATTTTCACAAGAAACTCCTCCTTGTGAAAATTTTTCTGACTCGCTTAATCTTGATTCTTTTTATACTAATAATTTTCTTGTAGATGATGAGCCGTTGCAACCAAACGTCTTCACCGATCCATTTGCCGCTCATCTCCATCAATCCAAATTACCTAGGGTATGTATAGGTAATTTGGATTCACAATTTCGCGCTAACGGAGAACAAAAGAATCAGGATTATAGCGGAGGAGTCGTCGGGCAACAGTTTTCGGCATTTTCACCTCAGCGTGAATTAAGGGAGTTGCCTGTGCATTTTCAATTTGAATATCCTTTTAGCTAATCCTTAACGTCTAGCTAAAAGACGTTAAACAAAGCGCTCTTGGGAGGCACCCCTTGCTTATCTTTATATTTTTGCAATTTTTCTTTTATTTTATGCATTTTTTCCTGTTTTTGCCTTTTCATCCTTGTTTATAAACATTGAGGATAATGTTTATCTTTAAGTATGGGGGGGTGTTCTTTTCTGTTTATTTTTATTCAAAAAAAAATTTGCGAAAAATGTTAAAAATCATAAAAAAAAATGTTTCTTTGTTTTCTTTTTCAATTTTGTTTTAAAAATATGAAAAATACAAAAAAAATTAAACTATTAATCTAATAAAATAAATTTTGTATTATTAAATTTCTCCAAACTTCATTTATGCAAAATTAATTTTAATTATGAGTTGTCTTTATAGACTTTTTAAGGAGTTTTCTTTTTATGAATTTTTAAATCATATATTTCTCTTCAAAATATGTTAGATTTAAATTTTAGATGAATTTGATTTAATGACTTTTTTATTATTTTGACTTGTTTAGAATATTTCTTAGTTTTACTTTCTCTCTTTAAAATATCATAATTCAATTTTGTAGTAATTGTGTTAAATATCTCTAGATTTTACTTATATTAACTTGAACTCATAGTTTCTTGTAGATTGCTCAAATTATTTTCTATGCTCTTAAAATGTATCTTTGGAATTTGTTTAGCCTTTTCCCTACCTTTTTGTTAAACCCATTGTTTGGCATAAAAAAATTTGAAAAGATCATATGTCATGGAATGAGAGGATAAAATTCATCATTCCTAAACATATGCACCCAAATCAGTAAAAGATTATATGGCATGGAGTTGAGAGGATAAAATTCATCACTCCTAAACATATACATTTGGGATATAAAAAGAAGAAGAAATAAAAAAATGGAAATGAGAGGATAAAATTCATCATTTCCCATATACAAAGTAACTTCTTCAATGCAAATTTTACCCCACTTAGCCAAGTTCACTTGTTTATCCAAGATATTATTGAGAGAGCATAGTTAATATTTTGTAGTTTTCTAAAAGTTTCTCATGATTGTAAAGTTTCTATAATTTTAATCTTGGAATATTTTGCTTAATTCAATGCAATTTTGTTTATGAAGATTTAATTAGAGAATTTCAAAACTAAAATTTATTCTACTCATTTCAATTTATGAATTATTAATTATTTCTTATAAATCTGAATTTTAATTTCTTAACTTATTTTGACATGAGTTTTATGAGATTTGAAGTGCATAATTAGAAGTAAATCTTTTTGGAAATGCCCTATAAATTCTTCTCATACTTATAAATTAGTTTTTGCTCTGGAATAGCAAAAGCTTAAGTATGGGGGTATTTGATAGTGCATTATTTATAGTTATTTTTTATATAGTATTTTAGTAGTAATTAATTAGTTTTTATATAATTTTAGTTTAATATATATCTAATTCGCTTTATTTTGTGTTTTCAGGTAATCTGGGGCTGCTAATAGCAAATTCAAGCTCACAGCCATGTTCAGGGGAAAGAATGGGACAAGTCTGCAAAAATCTTCAGTACACGCCCTCGGTCACGGCCATGACCAAGGGCGTGACTTCAAGTCACGCCCATGACTCAACCCAGCCATCTTCCAGCTGCCTGATCATGCCGCCAGCCCAATTTAGTATTACACGCCCTCGGTCACGGCCATGACCAAGGGCGTGACATCAAGTCACGGCCATGACTCAGCCCAGCCATCTTCCAGCTGCCTGATCATGCCGCCAGCCTAATTTAGTATTACATGCCCTCGGTCACGGCCATGACCAAGGGCGTGACATCAAGTCACGGGCGTGACATCAAGTCACGGCCATGACACAACCCAGCCATCTTCCAGCTGCCAGAACACACCGCCACATCATTTCCATCCTACACGCCCCAGGTCACGGGCATGACTCCATGTCACGGCCATGACCTAGGGGGTGACCCAACGCGCAACTGCCAGAATAACTCCAGATCGTGCCGTTTCCAGACTCGGTCATGTCACGCCCTCTGTCACGGGCGTGACTACATGTCACGGCCATGACCTAGGGGGTGACCATTCCCGCAACTGCCAGAATAACTCCAGATTGCGCCGTTTCCCGCCGTTTCCAGATTCGGTCAAGTCACGCCCTAGGTCACGGGGGTGACCGAAGCCGTGACCCGTCGAGATGATTAATTTTGGCGGTTTTTTCTTCCCCAACGTTCCCGGGCTTTCAAGACGCAATTACGCAGCTTACACGCCCTTGGTCACGGGCGTGACCAAGGGCGTGACTCAGCAATTTTCTGCCTATAAAAGCCAGCTGCTGCCAAAGTGATGGGAATCCGATCCTAGCTTAGATTGGGTCATTTTTAGATTAGTTTTTTCAGCATTTTCTTATTGTATTTTCTTTATGCAATTTACTTCTTGTCTTGCACTTCTTAATTCTTAGTTTAGAATTTTATTTCTTGTATGTGTTATTCCTTTTCTTAGAAATAAAATTGTTCTTATTTTTAAATCATTTTTAACTAATTTTATAGCATTTGATCGGATGATTTCCTAAGTTTTTATATTTCGTAATCTTTTATTTTTAGTTTGGATTTGGAAACTAAGATTTACCGATGATTTGCAATTATTGGTTTCATATTTCTAGTGTATGAAAATCAAGTTTGATCCATATTTTAGTGTATCGAGAGATCCGTAAATACGGTAGATCGCTCATCAGTAAAAAGAATTGTTTGCACTCCTCGAGAGAGGGTGATGAAATTCTTCCGGATTGGAGTCAAATCCAATAGTGGGGCTCACCGCATAAAGCAAGCTTAGGGGTTTCGACTGGCCGAGGGGTCTTAATCGACCAACCTAAGGTTATGTGGTAGTTCTCTCGAGAGAGGCTCTATCATATTTTGGGAACCTCCACGGTCAAGTTTGTCTAAATCGATTTCTTTCGAATTCTAGATTTACGAAATATTTTACTTTAGAAGGATTTCCGATCAAATGTTTCTCTTTATTTAATAATTTTCAAAACTTCATATTACTTCCGATAAAATAATATTAATTTGCATGAGTAGAAGTAGTCAACAAACTCGTGGAATACGACACTTGATATTTATTTGTTTTAAATATCATATGCTATGAACGATAGGTGTTCTTGCCTATAGTTCGTAGAATTTGGAGAAAATTATTTATATCCTAAATTTTAGCTATCACCCTCTCACTCGCCTGCACGGGCTAGTGGGGGCTTTCACTACCCGTTCCGCCATTCCTTCTTTCCTCCCGTTCGGATGTGATTTTGCCTTAGCCGATCTCGGACGCCCTTGAGCGGTCGTTCCGGACTATGCCCGAGTCGCCATTCTACCCAGTTACGGTCATCTGCATCGTTGCGACCCTGTACATGATGCGTTGTATACGCTCGACAAATATGGGGGTTGTACAATTCACTGTTATGTTCAAAACTAATTTCTTTTCTGGGCAGCTGTCATAACCTTTGTCCAAACACACCGGAGCAAAAAATCCCATGCCAAACGGATCCATAAAGTGCTAATAAAATCGCTCGTATCTAAACTACTTAAAAGAAGGAAATAACTATATGCAGTCCCACTTTGACTATGTGCTGGCCATGCAATTTAAAAATGATTATACGCAGGCCAATTTCTAATGGGTTCAGAGATTCCTATGATTTTTAATTTGATCTGAATATATACTTGTACTGCATACATTCATAATTGAGCTGCATATAACATGAGCCTAAAAGAAGGGCATCCCAAACATCTGTAACTCTGTGAGAAAGCCTACAAAAATACATCCGACAAATTAAAACTGACTTTGGCTTTCTTTTTCTACTCCTTTAAATAATAAATAAATAAAAAAGAGAAAAAGATTATAAAATTAATTTTCCGGCTCAGGAACGCGGCAAAAGAACCGGTCGTCCCATTTTGATTCTTTCGTCCTCTTTTCCCGCCGGCCTTCCCTCATCAATGGCGTCTCTCCTCCCACAATCCAGCTTTAAGTACAAGAGCAGAGCGAACCCCTACTTTATCGTCTTCCTCAAACCTTCTGTGAGAACATAGCAGAGATGGACAGGCTGCTCAAGCTGGAGCCGACTAACAGGGTGCCGGTACGGATCGAACCAGGGCAGCGCTGCTATGGCTTGCTCACTCTCCGAAATCTAATGTACACGATGCCGGTGGCGTTCCGCCTCCTTCCCCTCAACCGAACACGCTTTGCTATCCGACCTCAGACGGGGATCATCGCCCCACTAGCGACGCTCACGGTGGAGATTGTGTATCTACCGCAGCCTCCGCCGGCGCCGCTGCTGCCGGATAGTTTCCCGGACTCGGACGATACATTTTTTCTCGATTCTGTAGTGACCCCCGGCGCTTCCGTCAAGGAAGGCGCCGCGTTCTCCTCCCTCGAGTCCGTCCCGGCGGAGTGGTTCACCGCTAAGAAGAAGCAGGTGTTTACTGACTCCGGCCTCCGCGTTTTCTTCGTCGGCTCCGCCGTCCTCTCTCGTCTGGTCGCTGACGGAGATATGGAGAAGGTTCGCGAAGTTCTCGAGGTCAGTGACCCCGAATGGGAAGCCGCCAACTCTACCGACGCTCAAGGTCAACCTCTCCTCCACCTAGCCATATCCCGCGGCCGCGCCGACTTGGTCCAGCTCATCCTTGAATTCGGCGCCGGAGTCGAAGCACGCAGCCGCGCGGGCCGGTCGCCGCTCGAAGCGGCGGCGGCAATCGGCGAGACCCTAATTGCGGAGCTTCTCCTCGCACGGGGGGCTTCCATGCGGTCCTCCCCCGGATCCACGTGGGGCCCGCTGCACCACGCGGCGGTAGGGGGGCACGCCGATGTGCTCCGCCTGCTGCTGCTCAACGGCGCGTCGGCAAACGAAGCGGCGCCTGACGGAATGACGCCGCTGCACCTGGCGGCGGAGGAGCGGAGACGGGACTGCGTGGCAGCCCTTCTAGATGCCGGCGCACGGACGGACGCGCGCGGTGGCGCGACGGGGAGCACGGCGCTGCATGTGGCTGCCGCTGCAGGGGACGAGGTGACGGCGCGGATGCTGGTGGACAAGGGTTGCGCGGGGTTGAGGGAGGCAAGGAATGCGGCGGGGAAGACGGCCTACGAATTGGCGGCGGCGGAGGGGCACGGAAAGCTTCTTGGGTTGCTGAAGCTAGGGGAAGGGTTGTCGTCGGCGGCGAGGAAGGGGGATGAGAGGATTACGGCGAGAGCGATCGAGATGGGGGCCGCCGTGGATGGGAGGGATGGGTGGGGGTGGACGGCGTTGATGAGGGCGAGCTTTAAGGGTAGGGTGGAGGTGATGAAGGTCTTAATCGAGAAAGGATCAGCGGTGGATGCGAGGGATGATGAGGGATACACCGCGCTCCACTGCGCGGCGGAGGCGGGACAGGCCGATGCGGTGGAGATGCTGGTCAAGAGAGGCGCAGATCCGGAGGCGAAGACGGCCAAAGGGAGAACGTCGGTGGAAATCGCCGCTTCGTTAGGCTATGTGGGCATCGTCAGGATATTGGTGCAGGGAGGGGCGGCGCAGGCTCCAACTCCGGCTACTCCAGCAGCAGTGGAGCAGGTGATGGAGCGGCCGGGAAAGGAGAAAGTAGGTAAGGGGAGGGAGAGGGAGGCGAGGAAGAAGGGGACTCGAATAGGGAATCGCGCCGCCGGAGCCATGGGGATGAGAACTGTGTTTGCCGAACGCCCGGCGGCGATGGCGGTGGCGAGCTATTAGTAACTAACTTCTGCAACAACTGTCGGGAGAATCTGAAATTTCCGATCTCTTTTTCTGAGGGCATTTCTGCAAATACTTCGTTTCCGGAGGTCTAAAATATTAGCCCAAAATATACATGTGAAAATCATGCGTGACGTAATATCCGGGGTGTGGTTTTTCGTGTTTTATGAATGATTTTAGCTTTTATATTTTTAAAATAAATATTTAAATATGTTTTCGGTATATATATTTTTCCTGCTTCGGATTTCGGGGTATAGCCATGTGGTCTAATTGGACATATTAAATGCATGATATTCTGTGGTGATTTGGTCATTGAAATTGTTGTATTTGTGTGAGGAGAAATATATATATTGAATTTGTGTGTGTGTGTGTGTGTGTGTGTGTGTGGGGGGGGGGGGGGGGGGGGGGGGGGGGGGGGTTGTTATTAGCATCCCGATCCTCACTATCCATAGTTGATCGCTATTCGTAGTCTAAAAATTTTATTCGCACCCCAAACATAATGAAGCAAACCTCATCTGATTTACAAACACACTCAATTAATCTCGTCTGAACGAAGCGCATTTATCTACTCCGCAAACTTAGGATCAAATAGATACAATGATCGCTCTTTCTTCACGGACTCCCCGATTGTCATCTCTACATGTCCGATTGTAAACTTAACATCCCCACAAATCTGAATCAAGCTATCGATGTTCCACATCTCGATTGCTGGCAAAAGATCGAGGCATCCCTCAAGCAGGACCGACTTGCTGAGCTCCTCGAAGTGACTTATAAACTCATGTATGGGCAAATTCCGTCTCCTTTCGATATTGTCTCTCTGGAGCCGAGCCACTTCGGCTTCATTTCCAAGTTGGTAGAGAGCCAGCTTTGGTAAAGATAGTCAGGGTAAAAGTTTCTGATGTGGAACATTGATGGTACGTCGGAGGACGGGAAAAACTGGGGATAGAAGGATGAAATGTAGGTTGATCTCCATGAGTTCGTAAACAGAAACTCGCCCTTAAGATCATTGAGGATGAGATTCCGCCAGGGCCCATTCGGTTGGACAGTTTTTGTCCCGTGGAATTGGTTTTGACCTTTAATAATTCTTTTCAGTTGTTCGAATGGTAAGAATTGAGTCGGGAATTGGTTTTAGGCAAAACCGTGGGTTTTCATTTTACGCATAGACCAATTCTTGTCTCCCGCGTTGCTTTTTCCCGCTGGTTGGATGATCTTCCTCCGCTATTCTTCTTCCTCCACCTCTTATTTCTCTTCCTCTTCTTCTTCATCTTCATCTTCGTCTCCCTCTTCCTCTTCTTTTTCCCCATTGGTTTGGTGATGGGCAGAAAATGAGAAAGGGATCGATTCTACATTTTTACAGAAAACGTGCAACTTGAGCGGGGCATCAATAATGCCTCCAACTCCTACTTCCTTCGCTCCAATTCCCGCGGGCGGGCTTGCATTATAATTTACTTTGCCTCATCGTCTACAAAAGAAAGCCCTCGCCTCATCGTCCATGGTGTTGTAAATCCAGGTACAATATACAGGCACAACTACAAACACAGGTTAACAAGAAACACAAAAACAGGCACAAAACTGCACTCGGCAAATCCACCTAGGCACAATCACACAGATATTGTTAGATTTTTGAAGTGAGCTGTCGCCCGGCGACAGTGGCTGTCGCCCCAGCGACAGCTGGCGAGTATCCTACTCGCCGCCGAGTAGGCTTTTGCCTATTAATAGAGGGGTACCCCCCCCCCCCCTAAAGAGTACCAATTCTGGAAGTGGCGAGATTGTCATCAGAAGTGGCGAGTATCATCAACTCTGAGCGAGTTAGAGATACCAGAGTGCTACCTGGCGAGCATCGGACTTGGAGCGAGTTCGGAGAGCTCTCTTGAGCGAGTAGCGAGTAGAGGAGATATCGCCCGGCGACAGTGGATATCGCCCAGGCGACAGCGAGAAGGAGAGGAAGCGCGCGCGGCGAGCGTGCGAGTATCCTGGAGTGCGAGCAGCGAGCTTCCGATTATCTGGAGTGCGAGCAGCGAGCTTGCGAGGATCAGAGATATCGCTCAGGCGACAGCCGATATCGCCCCGGCGACAGCGAGGAGCGAGTATCACCATCCTGGTGTGCTCGGGAGAAGAAGCGGACCTTGTCCGTGACCTTGTCTTACCTTCTATTGGCTGTTGTGATTCAAGTTGGATGCAACTTGTATTCAGCCGTGTTTATTTGTAATTTGGTTGCCTAGTTGGAATATAGTCTTTTTTGTTCATCGTTGGTACACTTGATTGGTAGCAAACTCAAAAACTCAACAGATATAAATATGTAATCAACAATATAATTATAAATGAGTACAAAGATGGGGAGAAGAGACCGTCCGATGAAAACATCGACGATGCGTCAGACACGCAAGATCCGCGGGCAAGTAATACATATGGACTGCAATCCGTCTAGCGGACGCACAAGGTTCATAGGAATCTTCGACGTCAAAGCCGGCGTCCAACCACACCACCACCGTAGAGAAACACCGTCGAGGTCAAACTGCAGTGGCGCACGCATCCGACACCAAGTCCGCACCGCTCCTCCTTCTCCGAGGTCGACGACAACACTCTCCTACAACACCGGGGAATATCACCTCCAAAAACCGGCGGCAACACCCCTCTTGAACAACCCTGAGATGCGGCCCTACTCCCTCGCAAACATAAGCAAAGAGTAAGGGGGTGGCGCCCCCCTTCTACAAGAGAGATCAAGGAAGCGGAGATACCTCCTTCCAGACACAGGAGCCAGAGGGAACTCTGCAATTCCTCCTTCACGGACGAAGAGGGGGCACGATCGGCTCCTTCACACGCGAACGGGAGGCGCGACTCCTTTCGAGAACAGGGAGGCGGCGGTTCCAACTTCCACGCACAGGAATGGGGCGGCTTTTCTATCGGAGGGGGGAATCCAGGTGGCTGACTCCAATCAGTGTAATCTCATATGACCTAGATCTCAAATGAGATCAATATAAGTAACCGGATTCGGATCCGAACCAAACCGAAAACCCAACATATGGCAATAACATTTTTTTTTCTTGGTGCCGATCATAATCGTTGCTTTGTCAAACATATACTCTATGACGGTGGTGTTTTTGTCCAAACTCACTGGAGTAAAAACTTTGTGCCAAACGGAGCCTAAGGTTAGGCTCCGTTTGGCACGACAGTAGCGGTCGTGAATATGTTGGTTATAAACCATCGTTCGCAAACTCTCTGACTTTTTATCAATTAAACGTATTAATTAATATACATAATATATATAGATATATTACAAAAGTAATCTTTAAATTAAAATAAAAAAAAAGTCAGAGAGAGCATTGCCTCGCCGGCGACTCTTTGCTTCGCTTCATCGCTAACGACAGCAAGGTGCTCCACCAAAGCTCCGGGCGCTACCATCTATCTGTGTCACGGGCGTAAACCGCTTCGTTGAGGACGGTTTAGGTCTAACCGAACAACATCAAATTTTACTTCTCACAAAGAAATCGAACCAAATCAGACCGGTACACTTTTCCAATCTTCATCGCTAACGACAGCAAGGTCCATAAGGCCCGATAGCACGGACCTGTTGGACCCGGGCTTTTTCCAGCCATGCTCCCAGTTTGTAAGACCCTCTTTTTTTTTTTTTTTTGCTTTTAGACCGGGTCTTACCGCCCAGAACCGCCGTCTTGCGGCGAGACCATTACACCCAATGATCCCTACCACAATACGCCGATCCTGCCGGCTAAACAACATCATCCAGGCCAACCACAATTCATAGTAATAGAAGCAAATAGAAGCAGCAAGTCCACAAATCACATTAAGTAAATAAGTTACATGATTATAATGTCCACGATGAGAATTAAAGTAAAAGAGATCTAAACGAAAAGGGCTTATGCCCGGTACATGTTTAGGTATAGTGCTACAACACACTTTCTTTACATCTATGCGGAAGCTATCAATTCTGTCTTCAAACAACTGTAGCTGCTGCTGCGACGACGTGTAGGGGTTGACGTGCTCCATCCCATCTCCTTATCCTGTCTCCTAAACGGGGACCTGCTGCTCCGGTACTTCATCCCTAAAATGATAAGGTCCACTGACCGTCAGTCTAAAAGACTCAGCATATTCCTCACCGCCTCCACCCGCGACTCCTAGGCACCGTGCGGGAGGAGGAAGCGGAGGACATCAAGGGGTAATTCAAAGAAGCAGGTGACAGGTGGTAAAACTAGCAATGTATATCAAGAGAAAGATACATAGCTTCTAGCTAGCAGGAGTACACTGACTAAGATTACTCTAGCAGTTCTACGATTAGGCTTATAATGAGAGCAAACAATAGGAGAAAGCTACAATAGCAGTAATAAGAGCAAGTAAAGTAATATGAAGAGCAGCTAGGAAAATTAACCTTAACTTATATGCGCCCACAAAGGCACATAAGCTAAGGGATCTGACAAGCAATAAACTCATCGTATAAAAGAGCCCACACTGATTTATACGATGAGGTCTCTGTTTATGCAATGTGTAAAAGGCAATGTAATATAAGAAGCAAATATATACGAGCATCTACTAAAGTAACCTTAACTTATATGCACACACGAGGGCACATAAGCTAAGGGATCTGGAAGGCATAAACTCATCGTATAAAACAGCCCACACTGATTTATACGATGAGGTCTCCGTTTATGCAGAAATGCTATGCTATGATATGCAATGCAATGATGCAATGTTTGTATTATTATTTCATACACATGCAACTCACACACACGACTCTGTACGTACAGACCTTTAGTTCCCACTTTTCGGAGGTAGCTAACCTCTCGGGCACCTCCCGTCGTGGTCAAACGGTGGCAGAGGAGCGGGCGTCTCCTCACCTAGGTGGGTAAGTCACACTACCAGACCTAGGCCCAAATGTACGCTGTGATACCGGTACCCGGTACTCACGAGCTCCTGCGTACTAAACTGAAATGGCCATGCAGGGTTTAGGGAATTCGTCCCGTCGGACGCGCAGTAAAACAACCTGGCCCCAATACAACCACTAGCACTGCCGAGTCAACGAACTGCTGTCGGTGTGACGACTAAGACAGAACCGAAGACCCACCACATCTCATTCACAAGCAACATAAGTTAGCCTTTTACAACTGAGCCTCCCGCTCGCGCATCTACATCAGCATTTATAAATTAGAGCCTACAGCTCGCTAGACTTCACTAGTCTATATACAAACTACGAGCTTACCGCCCGCCAGACTACACTAGTCTATATACAAACTACGAGCTTGCCGCTCGCTAGACTACACTAGTCCATATACAAACTACGAGCTTGCCGCTCGCTAGACTACACTAGTCTTATATATAAACTACGAGCTTACCGCTCGCTAGACTACACTAGTCTTATATATAAACTACGAGCTTACCGCTCGCTAGACTACACTAGTCTTATATATAAACTACGAGTTTACCGCTCGCTAGACTACACTAGTCTTATATATACACTATGAGCTTACCGCTCGCTAGACTATCCCAATCCATTCTTATAACCCGAGCCTACCGCTCGCCGGACTATCCCAGTCCATTCTTATAACCCGAGCCTACCGCTCGCCGGACTATCCCAGTCCATTCTTATAAATAACGTCCCGGTTCGGGATGGAAGTTAACTTGCCGAGTTCTCCTACTTAACTAGTCTTGTCTATGATTTAGTTGAACTTAGAAGCTTTATGGTTAACCTTGGACATCCGGAGGGTTACCCTGTGAGGGGCTCGCAGCGGTTCTAGGAAGTGTGGCGGGCTGACACCCCGAACTTCCTATTCCCAAGGCACTTAATCTTGTTGGTATCTACCCCTTTTTACTTGATCACCGATTTCCTCTCCAATTACATCAATTCCTAAGATGAGTTAAGCTTGGCACCTAGGGTGGGGGAGTTCCCTTGAACTCCAACACCACCAGCTGATGATCGGTGCTGACTCTCCCATCGTCACATTCTAAGCTCGAGTTCCCTTCCTCACATAGGAACTACACACATATACTTAAAATTCTCATCCTTACTTGGACCCACACTCCTATCCTTTGTCATTCTTAATCCAGGGTTTGCCTTAGTACTTCCCGACTCCGCCCTTAAGTATTTACCTTAAGATGGCTTACCCGGCTAAGGGCAGTTCTACTTCTATATAATCACTTAGTACCGATGAGTTGTGGGTGGGGCCCTTAATGAGGTCTAACCTCCTTTTCATATCACTATGAACTCATACCTTATAATTTTCTAAACGCACCCTTAAACCTTATGTCCCAATATGCCCTTAGAGATGCTCTCCCTAATAATCTGTCACTTTTTGATATTCGAAGAGCTAATAGTTCTATGTATGAAGGCTAGTGGTGGTCTATGTCATATAGATCAGGTTGGCTACTCGGAGATCAAATCGAGGTTGCGCTAGATTTGACTCCTATGGTGAGATCTTAAGCTTATCATGTCTAAATGAGTTCCAAGTTTTTGGCCATAGGCTCTTAATGGGTGACTAACCCAAAATTCTGATATCCGACTTTATAATATTCCAAGGTGTTTACTCATAAACTCTATTTAATTGAACGGTGTGCGAACATGGTTTTGTTCCTTGAGTATCATTTAGATATCCCTACATGTTATAATAATTTTACCTAAATATGGTAATGGTCTAGGAATCACAAACCCCAAGTCTCCCATTTTCCAAGAATTACTTGACCTTATTTATCGTTTATTACTTCTGGTGTGCAGTTCAGGGTTTATACTACGAGTGTTGGACTAAGGGTTGTTAAATTCTGGGGATCTACTGTAGTTCCTTATTGGTCTGACGCTATCAACCCTAAGTCTCATATTAATCCAAGAAGTATTTAACTTTAATTACCTTTCATTACATTCTCGCTAAACGCACCCCAATGTTTAACTTAACAATTACGGATTTGTACATGTCTCACCCAAAATAGTATAGAAGGAGCTATACTTATCCAAATGACATGAATTCAGTGGCATTGGAAAGGTAAGATCTAGCTCTACTTTACTCCTGTTGAATACAAATTCCAGAAATGTATTTAACCTAGGTGAATTCAACTTACGAGTGATGTACAAGGTGTAAAATTCAGCAAAACACTATTTTAGACAAGTCACAATAAAAATGACTTAGAAGGAATTGTACTAATCCAAATGACTTAAAGTCAGTGGCATTGGAAAGGTAACATCAAGCTCTACATTACTCATGTTGAATACAAACTCCAGAAATGTATTTAACCTAGGTGAATTTAATTTACAAGGTTGTATACAATGTCTACCTACAAGGTACACATATCACACATATCAAGTGTGACTCAAGTGTGACTATTATACCACCTAGATGATATGGGCTACTATTTCCACACACCCTAAAGTGATATATTCATTCATGTCACATACATGGATAATATCTCTTGCCAAGGGTGGAGCCATTAAGAGAGAAGCATAAATTCATTGGTTATGCTAAATGCACCCATTTTGCCCATACACATCTTGCATGCATGTGAAAACCTCAAACTCAAGGGGGTCATAAAGTTGAGTCTCCTAGCAAGCATGGGAATGAAAACTGTAACATACAAGGTGATTACACCTACACTTCCACTAAAGTTCAAAGCCCAATTTTGACTAATAGACATAATGAGCAGTCCTAGAAAAATGGATGCCCTGGTGTCCACAGTGTACCAAATCAGGTGTTTAGGGTAGCAATGGAAAGTAGACATCAAGGGCTACCAATGTTATCTCTGGCACTTTTTACCAATATGGCCTCTAAGGCCTTCAAAAATTTCATGCAAACTACCTAAAAATCCTAGGTAGAATTATTATGGTTTGCCAATAGATATAAAGAGCAGTCCTAGGAAAAGGGTTCTACAAGGAGCTGTAGTGCTCCAAATCACTTGATCTCAAATCCTACAGAAGGTAGACTTCAAGAGCTACAAAAGTTGTCTCAGCCAACTTTTCAATATCTGGCCTCCAAGGCCCTCAAAAATTCCATGCAATCTACCTAAAAATCCTAGGTAGAATTATTTCCATTAAGTACACAAAATGAAATAATTTGCAAAACTTTAGAAAAACATTCTCTAAAAATTTCTAATTTTCTCACTAATCATAGGTTAAGTATGGATACATGCATGGCCTAAAAAAGAAATCATCCATGTTGCATGCACCAATTTCTCTTAAATTTCAAAACTACATAAATTGTGACATTATACATGCCACACTAAAACAGCTCTATAGGGAGCTACACTTTACCAAAAATTATGTACAACATATAATTGGAAAGGTAAGAGAAAGATCTACAACATTGATGTTGGGGACTTTGTCTAGTTTTGAGTGAAAACGGGTCAAATATCAGGCCAAAGATGCAGCAAATATTGTGACAGATTTCATAAATCAAGGTATATTTTTGACCAGCCTCACTAGATTGAGTCCTGTGGTCCCCAGACTTGACCAAATGGCCTGATTTCACTTCCATTGGAAAGTAGACATCAAGGGCTATAAATGTTGTCTCTGGGCATTTTTCGAAATGAGGCCTCTAAAGGCCTTAAAATAATTAATCAAAACTTGTCAAGATTTGTAGCAGAAATTTGTATTAGGAATATTATTATTTAAGTGGTCTGCGGTTAGGATTTTCCCCCAAATCGGACGGCTGGGAGTCATCTTCCCCGATGAGCCAAGGGCTCAGATCCACCGCGCCTGGGCTACTTTACGAGCCGATTTCCGGCCAACCGAGGCCGCCTCCGACCAAACGCCCAAGCCCACACCTCCACCCGACATAGGGCTTCCGGGTGGCGGTGGCCGTTTGGCCGGAGGTGGCCGGAGGAGCTCTCCGGCATCTCGCGTTTTCCGGCTTGGAACACTAAAAACGTGAATGGCAATCTCACCATCCTTCAGCGAATTTGAAAAGGGAAGAGTGGGGGAAACTAGCACGAGTGGAGAGGGGAAGGAATCTTGCCTTGATTGTGGCTTGAGGTTGAGGGAAGATCGGACTTGCCATGGTTGAACCTTGCCGGCGATCTCCTTGGATGCAGAGTCGCACAGAGCTCGATTCCTTCAGCAAACAGGGGGCTTTTTCTCCTCTCTCGATTCTGAAGCTAATCGTGAGGATGAATTAGAGTGAGGGGGTTTTGTTTGATGGCTGCCATTTTCCGGCGACCTCCCCTATGCTGCCACCGCCTCAGCCAGCCAACTACAGGTCTCCAACTTATCAGGAATTCACTCCTGATCACGCGCTGATGCCAGGGGAGAGAAAATCTGGCTGCTTTGCATTGGAATGGAGGAATTGCCATTATGGTGGCCGGCCTCTCTCCCCTCCTTGCCCTCTCAACTGAAGCCAGCTCAGCCTCACCTCCTGTTGAAACTCCTTGGGAAGGCTGAGGGAAGGCCAGAAAATAAGGAGTGGTGGCCAAGTGGCCACCTCTCCATGGACTCACTTGAATTCCTCTTGGTGGTGGCCGGCCACCACCTTTGGTGCACCCCTCTTGGGCCCAAATTGAGGTCTAGAGGATTCAGCCCATTAGTGGGCTCAATTTGGTGGGGCTGAGCCCAAGATTCTAGGGTGGGTTTGGGTTAGGTCCACTTAGGTTGAGATTGGCTCACTTGATCCAAAATAGGGCAAATTGGGACTTTTGGGTTTAGGCTTGACCCTAGCTCACTTCATTCAAGGAGACCGACCCTCATTGTCTTCCAAGACTCTATGGACCCACATCAAAAGGAAATGAGTCAAGGTGGGGCCAATTGGGGCTTGAGTGCACTCGATTGCCTATAAGGGCAATTTGGGTATTTTGTTGATTTTGCCCTAATTATCCATGGTTGAATGAACACTATGCTCCCCTTAGGTCTCCCACACTCCCTTTAGGGTTTGGGAAAGATCCATTTGATTATATTCAAACAAATGGAGGTTAATTTAGGTTTTAGTACATTTAGGTCAACTTGGGGTTTCTTAGTGATCAACCATTTTCCCCCAAAATAATAGTCCTATGATGGGGCTTTTGGGTCCTTTAGGTCCCCTAGGGAGGTTGCCATATGAGGGTGGGTCCAATTTGATCATTTGGAGCTCAATTGCCCTCATTCATGGAGGTTTGACCTAGGATAGCTCAAGGTTGACTTTTGGTCAAATTGACCAATTTGGTTGGCCCCAAGGGTCCCTAGTGGTCTACTCACCTACTTGGATGGTCATAGGGGTCATGATGATGTTATGTTGATTGTTGGAGTCTTTTGGTCACCTCTGAGCTAGGACATCAAGATTTGCTAAATGCACACCAATGTGTACTCCTCCTTAACTTATGGAATTCATGGGGCCTCTTTGGCCCATTTTGGTCTCTTAGAGCAATGTCATGACCTTGTCATGACAAAATGCATCTTAGGGGTCTAGGTGTTTTGGGGTTGTTACAAATCCCAATAAACGAAGAAACAATTTCGTCCCCGAAATTTAGGTTCAGGTCCGCGGGAGTTAGAGTTCAGGGTATTCTAGATGAATTAGTAATTTTATTGCAGTAAGGCTCCCGGTTAATATTGGAAATGGTAGGTCCAGTTCACATCACCGAATCCTTAGTTTTCTCCGAAGTGCACTTTCGTTAAATCCTACCATGCCCGTAACCAAGATCTTCTTCCCGAGGGGGTTCTTAAGTAATTCTCAATTGATGATGGTACCAGTAGTGGAGGGAAGACATAGATCGAAGTGAATTTTCACATCCACAAGGCGAGTGCGTAACTCAGTCAAGCCCTATAATCTATAGCATGATGTCTTCGAAAGTATACCATTCTCGATTCGGTGAGTACATCGTCACGTTCACCGCCAATATCTTTAATACCATATCCTTACTAACACTTTGGGTCTACTCACCTGTGGTTCTCCATCAGTGTGCACGTGACATCAGTACTCTTATTCCTTAGTTGTTTGTAATTAGAAATCAGACTTGCCTTCCAAGCTCAATTATTGTACGAGACCTATCACCTATAAGTCAACTATCGTGAATATGTCGTAAATTGATCTCTAAATCACTCTCAGAGCTTGTAAGTGATAACTCTACATATTTCATCTCCTCTTAATGTCGTGTTTGTTTTTGGCCTCATTCTTATTTCTTTCATAACCATGGTGTCTCCAATTTGTACACACAGTAGCAGTTATCCTGGGCCATTAGGTTTAACAGAATTTCTAGAGACTAATCATGACCCAAGGCAGTATTAAGCCTAGTTCACAGTTCTCCTCCTTAAATAATTCCAAAAGATTCATTATGCGGTTAAGGGTGCAGAAGTCATTTTGTGGAGGGGGTATGATAATTGTTCAATAGCTAAGAATAATAAAATTTCGTAGGTTCAATGGAGACTACAAGTCCATCTTCTCATTTCTGTAATATACTAGATTTTCATAATGATCCAGGGAAATTTGGCCCTGGAATTCTCAATAATAATTACTGTAACAAGAGTTCACAAACCTCAATTCTTACGGAACTCACTCCTCAAGGCCTTGATTCCTTCAGGGGTGAAGGATTTCTCGATGTTAAGTGCATGTCTTGGATTTCAAGAGTTGACCAGGGAAATACACATCATCCCTAAACCTCTAAGTGTGTAACCACGAGGGTATTAATCTAAGCTACCTCAGTCTTCATTAAGCCTTAGGTCCACCCCAATCGTACTAAATTTATACGCACGCTGTAAAATTCAGATCGTTTAGGTAAGTCGGATGGTGGGGGTGCGCCGTTTTACACATCTTGCACCAAGGCAGGTGCCCATGGAGTTATATTGCAGAAGTTTTTATGTTTCTAAGAAAAGCTAAGTCAATATTTTAGTGACCCAATAAACGAAGAAACAAGATTAGCCTCCCGTAATCTTGTGATGAGTCTCTTATATCCGAAAATATCGGCTTTCCACGTATTCATAAAATCCTTATGGGTATACAGTTCTTGTGATTTGGATATGGTAAGGTTCTATACCCTCAAAATGCCATTTGTCATAATTCTTTCTCAAGGATCGTGTGCCTATTAAGTGGTCTTTTCTAAGTCGGACTTCTCGTTCCACATTTGGCATCCTTCCTTCAGCTGATGGGCCCTTTTTGTGAATGAGGCGGGTCCATCTCCCGCCCTTGTCACGGACGTGACAATTCCACTGTCACAGGCATGACCGAGATGGAACTTTTCCGTTTCGGTTTGGTTGTATTTTTCTGAGTCACGCTCGTGACCTGCTGTTAGACGCCCCAAAAACATGTGCGTGACCGTTGGCGGGACCCATTCCACAAGATAAGAGCCTCAGATTCCTTCCAGTTACACGCCCTAGAGTCACGGTACGCCGATCCTGCCGGCTAATCAACATCATCTAGGTCAACCACAATTCAGAGTAATAGAAGCAAATAGAAGCAACAAGCCCACAAATCACATTAAATATAGAAATTACATGATTACAATGTCCACGATGAGAAATAAAGTAAAAGAGGGCATTTGCCCATTACATGATCAAACATAGTGCAACAATACTCTCGCTCTACTTTTATGCGGAAGCAATCAAACTCTGTCTTCATACAACTGTAGCTGCTGCTGCGACGACGTGTAGTGGTTGATCTGCTCCATCCTATCTTCTTATCCTGTCTCCTAAACGGGGTCCTGCTGCTCCGGTACTTCATCCCTAAAATGATAAGGTCCACTGACCGTCAGTCTAAAAGACTCAGCATATTCCTCACCGCCTCCACCCGCGACTCCTTGGCACCGTGCGGGAGGAGGAAGCGGAGGACATCAAGGGGTAATTCAAAGAAGCAGGTGACAAGTGGTAAAACTAGCAATGTATATCAAGCGAAAGATACATAGCTTCTAGCTGGCAGGAGTACACTGACCAAGATTACTCTAGCAGTTCTACGATTAGGCTTATAATGAGAGCAAACAATAGGAGAAAGCTACAATAGCAGTAATAAGAGCAAGTAAAGTAATATGAAGAGCAGCTAGGAAAATTAACCTTAACTTATATGCGCGCACAAAGGCACATAAGCTAAGGGATCTGGCAAGCAATAAACTCATCGTATAAAAGAGCCCACACTGATTTATACGATGAGGTCTCTGTTTATGCAACGTGCTATGCTATGATATGCAATGCAATGATGCAATGTTTGTATTATTATTTCATACACATGCAACTCACACACACGACTCTGTACGTACAGACCTTTAGTTCCCACTTTTCGGAGGTAGCTAACCTCTCGGGCACCTCCCGCCGTGGTCAAACGGTGGCAGAGGAGCGGGCGTCTCCTCACCTAGGTGGGTAAGTCACACTACCAGACCTAGGCCCAAATGTACGCTGTGATACCGGTACCCGGTACTCACGAGCTCCTGCGTACTAAACTGAAATGTCCAGGCAGGGTTTAGGGAATTCGTCCCGTCGGACGCGCAGTAAAACAACCTGGCCCCAATACAACCACTAGCACTGCCGAGTCAACGAACTGCTGTCGGTGTGACGACTAAGACAGAACCGAAGACCCACCACATCTCATTCACAAGCAACATAAGTTAGCCTTTTACAACTGAGCCTCCCGCTCGCGCATCTACATCAGTATTTATAAATTAGAGCCTACAGCTCGCTAGACTTCACTAGTCTATATACAAACTACGAGCTTACCGCCCGCCAGACTACACTAGTCTATATACAAACTACGAGCTTGCCGCTCGCTAGACTACACTAGTCTTATATATAAACTACGAGCTTACCGCTCGCTAGACTATCCCAGTCCATTCTTACAACCCGAGCCCACCTCTCGCCGGACTATCCCAGTCCATTCTTATAACCCGAGCTTACCGCTCGCCGGACTATCCCAGTCCATTCTTACAACCCGAGCCTACCGCTCGCCGGACTATCCTAGTCCATTCTTATAACCCGAGCCTACCGTTCGCCGGACTATCCCAGTCCATTCTTATAACCCGAGCCTACCGCTCGCCGGACTATCCCAGTCCATTCTTATATATAACGTCCCGGTTCGGGATGGAAGTTAACTTGTCGAGTTCTCCTACTTAATCAGTCTTGTCTATGATTTAGTTGAACTTAGAGACTTTATGGTTAACCTTGGACATCCGGAGGGTTACCCTGTGAGGGGCTCGCAGCGGTACTAGGAAGTGTGGCGGGCTAACACCCCGAACTTCCTATTCCCAAGGCACTTAATCTTGTTGGTGTCTACCCCTTTTTACTTGATCCCCATTTTCCTCTCCAATTACATTACATCTCTAAGATGAGTTAAACTTGGCAATTAGGAGTGGGGGAGTTCCTTGAACTCCAACACCTCCAGCTGTGACCGGGTGCTGACTCTCCCGTCGTCACATTTTAAACTCGAGTTCCCTTCTTCACTGAGGAACTGCACACATATACTTAGCATTCTTAACCTTACTCGGGCCCACACTCCTATTCTTCGACATTCTTAACCCGGGGTTTGCCTTAGATGTTTTCCGACTTCACCCTTGAGTCTTACCCTAGATGGCTCACTCGGCTAAGGTCAATTCTACTTTCATAAATTCACTTACTACCGACGAGTTGTGTGTGTGGGGCCCTTGATGAGGTCTAACCTCCTTTTCATACCACTGTAAACTCATACACTTATAGCTTGCTAACGCACCCAAATCCGTATTTCCCAAGATGCCCTTAGAGATGCTCTTCCAAATAACCTGAGTCTTCATAATTACTAAAGAGTTAACAGTTCTACGTGTGAAGGTCAGTGGTGGTCTAATTCATGTAAATCAGTTTCACTATTCGCAGACCGAAACAAGGTTGATCTAGATTAGACTCCTATGGTGCGATCTTGATCACATCATATCCAAACGAGTTCCAATTATTATCATAGGTTCGCAATGAGTGGTGATCTAACAACCTCAAATCCTAATTTCATAATTTCTCTAGGGAATCTTAAGTCATAGTTTCTATTAAAAATAGGAGGTGTGCAAATAGAGATTTACACATCAAGTATTAGATTATGATCCCAATAATCTCAGGGAAAATTACCATGACATAACGCTGGTTTAAAAACACCAAAACCTGAGTTTCACATTTTTAGCAGGAATATTTGACCATAATTTCAATTTAACCTAAATGGGGTGCAAATAGGGGTTTGCACTACAAGTATTAGGTTATGACCTAAGTAGATTCTGGGAAAATTACCATAGCACCAAATTGTCTAAAAATCACCAGGTACTAAGTCCATATTAATCCAAGTGATATGACCGCCTTTTTATTTTACAACCTAAATTAGGGGTAATTTAGTAAATTCCATATCTTGGGATTTTTGTACCCAAAAATCCCAAATAACTTTTGGGAAGGCATGATGCTGCCAAGGGTCCATGTCCAGCATTTCAAGCCATTGGGTCAACCCCCCAAGGCATAGGGCTCACTCCACCCAAATTTGCTAATAGACATAAAGAGCAGTCCTAGAAAAATGGCTCTACAAGGAGCTGTAGAGCTCCAAATCACTTGATCTCAAATCCTATAGAAAGTAGACCCATAGGGATACAATTGTTGTCTCTGGCAACTTTTCATGATATGGACTCTAAGGCCTTCAAAATTAGCATGTAAACTACATTAAAAAAATCTAGGCAGGATTATGTGGTTTGCTAATAGACAAAATGAGCAGTCCTAGAAAAATGGCTCTACAAGGAGCTGTAGAGCTCCAAATCACTTGATCTCAAATCCTATAGAAAGTAGACCCATAGGGCTACAATTGTTGTCTCTGGAAACTTTTCATGATATGGCCTCTAAGGCCTTCAAAATTAGCATGTAAACTACATTAAAAATCTAGGCAGGATTATGTGGTTTGCTAATAGACAAAATGAGCAGTCCTAGAAAAATGGCTCTACAAGGAGCTGTAGAGCTCCAAATCACTTGATCTTAAATCCTACAGAAAGTAGACCCATAGGGCTACAATTGTTGTCTCTGGCAACTTTTCATGATATGGCCTCTAAGGCCTTCATAATTAGCATGTAAACTACATTAAAAATCTAGGCAGGATTATGTGGTTTGCTAATAGACAAAATGAGCAGTCCTAGAAAAATGGCTCTACAAGGAGCTGTAGAGCTCCAAATCACTTGATCTCAAATCCTACAGAAAGTAGACCCATAGGGATACAATTGTTGTCTCTGGCAACTTTTCATGATATGGCCTCTAAGGCCTTCATAATTAGCATGTAAACTACATTAAAAATCTAGGCAGGATTATGTGGTTTGCTAATAGACAAAATGAGCAGTCCTAGAAAAATGGCTCTACAAGGAGCTTTAGAGCTCCAAATTACTTGATCTCAATTCCTACAGGAAGTAGACCCATAGGGCTACAATAGTTGTCTCTGGCAACTTTTCATTATATGGCCTCTAAGGCCTTCAAAAATAGCATGCAAGGTACATTAAAAACCTAGGCAGGATTATGGTTTGCTAATAGGCATTATGAGCAGTTTTAGTAGAATGGATGCCCTGGGGTCCACAGTGCACCAAATTAAGAATTTAAGGTGTCAAATGAAAGTAGATCCCAAGGGCTACAATTGTTATCTCTGCCTATTTTTCATGTTATGGCCTCTAAGGCCTTCAAAAATAGCATGCAAGGTACATTAAAAACCTAGGCAGGATTATGGTTTGCTAATAGGCATTATGAGCAGTTTTAGTAGAATGGATTCCCTGGGGTCCACAGTGCACCAAATTAAGAGTTTAAGGTGGCAAATGAAAGTAGATCCCAAGGTCTACAATTGTTATCTCTGCCTATTTTTCATGTTATGGCCTCTAAGGCCTTCAAAAATAGCATGCAAGGTACATTAAAAACCTAGGCAGGATTATGGTTTGCTAATAGGCATTATGAGCAGTCTTAGTAGAATGGATTCCCTGGGGTCCACACTGCACCAAATTAAGAGTTTAAGGTGGCAAATGAAAGTAGATCCCAAGGGCTACAAATGTTATCTCTGCCTATTTTTCATGTTGTGGCCTCTAAGGCCTTCAAAATTAGCATACAAAATCGGCTAAACGTGTGACAAATAATCAACATTACGATTTTTATTCATTTCATGGGCTGCGAATAAAAGAATCAGCCAGATCGGACGGCTGGGAGTCATCTTCCCCGATGAGCCAAGGGCTGCGATCGATCCCGCCTGAACCGCCTTCCTCCTTCAATTCCCAGCCATCCACGGCCCTCCACCGCCGGCCACCGCCTCCACCACCTCCGTTGAGGTGGTGGCCAACGCCAGGCGGCGACACGGCCGCCTGAGAACCCATCTCCGGCGGTTCCGAGCAAGAAGAAAAGCTCGGGATTTCTCCCTCGTTCTCGCATGGGATCGGGCTCGATTGAGCCCGATTTCTCTCCTAAATGAGTCTAGATGCTAGCACGAGTGGAGGGGGAAAGGAACTTGCCTTGATTGTAGCTTGAGGTTGAGGGGAGGTCGGGTTTGCCATGGTTGAACCTTGCTCCGGCGACCCTTGGCGTTTCCTCCTTTCTCCATCAATTCTGCTGATTCAGGGGTCGATTCCCACTCCTTGACCTCTTCTGAAGATGATGGCATCGTCCATTTGGGCTGAGGGTGGCTATATTGTTAGCAGCCATTTTTAGGTTGGTGATTTCAACTAGGTGCACCTCTCAGCTAGCCAACGACAGGCCTCCAACTCACCCAGATTACACTCCTCAGCTCGAATTCAAGCTGAGGGGGAGGGAATTTGGTCCAATGGCAGCTCATTCCTTGGGTTGCCATAAATGTTGCCGGCCACTTGGTGGAGCTCCCTCCTCCCTCCTCCACTTGGCTGCCACCTCACCAAAAAGCTGCTGGGAATTCTGTTGGAATTAACTCCCTGAGCTCAGAGGAAGGGTTGGGAAGAGGAATTGAGTGCCATTTGGCACTCATTCCTCAAATCCCTCTTTTGGCCTCTTTTGAACTTAAATTCTCCTTATTTCCACCCAAATTTCCACCCAATTTAATTTTCTGAAATTATGCCATGCATTGGGCCTATAATGTTCAGTGATGGGGCCCAAGCATTGGGCTAAATCCAATGGACTTGAAGCTTGGGCTCACTTGACTCAAATATGCCAATTTGGGGATTTTTGGGTTTGGGCTTGACTCAAGCTCACACCACTTGATATGATTGACCCAAATTATTGCCTTGGACCCTATGGACCTATTCCAAGAGGAATTGAGTCATGGTGGGGTCATATGGGGCTTGATTGCACTTATTTGCCTATAGGGGCAATTTGGGCATTTTGGTGATTTTGCCTTAATTCTCCAAATTGAATGTGAACCTTGGCTTGCTTATGTCTCACTCACTTCCCTTAGTGCTTGGGTAGGGTTGTGCTAGGTCAATTTGGTCAATTTGGGGCTAATTAGAACCCAAAGGGGTGTAGTTGGTAATTTGGGGCAAATTGGTAATTTGCCCAATTTCCTCAAAATTGGCTTACACCAAGGGTCCAATGTGGGGCCATTAGACTCCCTAAGTGGCCCAAGAGTGTTAGGAGTGATCAATTTGATCACAATGGGTCAATTGAAGTTCAATTTAAGTTTTTAGTATTAATAGGTCAATTTGGGGCTTTTTAGTAATTGGCCCATTTTCCCCAAATTGATGGCCCTATGATGGGGCTTTTGGGTTCATTAGGTCCCCTAGGGAGGTTGCCATAAGAGGGTGGGTCCAATTTGATCATTTGGAGTTCAATTGCCCTTTTTCATGGAGGTTTGACCTAGGATAGCTCAAAGTTGACTTTTGGTCAATTTGATCAATTTGGTTGACCCCAAGGGTCCCTAGTGGCCCACTCACCTCCTTGGATGGTCATAGGGGTCATGATGAGGTTATGTTGACTTGTTGGGGGTATATTGGTCATCCCTAAGCTAAGCCATCAAAATTTGCTAATTGCACCCCAATGTGCATTTCTTCTTAATTTATGGAAATCATGGGGCCTCCTTGGCCCATTTTGTCTTCCTGGAGCAATGTCATGACCTCGTCATGACAAAATGCATCTTAGGGGTCTAGTTGTTTTGGGGATGTTACATGCTCGGGCCTAGTTTTCGCCATGTGGGCCTCCTCTTCAAGAGGGGGTCTGTCAAAGCCCTTCAGGCCGGGCCACGCCCAAGCCTGGCCCCGCCGAAATTTATTCATTTAATTTAAAATAATAATAATAAATTTTATTTTATTTAAAATAAAAAATTCCGCACGACTGTATTTGTTTGGTCTGGCCCTGGCCGGGCACCAGACTTGGCTTAAGGCCGAAAAGGGGGCCTTGTTAGCCCCCCTAGGCCTAGCACAGGCCTTCTCGACCCCGGGTCTAACCTGCGCCCAACCCCGATCGCGAGCCTCTTCGCTTCCTTCCTCGGCGCCGATCGCCGGCCACCGCCGCCGATGCTGGATCCCCCCAACCATGTGTCGCCACTGCCGCTCGCCACCTCCGCCCTGCTTCTAGTTGTTTCTGCTCTGCAACGTTTTTTTTGCAAATGCAGTCATATATTGCCATTGATCCTTGCTGTTGCTATGTAGTTGTAGTTTGTGTTTACATTCATTTTCTTTTGATTTATGCAGAATAAAACTGAAGGTTTAGTTGTCTGGAGAAAGAAAGATTTTAGGGTTGTCTTTATCAAAGGACAACATTTCTATTTCAGCAGTAGCAGTAATTGGGATCTCCACTAGAGCTATTGTATGCTTTATTTGGCGCGGCCGTGGCGGGCAGAACCGCCGGGTGGAGAGGGCGGGTTGGGAACGGAGGGGAGCAGGCGGGGCTCCAAAGGGAGCGTTTTGCTCCATTTGACAGGGCGCGGTGGGTGCAAACGCGGCAAACGCTACCGTCAGGCGTTTGTTTACCCGCCTTGCGGCGGCATTTGCCGCAAACGCTGCCCGCCACCGCCGCGCCAAAAGAACCCGTAGAGACTAAACAGGCAGATAACTCTCTCTAATGATACAGTATTTGAATCATATAGGCATCCCTTTATGAAAGGGAGGTAAATGGATTACTTGATGGACATAAGCCATTGCCTGTTGATGCTGATTTACTTCCAGCAGTAGTTCCTGGATTTACTTCTAGTATTTCAAATTTTGTATAACTTAGATTATATTGTTTTAAATTTATTTTTTTCTTGGTCTGCCATTAACATAATGATATGTCTTTAAAACCCTCGCAAAATTGATCAAATTAGGGTCGGGCGATAATATATATATCATATTATTTAGCAATTTATTTTAGTATATTTGGCTTCACCCAGGTTTGCCTAGTGGCCGAACCAGGCACATAGTTCAGCCTGGCTGCCAACTTGCCGGGCGTGAGCCCCTACCACCACTCACATTAAGGCTTTGTTTGGGGCGGCGTCTTAGCGCCGGTGTATGAGCAGACGCCGCCGCAAGTTGGAAAACAAAACGGCGGCGTTTGCTCCCGCGGCTCTTCGCAAAAGCCGCTCACCACTACGTCTCCAACCCCGCCTCCCCACCTCAGGTCCCAGCCCTTCGTTCCCAGACGCAATTGCATAGTTAAACACAACGTTCACGACCAACCCCGCCGTACCAAACAAACCCTTAAGGGTCCGTTTTTTACATCGGAATTGGAGCGTTGGAATTGGAATTCAATTGACAATTTCAATTCCAGAGTTCGGCGGCCATAAAAATACATCGGAATTGGAATAAAAGAAACATGCTTCCCTCAATTCCGACCTCGGGAGGTCTTCATTCTCCATTCCCACCCCTACCAGTGCACCCCCGACTATCTCAAAAGGTCATCGACGTCAACTTTGTGGTTCGCCTAGGGGCCCATATTTCGCTGAATACCGGATTTTTCCGCCCGTGCGCATATTTTTCCGCCCAGACGCGTATTTTTCTGCCAGAGCATGAATATTTCACTCAAGCGCGCATATTCCGCCCGGGCGCGCATATTCCGCCCGGGCGCGCATATTCCGCCCGGGCGCGCATATTCCGCCCGGGCGCGCATATTCCGCCCGGGCGCGCATTTTCCACCCGGTCGCGCTTTTTTCCGTCCGGGCGAGCCTTTTTCCGCCCGGGCGCGCCTTTTTCAGTCCAAGAGCGCCTTTCCGGCCGGACGCGCCTTTTTCCGCCCGGCGCACGCTTTTTTCGCCGGGGAGCGCATTTTTCATCCGGACGCACTTTTGCCCGCTCGGGCGCGCTTTTTCGCACGGATGCGTTTTATTCTCACGAGCGCACATTTTTTCTCTGTTCTGCGAAAAAAACGCGTAGGCAAGAAAAATGCGCCCCCGTCTAGAAAAATGTGCGCCCGGTCGAAAAATGCACGCCCTGGCGAAAAAATGCACCCGATCGGAAAAAAGCGAACGAGCGAAAAAACGCGCACGGGCAAAAAATGAGCCCCCGGGCGGAAAATGCGCTCCCGGGCGAAAAATTCTAATATGCAACTAAATAGTGAAATTACTAATTACAATTCCTGTGATATAATTCATGCATTCAGTCGAACAATAGAATTGGAAGACTTTAATTCTAATTCTCGCAGAAATTAGAATTGAAGTCAATTCCAATTCTTGTATCTCAATTCCGACGTAACGAACGGACCCTTTAGAGTTAGGCCCTCCTTCGTGGGCATACTGTCTCGTATGCATAGTTAAACGATAATATTTATGTTCTTTTGTTTTTTAGATATAATTTATTTTTACTTGTATTTTTTTTTCATTAAAAACATTAATAATAATAATAATATAAAAGGTATAGTGAATTTGATGATTCAGTATAAATATTAATATTTTAGGGAGCTTACGAAGCATATATTGAATTAATTGAGATTTAGGCTCTCTCTAGGAGAGTGGCAAGCCACTAGAGCTGGAGCAAATGCAGCCGGAAGGCGGAAAAACAAAAGTCTGGGGTGCGCTGGTGCCGGCGTCTACAAACGATTCTGTGAGCAAAACGGAGAAACCACTCCGTTCCAGAACCTACCCCCCTCCCTCGAGTCCCGATTGTCGGTGGCTCCCGCTCCCATCCCTGTCCCCGCTGGAGAACCAAACAAACCAAATTGTTTCTACGGTGCTGTTTTTTGTTTTGGGTTTTTGAAAACCAAATTTTGGTGTTCGTTAAGCCATATTTAATGCAGTTTTGACATTGGGATGAAAACTGGCCGTTTTCAATTTCTTCTAAAAACCCCCTGCCCCAAAACAGATCTAGCAAGGTCAGTTTTCGCTGGTTTTGAGAAAGAAGGAAAGATGTCGTGGTTGGTGAAGTCGAGCAGGTCGTCGACTCTGTGGTTGTGCCGTCTGCAGCTTCCGTCATATCTGAAACGGCGCTCGAAGCATCCGAGTGAACATCAAGTTTGGAATGAACTACCCGTTGCCCCCAGCGGGGGTATTTATAGGCGTAACCCTAAATCCCCGACGACCCGTTAACGGACCCGTTAGGGTTCCGTTAAATACCCGATACAACGCTAAATATACCTTAACATTCTCCTCCTATATTGTAGCAATTGTATCACATAACGGGTTAAACAAAACATATTAGTTAGATAACGACAGAATGAGTTTCAGATTAAAAACAACAAGAGTTTTAGATCAAACATCTAAACTCAAACAGGTTCCAAACATGCAAAAGCTAAAGCAGAAGCAAGAACAGTAATCTGAAAAACAGAACTCAAACAGGTGACGGGTCGGTCTACTCAAACAGCAGATCATCTCCATCAATGTCGAAATCCACTTTCTCTCCTCCATACTCCAATTGATCTGCATTTAAACATTTGAATGTCATGAGAACAAAACTCAATGAATCCATACATAAGCATATCAAAGGTAAAGTTATTAGTTCTTACAAGTTTGAACATAATACTTTAACTAGGAAGAAAGACTCACAGGTCCGCATCTCTTATCTAATTTACAGAAAATTAGAAATTTGGTTTCATAGAACCAAGCTATGTTCCTTCGATTATTAAGATTATTACCAAACGTTTCACAATTGTATTATATCATCAAGTTTGGAATGATACAACAAGCTGTGACCAATATATCATCAAGTTTGGAATGATATAAGTAATGATCATAATATCAGGACGCATATCAGTAACTTTAGTACTCGTTTTTGGAATGATACCCAATTCAGCCTTTGAAAAGAAGTAGTTGTGTAAGTCATCAAGTTTGGAATGACTAGCAACTAAACAATCTCAGGCTTCATCAAGTAACATCTGGAATACTTCAGTGTACTCAGTCTAGATGCGTGAATGTAGGCAGACTCGGTTCTAAAATCTTAAACAAACATAGGTATTAAGTCCCACTAAATAGACTTTAATCTCATATCCCCCGATGTTTTAGATGTAAGAACCTTGCATAAGCCCTTGGTAAGGACATCTGCTACATTATCTTTTGATCCCACGTCCAAGAGGGAAATGATCCCTTGACTGGTGAGATAGGTCAACCAGGCCTGTTTCATCCGCAGTTGCCTTCGCTTACCATTGAACAGGGAATTAGTTGCAATGGTTTTTGTGGCTTGATTGTCACAAAATATCGAGATAGAGTTCATTTTCAGACTCGTCATTGGAATATCCATAACCAAATCTCTGACCCACTCTGCTTCTTCGGCAGCTGAAGCAAGAGCATAGAGTTCGGATTCCATAGAGGATAGTGTTATACACGTTTGCCTCTTAGATTTCCAAGCTACTGCGGCTCCTCCTAGGGTAAACACATAACCACTAGTGGACCTACTATCACCAACGTCTGAGCACCAGGAGGCGTCAGAGTACCCTTCAAGCACAAGAGGGTGTCCACTGTAACATAAAGCATACTGCTCAGTATACTTTAAGTATCTCATTAGCCTTTCCAAGGCGTCCCAGTGGTCCTTTCCAGGGTTACTAGTGAATCTACTCAACATGCCGACCGTAAAGGCCATGTCGGGTCTAGTGCAAGTAGTAGCATACATGAGACTGCCAATGAGTTTGGAGTAATCCAACTGTCTAATAGGTGAACCGTCATGAGGTTTCAGTCTATTATTATAGTCGTATGGAGTCTCAATCTTCCTGCACTTATCATAACCCCACTTTTCTAGTAGAGTTCGGATGTAGTGACTCTGGCTGAGGGTGATTCCCTTATCCGTAAAGCTCACTTCCATGCTTAGGATGGTCTTCACCACACCTAAGTCAGTCATGCTAAATTTTGACTTCAAGGTAACCTTAACGTCTTCCACCTCAGACTGATCAGTACCCAGTATTAGCATGTCATCAACATATAAGCAGATTATAGCGATGGAGTGAGGACTTGTCCGTATGTACAGACATTTATCTGAAAGGCTGGATTGAAAATTCAGGCCTTTTACGCAAGTGTCAAACTTCTCGTGCCATAGCTTTGGTGCTTTCTTCAATCCGTAGAGTGACTTAATCAACTTACAGACCTTGGTTTCTAGACCTTGTACGACAAACCCTTTAGGTTGACGCATGTAGATCTCTTCAGTTAGATCTCCATTTAAAAATGCATTCTTAACGTCCATCTGATGAACGACGAAACGTTCAATAGATGCGATAGCGAGAAGAACTCTGATCGTTGCAATGTAACAAACAGGTGAGTACGTATCAAAGTAGTCAACTCCACTCACTTGAGTGAAGCCTTTGGCAACTAGACGTGCTTTGTACTTAGCGATACTCCCATCTGGATTCAGTTTCTTCTTATGAATCCACTTGCTCTCAATGGGTTTAGCTCCTTTGGGGAGGTCAACTAATGTCCAAGTTTGGTTCTCCCTGAGAGAGTGCATCTCATCATCAATGGCTTCTTTCCATAACAGGGAATCCCTGGATTGCATCGCTTCCTGATAGGTGGATGGATCAGCTTCAACGTGGTAAGTCACAAAATCTGTACCGAAGCTTTTAGGAACACGTTCCCTATTAGATAGCCTAGTGGACTCTAGGGCACTAGTGTGAACTGGCTCAGTGTCAGAGAGTCGTAGTTCCGTCCCAACGAGGGTATCAGAACTGGTGTCTGGCAGACCGGGAAGAGTCAAGTTCTTATCTCTAAGAAACTTATCCTCAAAGAACACATCATCTCTAGACTCAATAACCGAGTTGGTAGAGAGATCTAGAAAACGGTTTGCAGCACTATCCACCGCACATCCTAAGTAGACACAAGTGTTCGTCTTAGGTCCTAAATTAGATCTCCTTATGTCAGGTATCCTAGCATAGGCGATACAACCCCAGGTTTTGAGGTGATCAAATCTGGGCGGTCTCTTAAACCAAAGCTCATACGGGGTTTGCTTCAATTTAGCATGAGGAACCATATTTAGGATGTGATTCGACGCGAGGGCTGCTTCTCCCCTATAAGCGGCAGGCATACCGCAGTCAACAACATAGAATTCAACATTTATGTTAGAGTTCTATTTTTCCGCTCGGCAATACCGTTTGACTGGGGCGAATAAGGGGCATTGGTTTCAGGTATTATGTCATGGCTGGCAAGAAAATCCCTAAACTCACCCGAGACGTACTCACCTCCTCGATCACTCCTAAGTCGTTTAATTTTCAAATCCAACTGGTTCTCAACCCTATTTTTGAAAATTTGAAATTTTTCAAAAGCTTCATCTTTTGATTTTAAGAGATAGATGTGAGTATATCTAGAGAAGTCGTCGATAAATGTTATCAGGTACTTCCGACCACCACGTGTGAAAAAATTTTTGTAGTCACAAATGTCGGAGTGTATCAACTCTAGTAAACGTGTACTCCTAGACACCTGACTGAATGGTGTTCTGGTTATCTTAGTTTGAGCACATATCTCACATTTGTCAAATTTGGTTTTAGTGTCTAAAGGGATGTTATGAGTTCTAGCTAGCAGGAGTAGTTTTCTATAATTGACATGTCCTAGTCTTGCGTGTAAAGTCTTAGGAACTATCAAAGTAGAACTAACTTGATTGACTACTTCGTTGGCTAGACTCAACCGATACATTCCGTTGACTACGTACGCACAACCAAAATAATGTGAGTTAACCGTTAAGGTCACCCTACCACCACTAATGTTAAAGGACATACCCGCATCGCTTAACAAACTAATCGATATTAAATTAGCAGCTAATGTGGGAATGTATTTAACAACTTTCAAAATTAAATGCGTACCTGAAGAGAGTAGCAGATCCACGGTCCCGGTCTGGAGTACCTCAGCAGTGGCTCCATTTGCCACTGTAACTGTCGCAGAAGCTGGAGTGGCATCCTTCAGCAGTGCGGAGTTGTTGCAGACGTGGCAGGTCGCCCCCGAATCCAACCACCAGTCAGTACTGGCCTGAACGTTCCCAACTTTGGCAACAAAGTGGGAGGGCGCAGTCTGATGGAGCATATGTGCTCTGTTATCAGGCTTTGGTGGGTTAGCATCGGGCTTCTTGGGTTGCCTGCACTCAGAAGCGCAGTGACCCCACTTGTTGCAGTTGTAGCACTTGCCTTTGAACTTCTTGATCTTCTTGCTGGTGTCTACGACTGCAGGTGCACTGGGGGTAGGTCGAGTCCGATCAGAGCGAGGCTTCCTCTTCGGGTGTGTGATCATATTAGCAGCAGATTGCTGCTTGCTCACCACCTCCTTAACATGCCTCGTCTGATTCTCATCCTCAATGCAGATAAACCGCTTGAGTTCTTTCAGACTGACCTGAGTCTTCTTTTGATATATCTCCGTCTTGAAAGAGTATCATACTGAGGGGAGCTTGTAGATGATGGCACCAGCAACGAACCCATCTGGCAGAGTGATACTTTCACTGTTGAGCTTGGCCACCAAATTCTCTAGGTCTGCAATCTGGGGAAGGATTTCCTTGTCCTCTGTGAAGGTGAATCCCATGAACTTGTCCACCAGATGCGTCTTGGACATGTTCTCCTCCTCCTTGAACTGATCTTCCAGCGCATTCCAGATCTCTTTCGCTGTCTTCAGTTTCCCAAACGTCTCGGCCAGTGAATTGGAGAGACAATTCAGGAGATAATCGCGACATAAGTCTTCGTCGCTGATCCACTGTGCCTCGTCATCTCCTCCTTTGACATCTGCGAGATCAGACTGCAGTGTATAAAAAATATTCAAATATTTCATACCAAACTGTGTATTCCGCTTCCAGGCACTGAACTCTGAGTGGGAGAACTTCTCCAGCTTTATCAACGGCACAGGAGAGGACAGACTGCTGCTCTTCGAAAGCGAGGTCATCTGGAGGTGGCGGCTGAAACACGAAGAACGGACCTCCACAAGCAAAATGGGCTATCGCCTGGTGGTAGCTCTAGCAGTAGCTGCAGGGGTGGTTAACGCCCGGCGATACCGCTAGCGCAGGCGGTAGTAGCGGTAGTTACACGCACAAACCGCGCGATCGTCTCCTCTAGAGGCGGGAATGGCGGCGCTTCACGTCTTGCGGCGAACTCCAACGGCGGCGGCTTCTCCTTCGACGAACAGCAGCGAGAAGACGGCGCAGTCCGGAGATAGACGATGGGAGCGGATCTCCCAGAACTTCTCCAGAGGCCTGAAGCACTGCAGACGCGATCGGGAAGACTGGAGACGCGATCGTCTCTACTTCGTCGATCGGGGAGAACACGCGAACAGAACGCGCGAAATAGGGGCGAAGTCTCCTTTGTCTTCTGCGATCTGCGTCAACAGAGGGAGAGCGACGGGCAAAACGATCCAGGCGAAACCACGATCACGATCAGGGGCGGCGTCTTGTGGCCTGAAGACGCGAACAACAAGTATCGCACAGCGGCGCACGAACTGGAGAGAGAGCGGCAATGGCTACTTCCTCCTTGCGATCAGAATGACGACGAAGATCACGACGATCGGGATCTGCAAAGCGCGGCTTCTTCGTCGCAGAGATCGACACAAACGGCGGGCGACTGCTAGGGCTCAACAGCGGCCAGCGGCGTCGTTCCTCTACTGGCGACGGGAGTTACGATCGGGAGGGGGCGACAGTAGCGGTTACCAAGAGAAAACCGCACGGGAGAGGGGGGCTTGAGGGCGCTCACGAGAGAAACACTTCGAGAATGAAACGGTGCTCGAAGCATCCGAGTGAACATCAAGTTTGGAATGAACTACCCGTTGCCCCAGCGAGGGTATTTATAGGCGTAACCCTAAATCCCCGACGACCCATTAACGGACCCGTTAGGGTTCCGTTAAATACCCGATACAACGCTAAATATACCTTAACAATATCTTCCCGGCGACGAGAAGTGTCGTTGCTGTGATAGAGCCACCAACGATTGTGCCGTCGGACGATGTCGTAAAAGTCCTTATTCGCCACTTTGTCTCGCCCCTTCTCCCTGGTCAATCGGTGCACCTCGAGGTCGCCACTTACTGCTGATCAGCAGAAAGAAGTTGGAAAACAGGTTCCGGCCTTAACATCCCCCTCCGAAGCCATTCTTATCTCAATATTCCTTCATGTTTTGCATCTTAGGCCCAACGGTGTAACATTTGCAGGATGTGCTATTAAGCTTCAAGAAATGGTGTAGAGAGACTTTTTTGGGGAAGATGAAGGTAGAGAGAGAGAGAGAGAGAGAGAGAATTCCAGTTGCCCAATGCGCAAACGAACATAAATTTTAGTTTTGGCTTAACCGGCTCTGAAAACCATTTTGCAAACGAGCATAAATTTTTGTTTTGACCCAAAACAAAAACATATGATATTTTCGTTTTGGACTATAATGAAAACGGAACAAACGAACGTAGCCTTAGACTTCGTTTGACATGGAGTTGTTGCTTCCGTGAGTTTTGACAAAAACACCACCAAAATGAAAACTGAGCAAACGAACGCAGCCTTAGGCTTCGTTTGACATGGAGCTGTTGCTTCCGTCGTCGGCGGCGGAGTCGGCGGCGGAGTCGGCGACGGAGGCGGCGGCAGAGGCGGCGGCGGCGGCGGAGGCGGCTATGAGCACGGTAGTTATGAACCGTCATTCGTGAACGTCCGACCTCTCACCTAAGGAACTTCAACCACTTTTATGTTTAAAATTAGTTTTATTTTCTTGGTGGCGGTCATAATTGTTGTCATGCCAAATATTCATTCAATGAGGGTGGTGTTTTTGTCCAAACACACCGGAGCAAAAATGTCGCGCAAAACAGAGCCTTAATTTGCTCACCAACTTCTTAGGTTACGATAAACATGGCGCGATCTTTGAGTTGCAACTCCCTATGATCATAGCAAATGTAAAGCCGGATATCTAGAATTATTGAAGCTACTATTTTTTTTTTCTAACAAAATATTTGTAAGTAGAAAGTCTATTCGTAGATTTTGTCTATTGTGTTATATTTTTGTTATCCGCAGATTAGTCAAGAAAAAAAAATTATCGTCCTCTTCACCTTCCTCACCACATGGAGAGAGTAACTGTACAACCCTGTATTCGCCGAGTAGGTTCTCGAAGCACATAAAGTATTTTCGAACATCATTCTTCAAGATAAACCTAAGCAGGGAGAGAGGAGGGCGAGCTCCTCTCGCCCCCGGCGCCCCCAGCAGCAGGGGGGCGAGACCCCAGGGGGGCGAGACCCCAGGGGGGCGAGACGCTAGCGCCGGCGGTAGCGATACCGCCGGGCGCTAGCCCAGTTCTCGCCCAGCCCCAAGGCAAGGGGGGCGAGCTCCTCTCGCCCCCGTCCCCAGCAGTAGGGGGCGAGACGCTAGCGCCGGCGGTAGCGATACCGCCGGGCACTAGCCCAGTTCTCGCCCTGCCCCAAGGCAAGGGGGCGAGCTCCTCTCGCCCCCGTCCCCAGCAGTAGGGGGCGAGACGCTAGCGCCGGCGGTAGCGATACCGCCGGGCGCTAGCGCAGCTCTCGCCCAGCCCCAAGGCAAGGGGGACGAGCTCCTCTCGCCCCCGTCCCCAGCAGTAGGGGGCGAGACGCTAGCGCCGGCGGTAGCGATACCGCCGGGCGCTAGCCCAGCTCTCGCCCAGCCCCAAGGCAAGGGGGGCGAGCTCCTCTCGCCCCCGTCCCCAGCAGTAGGGGGCGAGACGCTAGCGCCGGCGGTAGCGATACCGCCGGGCGCTAGCCCAGCTCTCGCCCAGCCCCAGCAGAGGTAACCTCTCTCACCCACCAGAAAAGGAGGGGGGGTTGGTCTGCGTTTAGCATCCCAGAACAGCGGAATTTGGCTATTTGCAGTCTGGTTTTGGCTATTCGCAGTCCAAATCTGAGGGTATTTTGGGTATTCTGCAGTCCAGTTTAGGTTATTTGCAGCCCAGATCCGAAAATCCTATAAATAGGACCAAGGGGGCACCATTTGGAGGGATCTCTCATCCTAGGCTAGCTCTCTCCTTCTCCCTCTCCCTCCCCAAGTCTCTCTAGGGGGTGAGGAGAGGCTCCAGTGGTGCCCAAGCTTAGTAGTGGCTTGGGAGGGGAAGTTCCAAGGGGACTTCCGGGTACGTGGCGGGACCTCCCCGCTAAGGCCTTGGTCCAGTCCTTAGTTCCGACACCTTCAATCTAGAGCTCTCCCTTGGGGGAAGTAAGGGTTGGTCGCCCCTCAGCCTCGCTGAGGGCCCCGAACTCCACAGAGACCGAGTAGTCGGTTTCAACATTTATGGTGCGGTGAGCGTGGAGTGTGACCGATTCAAGAAACCCTCAAGATGAGCTCCATGGATGGAGGTGGAGGAAGTTCCGACCCAGGTCACTCGCAGCCCCCGGTGGCTGGGGTGATGTTGGAGATGTTCGAAAATTTCAGGCAAGAGGTCCTGCAGACCTTGCAGGTGACTTTCGCCTCGATAGGCGAAAGCAGGAGAGGAAGTGGTTCGGAGGTCTCGCCCCGACAGGAGGGTGAGATCCCTCTCAACCAACCAACTAGAGAGGTGCCAGGAGGGGGCGAGTGGGGAGGCGCCAGGCCCCCACTCGCCCAGCTCCAAGGTGGCGAGTGGGGAGGCGCCAGGCCCCCACTCGCCCAACTCCAAGGTGGCGAGTGGGGAGGCGCCAGGCCCCCACTCGCCCAGCCCCAAGGGGGCGAGTGGGGAGGCGTCAGGCCCCCACTCGCCCAGCCCCAAAAGGGGGCGAGCACGGGAGGTCCCTTTTGTGAGCTGATCCTCTCGGCCCCGATTCCGGAGGGGTTCAAGGGGGCGAAGATGTCTCACTACTTCGGCAAGGATGACCCCATCTTACACCTGCAGTGGTTTGAAGACATGGTCTCCATCATGCCCATGTCGGGCGCTTTCAAATGTCGACTCTTCGCGACAACTCTGAAGGAGAAGGCTAGAGATTGGTTCCACCAGCTCCCTGCGGGATCCATCTATGCCTTTGAAGACTTGCGTCGAGGCTTCCTGCTACGCTTCTCGACGTCAAGGAAGAGGAAGAAAGATGCCGAAGCACTTTTCAGGATCAAGCAAGAGCCAGAAGGGTCGCTGGCTCACTATCTGGAACGGTTCAGGGAGGAGGTTCACCTCGTCGAAGAAGTGCCCGGGTACACCCTCAAGCTCGCCTTCACGGTGGGGCTGCGGGAGGGCTTCTTCAAGATGGACCTCAAGAGAAGAGCTCCTTTGTCCTTTGAAGAGTTGATGGAAAGGGTGGCAGAAGAAGTTGAAAGTGAGGAGGCCAACCCGGAGTTCACAAGAAGGCTGGCCAAGCTGAGTGAGCCAGAGGCAAGGCAGCATGGGAGGAAGGTAGAGGCTCCCAAGAGGAAGTTCGACCAAGAGGAGGACAACTTCCAGGAAGAAGAGACTGGCCTCCCAGGGTGGAGGCAGGGCCCGAAAGCACCCTCTCCACCACCCCAGCAAGCCATGGCGATCGGCCATAGAAGAAGAAGAAATCGTAGGGGAGGAAGAGGGGGCGTCTGGGCGGAGTTACCTTACTGTGACTTCCATCAGGAGGAGGGTCATGCGACATCCGCCTGCCCTGAGTTCTTGGAGTTAAGGGAGGCGAGGTGTCCGAAGCCGCATCGTCAACAACCAGAAGAGGTCGAGGAGGACCATGCCTGGGAGTAGAAGTCCAAGTCCTGGTCTCCGTGCTTAGTTTTTCTTTAAATCCATGTAGTGTGATAGTTGGTTTCCTTACTTAGAGTCTCTTGCATGTAACCGGATAACTAATGAAATAAAAGTTTTTCTATGTTCTTCACCCCTCGGATGGTTCCGCTGACCGGGCTCTCACTAGCCGGCAGGGCAGGTTGACCTCCCAGGGAGGCTATGTTCTTCACCCCTAGGATGGTTCCGCTGACCGGGCTCTCACTAGACGGCAGGACAGGTTGACCTCCCAGGGAGGTAAGTGATGTTCCCCTCGGATGGTTCCGCTGACCGGGCTCTCACTAGATGGCAGGACAGGTTGACCTCCCAGGGAGGTAAGTGATATTCCCCTCGGATGGTTCCGCTGACCGGGCTCTCACTAGACGGCAGGACAGGTTGACCTCCCAGGGAGGTAAGTGATGTTCCCCTCGGATGGTTCCGCTGACCGGGCTCTCACTAGACGGCAGGACAGGTTGACCTCCCAGGGAGGTAAGTGATGTTCCCCTCGGATGGTTCCGCTGACCGGGCTCTCACTAGACGGCAGGACAGGTTGACCTCCCAGGGAGGTAAGTGATGTTCCCCTCGGATGGTTCCACTGACCGGGCTCTCACTAGACGGCAGGACAGGTTGACCTCCCAGGGAGGTAAGTGATGTTCCCCTCGGATGGTTCCGCTGACCGGGCTCTCACTAGACGGCAGGACAGGTTGACCTCCCAGGGAGGTAAGTGATGTTCCCCTCGGATGGTTCCGCTGACCGGGCTCTCACTAGACGGCAGGACAGGTTGACCTCCCAGGGAGGTAAGTGATATTCCCCTCGGATGGTTCCGCTGACCAGGCTCTCACTAGACGGCAGGACAGGTTGACCTCCCAGGGAGGTAAGTGATGTTCCCCTCGGATGGTTCCGCTGACCGGGCTCTCACTAGACGGCAGGACAGGTTGACCTCCCAGGGAGGTAAGTGATGTTCCCCTCGGATGGTTCCGCTGACCGGGCTCTCACTAGACGGCAGGACAGGTTGACCTCCCAGGGAGGTAAGTGATGTTCCCCTCGGATGGTTCCGCTGACCGGGCTCTCACTAAACGGCAGGACAGGTTGACCTCCCAGGGAGGTAATTGATATTCCCCTCGGATGGATCCGCTGACCGGGCTCTCACTAGACGGCAGGACAGGTTGACCTCCCAGGGAGGTAAGTGATATTCCCCTCGGATGGTTCCGCTGACCGGGCTCTCACTAGACGGCAGGACAGGTTGACCTCCCAGGAAGGTAAGTGATGTTCCCCTCGGATGGTTCCGCTGACCGGGCTCTCACTAGACGGCAGGACAGGCTGACCTCCCAGGGAGGTAAGTGATGTTCCCCTAGATGGTTCCGCTGACCGGGCTCTCACTAGACGGCAGGACAGGTTGACCTCCCAGGGAGGTAAGTGATATTCCCCTCGGATGGTTCCGCTGACCGGGCTCTCACTAGACGACAGGACAGGTTGACCTCCCAGGGAGGTAAGTGATGTTCCCCTCGGATGGTTCCGCTGACCGGGCTCTCACTAGACGGCAGGACAGGTTGACCTCCCAGGGAGGTAAGTGATGTTCCCCTCGGATGGTTCCGCTGACCGGGCTCTCACTAGACGGCAGGACAGGTTGACCTCCCAGGGAGGTAAGTGATGTTCCCCTCGGATGGTTCCGCTGACCGGGCTCTCACTAGACAGCAGGACAGGTTGACCTCCTAGGGAGGTAAGTGATGTTCCCCTCGGATGGTTCCGCTGACCGGGCTCTCACTAGACGGCAGGACAGGTTGACCTCCCAGGGTGGTAAGTGATGTTCCCCTCGGATGGTTCCGCTGACCGGGCTCTCACTAGACGGCAGGACAGGTTGACCTCCCAGGGAGGTAAGTGATATTCCCCTCGGATGGTTCCGCTGACCGGGCTCTCACTAGACGGCAGGACAGGTTGACCTCCCAGGGAGGTAAGTGATGTTCCCCTCGGATGGTTCCGCTGACCGGGCTCTCACTAGACGGCAGGACAGGTTGACCTCCCAGGGAGGTAAGTGATGTTCCCCTCGGATGGTTCCGCTGACCGGGCTCTCACCAGACGGCAGGACAGGTTGACCTCCTAGGGAGGTAAGTGATGTTCCCCTCGGATGGTTCCGCTGACCGGGCTCTCACCAGACGGCAGGACAGGTTGACCTCCCAGGGAGGTAAGTGATGTTCCCCTCTGATGGTTCCGCTGACCGGGCTCTCACTAGACGGCAGGACAGGTTGACCTCCCAGGGAGGTAAGTGATGTTCCCCTCGGATGGTTCCGCTGACCGGGCTCTCACTAGACGGCAAGATAGGTTGACCTCCCAGGGAGGTAAGTGATGTTCCCCTAGGATGGTTCCGCTGACCGGGCTCTCACTAGACGGCAGGCCAGGTTGACCTCCCAGGGAGGTAAGTGATGTTCCCCTCGGATGGTTCCGCTGACCGGGCTCTCACTAGACGGCAGGACAGGTTGACCTCCCAGGGAGGTAAGTGATATTCCCCTCGGATGGTTCCGCTGACCGGGCTCTCACTAGACGGCAGGACAGGTTGACCTCCCAGGGAGGTAAGTGATGTTCCCCTCGGATGGTTCCGCTGACCGGGCTCTCACTAGACGGCAGGACAGGTTGACCTCCCAGGGAGGTAAGTGATGTTCCCCTCGGATGGTTCCGCTGACCGGGCTCTCACAAGACGGCAGGACAGGTTGACCTCCCAGGGAGGTAAGTGATGTTCCCCTCGGATGGTTCCGCTGACCGGGCTCTCACTAGACAGCAGGACAGGTTGACCTCCTAGGGAGGTAAGTGATGTTCCCCTCGGATGGTTCCGCTGACCGGGCTCTCACTAGACGGCAGGACAGGTTGACCTCCCAGGGAGGTAAGTGATGTTCCCCTCGGATGGTTCCGCTGACCGGGCTCTCACTAGACGGCAGGACAGGTTGACCTCCCAGGGAGGTAAGTGATGTTCCCCTCGGATGGTTCCGCTGACCGGGCTCTCACTAGACGGCAGGACAGTTTGACCTCCCAGGGAGGTAAGTGATGTTCCCCTCGGATGGTTCCGCTGACCGGGCTCTCACTAGACGGCAGGACAGGTTGACCTCCCAGGGAGGTAAGTGATATTCCCCTCGGATGGTTCCGCTGACCGGGCTCTCACTAGACGGCAGGACAGGTTGACCTCCCAGGGAGGTAAGTGATGTTCCCCTCGGATGGTTCCGCTGACCGGGCTCTCACTAGACGGCAGGACATGTTGACCTCCCAGGGAGGTAAGTGATGTTCCCCTCGGATGGTTCCGCTGACCGGGCTCTCACTAGACGGCAGGACAGGTTGACCTCCCAGGGAGGTAAGTGATGTTCCCCTCGGATGGTTCCGCTGACCGGGCTCTCACTAGACGGCAGGACAGGTTGACCTCCCAGGGAGGTAAGTGATATTCCCCTCGGATGGTTCCGCTGACCGGGCTCTCACTAGACGGCAGGACAGGTTGACCTCCCAGGGAGGTAAGTGATGTTCCCCTCGGATGGTTCCGCTGACCGGGCTCTCACTAGACGGCAGGACAGGTTGACCTCCCAGGGAGGTAAGTGATGTTCCCCTCGGATGGTTCCGCTGACCGGGCTCTCACCAGACGGCAGGACAGGTTGACCTCCCAGGGAGGTAAGTGATGTTCCCCTCGGATGGTTCCGCTGACCGGGCTCTCACCAGACGGCAGGACAGGTTGACCTCCCAGGGAGGTAAGTGATGTTCCCCTCGGATGGTTCCGCTGACCGGGCTCTCACTAGACGGCAGGACAGGTTGACCTCCCAGGGAGGTAAGTGATGTTCCCCTCGGATGGTTCCACTGACCGGGCTCTCACTAGACGGCAGGATAGGTTGACCTCCCAGGGAGGTAAGTGATGTTCCCCTAGGATGGTTCCGCTGACCGGGCTCTCACTAGACGGCAGGCCAGGTTGACCTCCTATAGAGGATAAGAGATGTCCTCCCCAATCCAGGCTCTCACTAGCTGGGTGGCTCTCACTAGTAGAGCTCGCTCCTAGGAGTGTGTCGACCCAATGTCGACCACTAGCGGAGCTCGCTCCCGGAGGCGCTCAGTCCCGAGCAGACTCCCTAACCGGGCCTTCATTAGCCGACAAGGTTGGAGGACCTCTTCGGAGAGGCTACATGTTTTTCGAGATAGCACCGTTAGCCGGATTCCCAGCGACACTCGTCGAATATACAGGGTTGGACGTTTCTTTCCGAGCGTGTGCCTCGCTCGAAAAGAGCGGGGATTATGTACAACCCTGTATTCGCCGAGTAGGTTCTCGAACCACAGAAAGTATTTTCGAACATCATTCTTCAAGATAAACCTAAGCAGGGAGAGAGGAGGGCGAGCTCCTCTCGCCCCCGGCGCCCCCAGCAGCAGGGGGGCGAGACCCCAGGGGGGCGAGACCCCAGGGGGGCGAGAACCCAGGGGGGCGAGACGCTAGCGCCGGCGGTAGCGATACCGCCGGGCGCTAGCCCAGTTCTCGCCCAGCCCCAAGGCAAGGGGGGCGAGCTCCTCTCGCCCCCGTCCCCAGCAGTAGGGGGGGAGACGCTAGCGCCGGCGGTAGCGATACCGCCGGGCGCTAGCCCAGTTCTCGCCCAGCCCCAAGGCAAGGGGGGCGAGCTCCTCTCTCCCCCGTCCCCAGCAGTAGGGGGCGAGACGCTAGCGCCGGCGGTAGCGATACCGCCGGGCGCTAGCCCAGCTCTCGCCCAGCCCCAAGGCAAGGGGGCGAGCTCCTCTCGCCCCCGTCCCCAGCAGTAGGGGGCGAGACGCTAGCTCCGGCGGTAGCGATACCGCCGGGCGCTAGCCCAGCTCTCGCCCAGCCCCAAGGCAAGGGGGGCGAGCTCCTCTCGCCCCCGTCCCCAGCAGTAGGGGGCGAGACGCTAGCGCCGGCGGTAGCGATACCGTCGGGCGCTAGCCCAGCTCTCGCCCAGCCCCAGCAGAGGTAACCTCTCTCACCCACCAGAAAAGGAGGGGGGGTTGGTCTGCGTTTAGCATCCCAGAACAGCGGGATTTGGCTATTTGCAGTCCGGTTTTGGCTATTCGCAGTCCAAATCCGAGGGTATTTTGGGTATTCTGCAGTCCAGTTTAGGTTATTTGCAGCCCAGATCCGAAAATCCTATAAATAGGACCAAGGGGGCACCATTTGGAGGGATCTCTCATCCTAGGCTAGCTCTCTCCTTCTCCCTCTCCCTCCCCAAGTCTCTCTAGGGGTGAGGAGAGGCTCCAGTGGTGCCCAAGCTTAGTAGTGGCTTGGGAGGGGAAGTTCCAAGGGGACTTCCGGGTACGTGGCGGGACTTCCCCGCTAAGCCCTTGGTCCAGTCCTTAGTTCCGACACCTTCAACCTAGAGCTCTCCCTTGGGGGAAGTAAGGGTTGGTCGCCCCTCAGCCTCGCTGAGGGCCCCGAACTCCACAGAGACCGAGTAGTCGGTTTCAACAGTAACACTAGCTATCTAAATCTTCCCAAACAAATCCTAGCTATCTAAATCTTTCCAAACAAATCGAAATCGCATGAACATTGAAGAAATCGTCTTTCTTCCTCAACTCGGTCTCTATCGCCGCATTTATTTTATGAATCACGATTCGTGCACACATTGAAGTGCTCAGAAGGCCGTCAGAGATGTTCCATCGTTGTCGAGTCTTACGCTTGGAAAACAAAAATATCGACTGCTCAAGTTTAAAATTGGTCTGCGGATAATAATTTGTAAACTGAAAAAAAGTTGATCTGCGGATAGACATATGATCTAGAATAACAATTGCCTAAATTTATTATTATTATATATATATATATATATACATGAGTGACAGTGCACTGGGGCCCCCCGTGCCCTCTGCGACAGTACCCGCCACGCGGTCGCGTGTTTCGTCCGCCCCGATCGGCGGGCTTATTTTAATTTTTTATTTAATTTATTTTTATTAATAATTTTATTTTTTAAAATTATTTCAATTTTTTGCATTTTTTAAAATTTTGTTTTCATTTTTAAAAATTATATATACGGTATTTTATTATAATTTTTCGTTAAAAAAACTTTACGCAGGTGGTCTGCGAATAGCCAACCGACGCAAAATTGTTTGGCTATTCGCAGTCTATGGTGGTCTGCGAATAGCCAACCAGCGCAAAACTGGAAGGATATTCGCAGACCACCTACGAATGAATATGATCATTTAGATCTTGATCCGACGACTCATATTCGTTTGTCGACCATATTACGCCATAATGTGATATCTTTATATATTAGTATATATATATATGATTAACTAACATCCGAGTAATTACTCTGGTGTATTATTTGTCATTTCACTCAAATTTTAAATATATTACTACATATAGAGTAGTCTCTTTTTGATGTGATATTGTTCTAATTTTACTTCATATTTTATCTATACTAATACATAAAGATATCCATTTATGGTGTAATGGCGTAAAACATAAGGCAATCCTAGCCCTTCATTCAATCATCTCATCTTCTCATTATTTTTTATTCAATTAAATAAAAACTCCTCCCTCACGTTTGCCCTTGAAATTGCAATCGTACGATCAGAGGATTACGAGTGGCAGGAGTATTGTCATTGACCGCGTGCGAGCTCCCCAATGAGCTGACACTGGTATATTTATAGATAAATAGCGTGTGAGGATTGTTAGCGATGACCATAAAATACGAGTAAATTAAATAATTCAAATGTTTTTCATTTTTTTTGATCTAATTAATAATAATAATAATATGGCATTTAAATTTCACAAATAAAAATTGGAGTTGGTTCAAACAAAAAGTGACCATTTTTCGACAAAGTTCGCAACTAATTTTCACTTTCTCAAACTACAACACTGCGTTCGATCTCATTGCCTTATCACGTGCGGACACCAAATAAGCACAGAATTCCCTAACAACCATCGGATGAAACAACCCAAAATGCAAGTGAAATTGGGAGAGACGGCGAGAGATAAGCTTATCCCAATGGAGAGCTTTTTAGGTACGCGTGGGCACAAATGCAGGTGCGAGTAAAAAGGTGGCCGCTCAATTTAATATCTGGCCGCCAGCAAAAAATGGACAAAAACATAAAAAAATAGGCGGGTGCACTCTTGATCGGACGGCGGGCAGGCTAGATCCAACGGAGAGTAGGCAACCCGCGCACCTTCTTCTTCCTGTGCGTCGGACGGGAAAATTTTTTGAGCCGGGTAGCGTGCCCTCCTGTAGGCACGGGTTTAAAACACACATTTCAAAATTTAGCCGGGCCCACTCTCGCCTTCTCCTGGGAAAGACTTCATTTTTCCGATCGTCCTGGAGCTTTAACCTAGGCGACGGCAGTGTGAAAGAAGACATTTTCCCTTCCGCGGCCTACCCCCTCGCCGGCGAAGTCAGTGTGAAAGAAGACATTGTTGCTCGCTTCCTCGTCCTTCCTTCTCGCCGGCGAAGTCTCACCTCTCGACGGAGAAAGCCATTGTTGCCGTCTCCCGGGACTTCAGAGCAGTAACGAGAGGTTTGTTTTCTGCCACTGAAACTAGGTATAGGTATCTGCCATGTATGTTTAGTTTTTGATTGGTCTAAGTGTTTTTCAAGATCGAGTGGAGCATTTTCGCCCATAAAATGTCTTTGGAAAAAGGTTCCATTGAGAAGGGGAGTACTGAAATGGGGTTCAGCAGTGGCGAAATGGATAAAGGCAGTGATGTAAGTTGTTCTGCAACAACTTTTATTTAATTTTCCATGGCTGTACAACCTCATTTCAGAAATGCAACTGTATTTATACCAATCATTACAACTGTATATGGATCTAATGTGTTCTATAATTTGCTACAGTTCAAAAATGAAAATCCTACTTTCCCTGTTGTTCATTCAGAAGAGGAGGCATTTGCTTTGTATTGTGATTATGCACACAAAACCGGATTTAGTGTTCGTAAAGAACACCTTATTTATTGGACTCACACTAGAATTATCAAAATGCGTGAATATTGCTGCTCCAAGGCCGGAAAGAAACACGCAAAACCGTCACCAATTAAATATCGCAAATTAGACACTCGAACCGGTTGTCTAGCTTGTTGTCATTTTAGAACTGATAAAAATGGTCAGAATTGGACGGTTGTTAAGTTTGTGGAGGAGCATAATCACCCTCTTGCAATGCAGAAAGAGAGGCATTTGCTAAGGTCAAATCGGAAGGTATCAGAACTACAGGGCAATCTTATAAAAAATATGACAGAGGCTGGTATAAAAACCGTTCAAGCGTACAATTTCCTGTCTGAAGAAGTTGGGGGTTTTGAAAATGTCGGTTTCAGCAAGGTTGATGCCTATAACTATGTACAACGAGCTAAAAAAGCTTTAATTGAAAATGGTGACTCACGTAGTTTACTAAAGATGCTAGAAACCAGACAACTTGAGGATAATATGTTCTCATTCGAAGTCCAGAAAGATGAACTAAATAGGTTGACTAGTTTTTTTTGGATGGATGGGCGTGCTAAGATTGACTACGATTGTTACGGTGATGTTATTATTTTTGACACTACTTACAGATTAAATAAATACAATTTGGCGTGCGCTCCATTCATTGCTGTTAACAATCATTGGCAGAGTGTTTATGTCGGTTGCACTTTCATTGCAGAGGAGACCATTGATTCTTTTTGTTGGGTTTTTGAGACATTTCTTAAGTTCGTTGGTGGGAAACAACCCATAACTATTTTCACTGACCAAGATCAGGCTATGGCGGTTGCTATTGACCGTGTTCTCACCACCAGCCGACATCGATTGTGTCAATGGCACATCTCCAAGAAAGCTCCTTCTAAAGTTCATTGTTTCAACCATGACAAAGGTGTTCGAGGTTTATTCTACCAATGCATGAGCAAATGTGACTGTGAGTTCGAGTTTGATCGCTATTGGAATGAGATGATGTTGAAAGGATGCTTACAGGAGAACAGATGGTTGAGGGACCTATATGCAGTTCGGAGGAAGTGGTCAACTGCCTACAATAAGGATGTGTTGGATCTCGGCATTTTGTCGACTCAAAGGAGCGAATCTGCAAACCATGGATTGCATGGTTGTTCCAAGGCAACCAGCTCTATTGTAGAGTGCTTCATCGGTTTGGAGAAACTATTTTCGACATGGCGGAGAGCTGAGTTCGATGAAGATTTTAAGTGCACACAAGGTAGCGTTTGTTTAAAATATAAAGGTTCCGGCATACTGAAGCAGGCTTCAAAGGTTTACAGCAGAAAATTGTTTTCTATCTTCGAGAAATCATTCATGGAGGGGGCTGTTGGGGTTAGCATAGTCGATGAGATGAGATACGGGGATGATAGTATCTCATACGTGACCATGTGAACGTACAAAATGACACACAATTAAGGGATCCGCCGACAAAGCGGCCAAAAGGCGTTTCGAACGCACGGCCTAAAGCACATTGGGAAAAAAATAACAAAATTCCAAGTATTGTATTTCCTATCTCAAATTTATCCAAGACTTTGATTTTTATTTTATCATAGCAAGTTAATAAAGCTTAATATTTCAATTGTAGGAAAGAAAGTTGCAGCGAAGAAAAGAGCAGTTCCGGCGCACAATTTCCTCGATTCTGTTCTTGCGCATCAAACAACTCCATCAGCCAATCCTACATCTTTTGATCCCCAAGAAGACTTTGAGTTGGATTTGTCGTTTAATTTTTCGAGCATCCCAGATATTTTCAAACCATGAAACGAAGCATGTTTTGTAATATTTTTTTTTTTTTGGATGTTCAAAGTAGAACTAATCTTAATGATATGATGTATGAATTGATTTTCAAACCATGAAGCATGCATGCTATTTATTCAAGTCTATATGTACATATCTACTCTTTTTATTCACAGCAGAAGTTGCTTTCAGGTTGCAGAGCTCTTCAAACAACCAAGACACTAATAATCAAAATTTCATCTCAGTAACAATGAATTTCATCACGAAATCAGGATGAAACAAAAACATGGCTATTTCCGTTCAGTAATTAATCAGAACATGAATTGTCAACATTAGAATTAATTATGTTAGCAAATGTCCGAAAGATGGCGCTTGCTATTTCCGCGCGAAATCGTGGCATCTCCTTGCACCACTCCTTGTTTTCTTTCCAGGAAAATGACTTGGTCGACAACGCCACCTCCATGAATTTCATCACGAAAACGCCGCAATCGTCCCCGTTATCTTGCTTTGGCAAATCAGGAACTTCGTTAATAGGCCAGTTGATAATATTTGCTGGCAATGCTTCCATAGCCTCCTCATATAAACTTCTTACCTGCATGATACCTAAAAAGTCAGAAATCACATAAACGTAGAACATTTGTATGGGAATGTGATGGTCACTACTGTGAGTGTACCAAATTACAAAGGGCGGAACGATGATGGCCTCTTCCAGGCTGAGAATCATAGAAGTCCCAGGACTGTTCCTTCAAGCGGCCGACAAGCAATGTCCAATGACATGACATATGACAGGGCATAAGTATTACATCAGATGCCGCGAAACTGGACAATGTTATGTGGCTCAACAAGTTCTTGCTATTTGGAACCTTGCTGATCTTATAATACTGCACAAACAATTTAGCAAGCAGACACTCAAAGTAAATGTAAAAAAAAGAAGCTAAATCAATTTAGCTGCGATCAATGCAAGAAGCTGCGTTAAAGTACGTACTGCATGATTAGGTGAAACGTATAAGAAACGTTTCATTCCCTTTGGTGACCTTTTCTGCTTCGACCCAAGGAACACGGCGTAAGCATCTAAGTGAGTGTCTGATATCCAACCCCTATACAACAGATCATTTGCCCCCCCTCTGGTCAACTCAATGTTCCCACTCGAAAAAATAACCCTGGAGCTATAATTATAAATAAAAACATTGTGAGAAGGTCAAGCAATTATTTGTATGCAAAGGCGTACAAGAAAAAAATATACCTATCCGTGAACCGACTAAGGACAAAATCAATATTTTCTTGAACTTTAGGGCTTATATGTGGTCTTCCAGGATAGTTATGCGCCAAAGAGAGATCTTTGTAATATTGAGGCGTGACCAATTGCTTCCTCCTGCTATAAGCCATTCCTGGAACTTGAACCGAACATGTTTTTTTTGCGGGGCTTTCCACGATAATGATTTCGGTATGTTGGGTGGAAGAGGGAGTAGTGGGGGACACTTTAGGCTGGGGTGCGGATGGTGTGGGTGATGGTGTACGACGATGGGATTGGGAAATGTCAGCTTGCAACTTCTTAAACCAACTTTCGCAAAATGTCTTCAAAGAGCCCTCGACCTTACCAACTTCTTCTCGTATAATAACACGGAGCCGAGATTCCATTAAGCTCCAATCTTCATCTCCATTTCCTCTCTTCTCCTTCTTCTCCTTCTTCTCCTTCTCAACCCTCCTAAGCAATCTTTTCTCAGTTTTTCTAAGAACCTTTCTCTTTATTTCCTCAAACTTCATTTTGTCCTTCTCCTTCTCAATATCCTCAAAATCTGAGTCCTCAACATTCATCTTCTTCTTGGCATCCGTAGCATTCTTCATACCTTCTCCCTTCCTCTTACTTGGCTTCACATCTTCAAAATCAGAGTCCTCCTCCTCTGACCCTAGTAGTTGTTTCTCTTCCTCCTCTATACTGCTAAACTTGTATCTAACCTACAAGATATAACAAAACGTAGAACATTTGTAAAGACAAAGGACTATGATTGTGTAAATAAATAAATAAATATACCTGTTTGGGTTTCATCAGTTCACTCCGCAAGTCCAAACAAAACTTCGCATTATACCTCAATTTGTCTGACCATCGACAAATTCTGGGCCGAGCCAGGAAGTGCACTACTCTCTGTACATTGGTGTGCTCAAAGAACCACACCTACAAAAACACATGTTAGTTTAAAATTTATATTTTACAAAACATTAACTCAAATATAAACGAAATTCTTACCAATAACACAGTCGAGCAGCCTTCGAAGTAGCCTAAACATGTGTCCTCTCGGACTGCATTGGCACGACTCAGACAGTCTAGCTGTGTATGCAAGAAAGCATGAATAGCCTTGGGCCAGTTGTACTCTCTTAATGCACCCAGACCATCCTCCAACACGCCCAGACAATTTGGGATCTTTAGAGTCTTCAGAGGGAAGAAAAAAACAATCAACAAATACCTTATCAGTGAACTCACTCGCCGGTGCTCCAAATCCGGGGACCATTCCTCATTTACAAGAATGCGCATCTCATTGAGCAAGTCCCTGTGGGAAAGCTCCATACAAGGGAGTCTAGCAAAAGAAAATTCCCGACCACGATTTGGTAGCCCAAGAATCATGGCTACTTCATTAACTGAAATTTTCAGGTTATATGGACCTATTAGGAAACACCTCTTGTCCCTTCTATATAGCTTCACAAGGACATACAACAGAGGTATGTTCTGTGGCAATGAGGGCATGGAGAATAAAGGCAAAACATTTGCTTCCCTCAAAATATGCTTGGAATCATCCGAAATCACATCGAGGAGGGGACGGGCATTCGCAACAAACGTCGAAACAGCACAACGACAACTCAAATATTTGCTGCCAGGCATCTGAGTACAACAAAAGAAATACAGTTGTATGCAAAGTTGTAAATACAGTTGTACTTAGAATTGTAAATACAGTTGTAATAACAAATGAAAATACAGTTGTATGCAACGTTGTAAATACAGTGTATACAAAAGTTGTAAACACACACCTCGGGTTACTGCTCTGAGGACACGGGAGAAAGGAGTAGCAGGTACTTGGAGTAGCAGGTAAGAAGATGGTCGGAGTTAGGAAGAGCGTCGCGGGAGCCGGTAACAATGGCTTTCTCCGTCGAGAGGTGTGACTTCGCCGGCGAGAAGGAGGGTCGAGGAAGCCGGCAACAATGTCTTTCACACCGTCCAGAGATGTGACTTCGCCGGCGAGGGGGGGGAGGCCGCAGAAGGGAAAATGTGGTCGTCGCCTAGGTTAAAGCTCCAGGACGATCGGAAAAATGAAGTCTTTCCCAGGAGAAGGCGAGAGTGGGCCCGGCTAAATTTTGAAATGTGTGTTTTAAACCCGTGCCTACAGGAGGGCACGCTACCCGGCTCAAAAAATTTTCCGCGTCGGACGTGCGCAAAAAAGTTCGTTCCTATGAGAGTGCTTGCCATGAACAGACTGTCTCCCAGTTGTATAAGCAATAATTGCCAGAACCTTCCCCTTGAAGTAAGCATAATTACAGGCAGCACTCCTCTTACTTTTAGAATTTAAAAAACCTCCAATGTAAATTTCATTTCATAACATTCTTGTACAAAAATAATTTCTTTTTGGCTCCGTTCATTTGATAGGTTTTGTAGAAAAGAATTGGTTTTGGGCAATTCAATTTCATTCATAAGCGTTCACTTGGTTTTTTATTGGAGGGAATTGGTTTTCCTCCAAAACCTATCGGGTTAGATTCATTAAGAAAATAGTCTATGGTGAAAACCTTTCCATTTTGGTCAATTTAAATATTTTCAGCACTATTTTATCAGCATTATTTGTTAATTATTCATGATTAAAAATCTCGCAAAAATTTGTGCTTGAAAACCATCCTACAGTCGAACAGAAAAAATGACAGTTTTCAAATCATCATGCAAACGAACACAAGAATTGAGTTTGGCACAAAACCAAAACCTTTGAGTTTTGGGTTTTGGACCAAAACCAATTCTTTTCGATCAAAACCTACGAAACGAACAGAGCCTTAAGTAAATTTTCAGGGGGGTTTGTTTGTGCATAAATACTATGAAATGCATTTTTATAGAGTAAGTTTTCTTAATTTAAAAAACAAGAGAGGTGCAAACTATAATTGAGCAAATTTAGAGGGGGGATTTCGATAAGTGGTCATCTATACTGTATTAAAAGGCAAAAATATCCTTTTGTGAAACATTTAACGTTTCAATTTTACCCAAATAAGGGGGCGGTAAAATGTAGGTGATGCATTTTACCGTAAACTGGGGGCATTCAACGGTCTGCGTGAATGTCCGCACACATTTCAAAATGCTTTCAGATGTGTCCGCTTTAAGATGTGTGCAGGCATCTACGCAGATCATTGGATGCCCACACTTTACCGTAAAGTGCACCCCCACACTTTACTCACACCTTACCCATTTTACCCCAGATTATAATTTTTTCAATTTATTTAATTGAACTTTTTTCTTCTTTAATTTTTAAAATATGATCTCTCAATCTCTCATATAAGCAAAGTCTCCGATCTACAATAAATAATGTGGTTTTTCCGCTGCTCGCAAACTCCGTGCACACGGCAAAATCGTCCAACGCGCGGATTATAGCGCTGAGAAATTTGCGAGCGGTGGGAGCGACATCACGTCAAAACAATGTTGTGATCGAAATACTGTGGCATGAGGCGCGAGAAGGTGTCAAATCTCTCAATTCTTTCCTCGTTGAGTATGGAGCCCAAAATTTATGCATTCGGTTTGATTATTAAAATTCTAACAAAAGCCACGTGGACAATTAATATAGCAAAATGGTAGCTAAACAAGTCATGCTGGGCCCCACAGAGATGAGTGCGTAGATTGCTGCCCGCCACCTCTCCGCCACTCCCAACAACTACCGCGGTCCACGCCTCACCTACTTTGGCCAACCCCTTTCACCCAAATTAATTAATTATCCAACGTCAAAATTATTTAATTGTAAGAATATTTCATAATCTCAGATTATTTTAGTAATTACGTATTAACTGATTCAATATAGAGTTTAACAAAAAAAAAACTCATATTTCAAGTATGCTTACAGGCTCATTTATAATCTCAAATAATCGCGAGAATCCACAGAGCCTGTGAGTCAACCGAACCGAATTTCGGATCGAAACGAACGGTTTGGTTCGGTTCGGTTCAATTTCGGAGGATGAAAACCAATTCGGTTGGGTTTTAATTTACACCTTCAGTAAACTGATAAAACCGAACCGATGAATCATGCTTCAAATATTTTGCGATTCGCATCTGTCTTGACTCGTGAGTCTTCTTCCCGTGAGTTTGTGACTGATGTCGTGATGCTTGAAAGGGTATGTTGAGTGTGTTAGTCCACCTAGAAGATGAGTAAGATTCAATGAGGTTTGAGTAACTTATATATTTTATCTTGATAGATTTGTCGCTGACTCATTAATTTATACTCATGTGATTTAGAATATTCGGTTTTGCTTTTATTTGCAATTTAGTATTGTTGCGGTCGTTTAGCGCTCTTCCAGACCGAATGAATTAGATTGTCTTAGCTAGAGAGTGAGAGAAGCGCGCGCGAACAATCAGAAGGAAAGCCAACATTAGAAACAACATGACATTTTATATAAAAAAAAAACTAGAAAGGGAAAAATTACGAGGCCAGATCGGTGTCGAACGAATCCACTAGTTGTAGGCGGTTACAAGTGCTAGAATTTTTAGGAGAGTGACAGGCCACCGCTCCGTTTACAGGTTTTTGAAAGAAAAGTAAGTAAATTTTCAGCAGCGTTCGTAGTTGCGTTTCTGGATCAGTCTCTGGAGAGGGCGCGGTCACGAGCAGAGTGAACACGGAGCGGGAGAGTGAACCGAGTGTCAAGTCTTCGTCGATAATTTTTAGAGTTTTGTCTTCTCTCTTTGATTGTGTGTCTTCAAATGAATGTCCATTTTTATTGATTTTTTGCGCTTTGGTAATTACGCTCTCTTGGAATTTGAACCAACGAATGAGGATGTGTCATTTATGATCACTTGCATCACCATTTTTCAGAAAAGGATGATAATGCCCCCCGCGAGGTCAAGGAAATCCGGGTGTCCCGGGCAAGTTCGCCGCGCGTGAACGAGGGGCGTCCGCAGTCGACGACGATGGGCGGCGGCCGCCGCGGAGGGAGGATGTGGCGCACGGGTACTGCGCCCGCCCGCCCACAACGACGTGCTTGTTATGCTTGGTTCGGTTTCCTGGTGCGTCGGGCTTGCAACCGTTAACACTTGGTCGAGGCAGCCCACTTCGGCGATCTGATTGGGACCATTATTTTGACAATAACGGCTTGACCCAAACAAATTTTAGGGGAGCCCATCAAGTATGCCTGAAAAATCGAACCAATATTTAAAAACTGAACCAATCAATTTCGGTTTGATTTCGATTTCAAGTGTATAAAAATTCGAGGCTATTCGGTTCGGTTTTGCTTAAAACCGAACCGTTTACAGGCCTACCCGTGACAATATTGTCTTGGTTATCTGGATGTTGTTACTGTTTGAAGTCAATGCCGCCGTTGAAGATCTGCATCCATATTTGATTCCAAGTAGTTGTACGTCGTTCAGAGATGAACATTTTTACATATGGGTAACGCCCCATCCTTTTTCTGCGTGGCGAATCACGGACATCCGATTATCGATCCAACGACGCCCAAAAATAACATAAATAAAATACAAAAAAAAAAGATCATGATGCACAAAGTACAAAGCGTGATGCATGGTCTGAATTTTCTCCGCACCGCATACGGGTAGCGCAGATATTTTTTTTTATCTGAGATAGATCCTGATCACCTTATTCAGGCTCATTAAGCTACCGGGGTCATCTATGTTTTTAGAACAGAGTGAATTTGTTTTGTTCAAACAGGATGTTCCTATTACAGCTCAACTATTGGTGCATGTTCTAGCAGAGTGAATTTGTGCTGACATTGCTGCAGAGGCGAGTACGCCCTCTCTTTCTCGTCTCGACGACAAAACCCCTTCTCGCCCAGAGCAAGGCGAGGTGAGTGCGACGGGGCCTCAAGCGATCCCGCCTCAGGAGAACTTGCCCCCGGCAAGCAGGGGGCGAGTCTGGTCGCCACTGCCGTACTCGCTCAAGGAGAGAGCGAGGCGAGTTCGGGTCAACTCGACTCATTAGTCCTCCCTCGCTATCAGCAGACTAGTAGGGATTGCAGTTAATATTTGTGAAAAGGTGCGCGGAGCTATTCACAGATCATTTGGGTCTGCGTATGTCAATTTGGTTAAGGCGGAGTGAGCTATCCGCATGCCAGTAGGACTATTTGCCCTTGGAAGAATTTGCTCATAAATAAAGCTCATTATTTCTCAGATCAGCACGGATCCACCCCCAAGAGAGCTTGAGCTTTCCTTCTTTTACTTTCGTGATATCTGAGGCACATGCTTAGTCATTGGTTTTCGGAAAGGAAGTCAAGTAAGATTTTCGGGTTAATGGTGGGACCTTCTCGTTGCAACTAGTGGGTCTGTTTATAGACAATTATCCACCGTACTGTGAGGGTCAGTTCTCAGCTCAAAATACTCAGACCCAGTGACCAAATGAATAGAGAAGTAACTAAACCTACTCTCAAGTCCCGAACATAGTTGAATCGGTATCCAGCTTCAATCGTCACGAACAATCGACAGTTCAAAACTAAACTTATGGTGTGTTCTTAGGAAAAAATTTAGGTCAGAAAGAGAGAGAAAACCGAAACCAATTACAACTCGCCATTTGTACAGCAGATTTAAGATGTATTTATACTGCTGCTTCTTAAAGCAACCACAAATGGATCGGGTAAAAAATCAGTCACTTTTAGCTGTCCTCGTATTATGCACGCCTCTCCGCAGATCTGCGCGCAGAACACATTCTCTGCTCCGACGCCCAGCACTCTCTGTCTCCTTCGTCTATAAATACAGCCCAGCTCACCTTCTCCCATTCGCGCATTGCCCTTCTGTCATTCCGATCTCCGCTCCGATCCTCTCAGGCCTTAATATCTTCGTGACTGATTTCTTGGCCGCAGAAGGTAAGCATTTCTCCCTCTCCCGACAACCCCTCTCCGCCTCTCTTCGCTCCATAACACAGTACGTCCTCGCCTCTACTTACGATCTTCCCTCCGTCGGCAAGTTTTGGGTCGCCCAGATCCCTCGAGGGTTTCTATCTTGTCTGCTTTTCTTCTTGAGCTTTGTGGTAAGTAGGATCTGCCGTATGAGATCTGTTGGATTTCCCCTGCATTGCTTGCTCGAGATCTTGTGTGTTAGGATGGTGATTGTGCTTAGGGCGTTAGTTCTTCTCAGTTTTGCTAATTTTTGACCCTTTATGAGTTGCATGAGATGTCGCGATCTTAGCTATAGCTCTTAGGCACCAAATCTCATTTTAGGTGATTTTGGATCTAGATTTATTCTGTAGTCGATTTTGAGTTTTACATCTCGCATGAAGAGTTTTTTTTATTGGATCTTTGATTTAGTTAGTATCATAAGCATTTGATTTTTCTGATCCATCCCTTCCTATTTATTATTCCGCTACTGGTTTTATCTAACTTGTAGATCTGCTGATGTATTACTGTATGTTATCTTAATTTACTTTAAAATCTGTTTTGGGGGGATTGTAGCTATATGTTAACGTATTTGAAATTCTGGATTCTTTGGTGTGGATTTATTTATTTCAAGATGTATATACTGGAATAGATTTTGCAATTCATGGTTCTAAATAGTCCTGAACTTTTCTTGTTCATCTTTGTTTACTCGTAAGCTACCAGATTGTTTTGATAAGCTTTACCTTTCCTTCTGAAGTGGATAATTATCTCTTCTATGTCTCCTGACTTAGGAACAAAATGACGGGCTTGTTTGGTGCTGCGGATTAGCAACCGCAGCCCCTTGGCCTGCATTTGCTGTGCGCGCGCCCCCACCAAACTAGCACGCTTTTCCCGGATCTGCGCCTTGACAAATCCAGGGCGCCAAACTGCCCTGAAGTGATTATCAAGTGTGAATCATCTGTCATAGCATGAATGCTTTTTGCTGTTGTGCCAGTTAGATTTGAAAATTCGAGCATTCCAGCCCTCCTTTTTTTTCTTTGAAAGAAAATTGGGATGTTTTATATTGTGGATCTATTTTACTTAGGATGCAGTCTGATTCAATTATTTAATGATCAGAAAAATGGCGTCACACATTGTTGGATACCCTCGCATGGGGCCAAAGAGAGAGCTTAAGTTTGCTTTGGAATCATTTTGGGACGGTAAAAATACTGCGGAGGATTTGAAGAAGGTTTCTGCTGATCTGAGGTCTTCCATATGGAAGCAGATGGCTACTGCTGGGATCAAATACATTCCAAGCAACACCTTCTCCTATTATGACCAAGTGCTTGACACAACCGCAATGCTTGGAGCAGTTCCTGAGAGATATAGTTGGAATGGAGGGGAGATTGGCTTTGATACCTACTTCTCAATGGCCAGAGGAAATGCATCTGTACCTGCTATGGAGATGACCAAATGGTTCGACACTAATTAGTAAGTCACATACTCTATCTTGAGTGAATTACCATACACAACTATCTGTTCAGATTTAGATGTTTGGCCATGTCTGGGCATGTTCCTTCTTTTACCAATATTCCTCTCAATTGACTTTGTTGATCCAGCCACTTTATTGTCCCTGAATTGGGTCCCAACATCAAGTTCTCATATGCTTCTCGCAAGGCAGTTACAGAATATAAGGAGGCAAAAGCGGTATGTACTTACCTCTTTGATTAGTTCATCTCATATTTTAGTTTACTATCTGATTTGTTCTTTTACTTTCTTTAGTATTTTAAATTAACTAAAGAAGTCAATCAAATATATTTAGTGGGGGCATTTTATGAGTTGATTAATAATTCAATTCTATCGAATATCTCTAACACTCTCCCTCAAAATGTTGCATATATGTTAACCATACCCAAACAATTACATAATAATGATAAGCGGTGTTATTAAAAGATTTGGTAAATATGCCAGTAATTTGTTATTTGGAAAGAGTGTAGGAAGTGCAAATAGTCTTATTCATTGCTACTTCATGAACTAAATGACAATCGACCTCGATGTGCTTCATCCCGCTTGGAAGACTTGATTGCCTGCAATGAAGATGACATCTTGACGTGCTATGGAATGATGCACCATAATGCCTCAACCCAATGTCATTTGTCCCAACCACAACGTCTGTTCCATTAAGGGTTGTTGCACCAACGCAAATACATTTAATCGGGTGGAGCCTTAAATACTTGCTGAGGTCTCAAACTTTCACAATTTGTAGAAGACACTAACTGATCTAAGGGGAGGAGTTCCTTTTTTCTATAAAACCAAAGATAGTAGTACCACTGTGTTGTGTGCTCCTTGTGGTGGCCGGAGGTGGAGGGGTTGTTGTGGAGTCGGAACCGCGGCTGCCCAGGTGAATCTTGCTCGGGAAGAGAGAACTGCCAACATCTCACACAAGATAAAGGAAGAGACTAGAATATTTATTGGATGGTTCCATTCATGACCCATGGGGTCTATATATAGACTTACATCACTCAGACTAATTACCAAAAGACCCGACATGAAATAGAGGATACCACGTTCATAATAACTCTAAAGACTGACATTTAATAATAATGACACATTGACACCTAATAATAACGACACATAATAATGACACCAAACAAAGCCCATAACATTTCGCCCTTTCTTCAAATCGAGCTCGTACTCAGGCTCAAACGAGGCTTGCGCTACTTGTTCATCTGACTCTTTAATTTGCTGCCAGAACAGTGCCTGTTAACTTGTCGATGTAGCGAAGACTGCATCGAGTGGTATGTCATCATCGTGCTCACAAATGTCACGAAGAGTTGCAGAGATTTGGCGTGACGGGGGCGCTAGCTGAGGAGACACTGTCATGCATAATGGTTGGAGGCGAGGCAAGTGTGCTTGTTGAATGTGAGTCGCGGCAATCGATAGTGGCGGCGCCGACTGGGGAACGGTCACCGGAACAAGTAACTGGGGTGGAGGGCGCTGGATGAATTCGACAGAGTCTGGGGGCAGACCAGAGGCTATCGGGAGATTGATGAGACTCGTAAAGCACCATGATGTGCTCGACGCCTCGGTTACTAAAGACAGACTATTGTTGCAGGGCTTATGCGTCGATTAGCCGTTGTTGCATCGTGCCTTCTCGTCGTTGTGAGGCCTTGAAGTGTTCCTCGTACTTCTCTAAAAACACAACTATTTGTGTGCCAAGCATTTGGAAGCTTGTGTTGGCATCGAGCTTATGAATAATTAATTACTTATCAAGTAATTAATTAATGTAATCTTTGATGAATTAATAATGCAGCGTGCTAGCTATCCGACTGGGGGGGGGGGCATGTTCTGCTTCCGACGCGGTGCTTAAGAAGTGCAGGGTTAATAACAGCGGTTGGCAGAAAATCGTGCGATCGATGAAGTTCGCGCGGGTGCTCGATCGAAGACGTGCAGGCAGAATTGTCAATGCAGAGCTTTGTTGTTTGACGGGCGTCGTTGGGCTGGACGTTGTTGGAGGCTGCGCTGGACGTGTGCAGGCAGCGACCGAGATGTCGGGATCGTCGAGTGGGTGCTTTCTCTGGAAGGAGACGATGCAGAAGTTACTGGGTTGTCGTCGAATGGAGGGGTCGAGCTATGTTTGCATTGTCGTCGAGCTACGGTATCAAGGGAGTGTTGTGATCTTGGGATGAGACGAGCGGGGGCTCTGTTGCAGATGACGGGCGGGGGCTCTGTTGTAGACGACGTGCGGGGACTAGAAGGACGAGCGCTGGAGGGTCAATTGACTAGGAAGGCGCTGGCTGGACCTATTGCGGGGCTTTGTCGGGTCGATGGGAGACCGTGGGGGTCAGCCCGTCAAAACCCTAAGGAAAAGGGGAGAGGTTCTTTGGTGGCAGCGGACGGTTGAAGAGAACTGTGGCACCGGAGGAAATAAGGCTCTGATACCAAGTTGTCGTGTGCTCGCCGGAGTGGTGGCCGGAGGCGTAGGGGATACTGTGGAGCCGGAACCGCGGCTGCCTAGGCGGCTCGAGAAGAAAGACCTACTAAAATCTCACACATGACAAAGGAAGATACTAGAATATTTCTTGGATGCTTTGGTGGCCGTGGACGGTGGAGAACTGTGGCATCGGAGGAAGGAAGGCTCTGATACCAAGTTGTTGTGTGTTCGTCGGAGTGGTGGCCGGAGGCGGAGGGGATACTGTAGAGCCGGAACCGCGGCTGCCTAGGCTGCTCGGGAGGAGCGAGCTACTAAAATCTCACACATGACCAAGGAGGAGATTAGAATATTTCTTGGGTGGTTTCATTCATGACCCAAGGGGTCTATATATAGACTTATATGCTCGGACTAATTACCAAAAGACCCGACATGAAATAGAGGACACAACGTTCATAATAATTCTAAAGAACGATATCTAATAATAATGACACCTAATAATGATGCCAACGATGCCCATAACACACTGAGAGGAGACACATACATATTGCAATTGTTACTTTAGTAGGGGATGACCTAGGTTGTAGAGATCTCCGGATTCACGGCCTCCACCAATATGCATCTTAGTACTAAGAACTTGAAAAACACAATATGAGAGATAGACACAAGTTAAACAATTCAAGGAGTTAGTAAGACGACTAATGAAAAATAGGCTAATAGGAATATTTGAACTTCTAAGACTTGCAAAGAGTGCGAGATGAAGAAGCCTGAACAATTCCTTGTCCAAATACATGGAGGCATTACCATAATCAAGATAAATAGGAGATGTAGATTATGATTACCTGCTATATGTGAAGTAGCTCATAAATATATAATCCATTTACTTATCGTGTAATGCAACAAATGCACCAAAAACTGAAGGTACAGCCTGCATCGCTGTAGAAGACGACTGGTTAATAAACTTATCATAATCCTCATTAGCACAGTATCATTTGGTGAGGCAAAAAAAACCCTATAAGATCCTACTTGTGTGTTCCTAGCCAACTTTGCCAAAGTTATCCAACATTTCTCAGAGATGAGATTAATCTTCCACAGTATGCATCAACGATGGATGTGAGAGAATATTACTCTTTCCAGTGAAGTCCTACTTTAACCTCCTCCAGAGTCACAACTACACTCTCGATTGTGACCTCGACCCCGTCTGTTAGCTGTGATATGTAGTGGTGGTTACACTGCCAGAATTTTTAGTAGCAGAAGTCCCAAAAATCCGTAAAACTTAAGCAATGAGCATTAACTAGAGACGGAACAGTTGCATCATCAAGTACTGTCCACGAAGATGACTATGGACGTAACCAAGGCCATGCAACAACAATAAATTCTTCTTTTGCCTTTGTTCAGATATGTAGTTATGGGCCAATAGAAGCAGAGTATTCGTTAACTGGATTATCTTGTTGCTTCAGGGAAAAATGATTTTATGAGAGATTTGTGTCAGGAGCATACATCTCGTTTAGTGAATAACATATCTTCTGGAAGTCTTAAAATGTTGGAAGCGATGGTGGATTTTATGGTGTTAATTAGCCAAGTCAGGATGTTGTGATCATCCTTCTACCAAGCTGCAAATGTATCTTCAGTGCTTGCCGTCGGATATTCAGATGTAGTATCATTCATTTTGGCTTGGGAACGAACTGATAAGCAAAATTCATGTGCCCACAAAGTTTAGTTAATATAATTGAGTTTGATTGCGGTACTTAAAGATATCTTTTGAGCTTCGGAATACGGTTAGGTAATCAGATCAAGTAAATTGTGAATACGACGCGATGCTGGGTCTAGAGAAGGGAGAGAACGAATGTAGAGCCCATGAATGGAGCAACGTTCCCATCAGTAACCAGTGAGATAGAAGTCTTGAGGAAGAAGACACCAATGGAATTATGCAAGATGTTCACAAATTTAGAAAACAAGAGCTTTATCATGCACATGGAGGGCCTGTAAAGGATGGAAAGCACAATTGATGGAGAAATGGTGGCTCTTTGGGTGAACTCATAGAGCAAAAAAACACTTGGAACTCGACAGAAAAGAGACAAACACGGGGCACAGGATCAACAAAGAAAATATGCTTATGCAGTGGAAAACAAAAGCAAACACATAAGAAATTGAAAATACATGGCACAACAGTAGCGAACGGCGAGTTCTTCGAAATGCACAGATAAAAGGGCGAAGGGCAGCCCCGTGCAGCGAGGGTCCGGGGAAGGGTCCCACGACAAGCTTAGTTATTAAAGGCGCAAGGCGCACCAAGGCGCAAAGGGGTCTTGGAGCCTAGGCGCAAGGCTCAAGGCGTAGGCGCGCGCCTGACGAAGACAAGGCGCAACCACATTCATTTAAAAAAATAAGCATCAAACATCAATTCATCTTATTGATCAGATTTTTCATCTATTCTACTCATTAATCATTCATTACTATCATTTACAACTCTTAAAAAATAGAATTAATATGGTCGTTTACATCATATTTAAGTCTTAACACTCGATTATGTTTCCCAAACACTAAATCATGCAAAAAATATTGAGTTCTTACGTTATTGCTTTCTTTCTATTGGGAAAAAAGGTTTGCAACAGAAACCGCTCTCAGACGCGCCTTTTATACTCCAAAGGCGCAAAAAAGGTGCACGAAGGCGCAAGCCTCTGAGCCTGTTGAGCCTGGAGCCTTAGGCGCGCCTGAGGCGCGCCTTTAACAACTAAGACGACAAGGGTGAAATATAGGCAAACCTTATCCTGCATTTTTGCAAGAGGTTGCTGTTACAGATCCGCATTGGGGAATCACTTACAAGCGCCGGGAACCACGGACAATGCACGCTTGATCTATCATTTCTATTTCACATGCTATTTTTATTTCATGTAGTGCGTTTTAACCTCAATAGTTGTTTAAGCCTTATTGAGGGGGAAAGTTGGTCTTTTACTTTTGATGGTTGGACTTTATGTGGTGGGATTGGAATGAAATGGGTAAGAAGGAAATTACTTGAAATCTCTCTCTCTCTCTCTTAACTTTTCCTCTCGTTCTCTCTCTATTCTCCCGATCAAATCAGCGCCTCCCCCTTCCACCAACCTTAGCCTCTGCCGCATCGCGCTTTGCGCTCGCCGCCGCCGCCGGAGGAGCTCCTCCGCTTCATCTCCACCATTGCTCCCAAGGGCTCAAGTAAAGGATCCTCCTCTTCCCTCCAGGACTTCCCTCTCCAACGCCCCTTCACTCGCTCGCAATCCCGAGACCGTAACAGTTGCTTCCAGGACTCGAACCCGTGACCTCAAGGTCACACGGTAACACTTTAACCGGTGCGCCAAGGCTCCCCTTCTTCGAAATGCACAGATGAAAAAGAAAATTTGTTTGCTATTATGTACTTCGGTAGATCCGATGGAAGCACATCCACTATACAAGTGATGAAGAAAAAAAGTCCAATCAAGCGGAGGTCTTGCCACTGGTTAGCATGGACGAGCAATATCGTTATACCTTCTCTGATATCATGTCACGAGAGAGAATGTGGAGTGGAAGAAACAATTTTATTTGTAGTTTCCACACATGGACCCATATATATATATACTAGCATTTTCGAACGGGCTACGCCCGTTCTCGATGCGTCGCTGCGGGCTTCGCCCGTAACCAAGCGGGCGAAGCCCGCTTGGCAATGAAACGGGCTTCGCCCTCCCCCTCGGCGGGCTTCGCCCGTTCTCGATGCGGCGCTGCGGGCTTCGCCCGCAACCAAGCGGTCTTCCCCCGCTTGGCATTCAAGCAGCCTTCGCCCAGCAAATAAACAGTCTGCGCCCGCAAGCATATTTTGTGTGGCGGCGACATTAGGCGAAGCTATTTGTTTTCAGGCATACGTGTATGAACGTTGTGTGACTTCTTAGAGTACATTAAGAATTCTACGAATATAGTAAAAAGCATATTCCTTGTAAAGCAGAATAATTAAAAAAGATGTCGAGAATGGACCGGCATAGTTTTGATAATTTGGTTTTATTTGGTTAGAGTAATAAGCATGTGTAGAGGGATGATATTTTTGGAAAGTTTTCTAAATGTCGTAATATAGCAAAAAGCGGGCACTACCCTAAAAGAACTGTCACTTGTGACTTATAACTGTGCATGTTGGAGAACATTTCCAACCATAAGAAATCATATTATGCATGTCATAAATTATTTTAAATAAATAAATAGCATGCACATGTTTGCAAACCTATCAACTTGTATACATACAGACGTAGCGTGCTCTACCCTAAACGAACTGTCACTTGTGGCTTATAACTGTGCAGGTTGGAGAACATTTCCAACCATAATATATCATACTATGCATGTCATAAATTACTTTAAATAAATAAATAGCATGCACATATTTGCAAACCTATCAACTTTTATACATACAGAGGTCTTTTAAAAAGCATTCAAGTAACTTTAGTTTTACAGAAAACTATGGGGGAGTAAAGAACACCTGACTAAGATGTTAGCACAATGACTCGGAGGAAGGGTTGCGTTGTTTAACCAAACTCGTATGTTAAAAAAAATTCTCACCTAAAGTTATATTGAAGAAATGAGATGAATTGCTGATTCTTGAGATTTCAACATTGGCCTCCTGAACCTAGGAAGGAACCACACACTAGCATCTTCGCACGGGCTACGCCCGTGCTCGATGCTCTCTTGCGAGCTGCGCTCCTATCCCTAACTACTCGACTGCTCTTGCAAATGGCCTTCGGCCTTCCGTTGGTTGCGAACTGGCTATGCCCGTCCATGGCTTTAGTTCCATTTACAAAAGCTGAAGTTACTCTTAACAAAATTTCATAACTCAGACATTCATACAAAATGTAATGAAATTACTTATTCTAACAAAATATAGAAAACCAACACCCATCAATTTTATAAAATTTAATCCCTTATTCTAACAAAGTAAAAAAAGAAAACTGATATAATAGGAAATAGTCATCAGAACTATCAGGATATAGGGTTATTCGGCGGAGAGACCTTGAACCACTGCAGTCTTGAGCGAGGAAACAAAATGAAAAGAAGGGGAAATTGCCTTGATGTAGGGGCTGATGAATCGAAGAACTTGCTCGCAGCAAAGCAGAGGGAAAGGGGTTGTTGCCCTAGCAGTCTTGAGCGTTGAAACAAAATGAAACAGAGGAAGGAGCAGGGACAATGACCTAGCATTTTTTAGCGAAGAAACAGATGCAAGGAGGTTCTGGCTCTGTTTGGCACGCGGTGGCGGTCGCGAACACGGTGGTTATGAACCATTGTTTGTGAACACCCGACCTCACCTAAGAAACTTTAGCCACTTTTATGTTCGAAACTAGTTTTCTTTTCTTGGTGGCGGTGATAACCGTTGTCGTGTCAAACATACATTCTATGACGGCGGTGTTTTTGTCCAAACTCACCGGAGCAAAAACACAGCGTCAAACGGAGCCTCAATCTACAATAGAGAACATCCCTGAGCAGATCAGTCGAACAAATGGGAGGGGAGGGGAGGGAGCATCACCGAAGACCCTGCTTTGAAGAGAGAGAATGAGCGAGAGGAAGACCGTCTTGTTTCTCGGTGGCAGCACGCAATTTGAATGAGGACCAAAATGATATATTACCTAAAATGCCCTCAGTAATTGAAGTTCAATTTAGATTTGTTTCATTGATGGAGGGGTAATCACGGAGCCCTGTATCTTACAAATGTTGGATGGCCAAGATTCAATGAAGGGGCCATTAAGAATCCAAGATTCAATGAAGGGGCCATTAGGAAGCCAAGGAGCCATTAGGTCCAACTGGGGATGAAGAACATGAAATCAGATAGGCAGTATTCTCATTGCCTCCCCTTCCATGCTATGAATATCTCTAACACAGTCTATTTTCATTTAGCAACAATTGGGCAAATGTACTTTAATTTGTAGCTATTCCATATGTTTGATTAATTTAATTTGTCTGTTCATTGGTATGTTTCCTTCAGCTCGGAGTTGACACAGTTCCTGTGCTTGTTGGGCCGGTGACTTACTTATTGCTCTCTAAGCCTGCCAAGGGTGTTGAAAAGACCTTCCCTCTTCTATCCCTTCTCAAGCATATTCTTCCAATCTACAAGTAAGTGTTTAATGCTATAAAAAATCCATTTTATTTTTTGTTCTGCTACTTAGACAATCTAAAAACCAACAGGGAAGTTATTGCCGAATTAAAAGAAGCTGGTGCTTCATGGATTCAATTTGACGAGCCCACCCTTGTCAAGGATCTCGATTCACACCAATTGAAGGCCTTCACCGAGGCATATACAGAACTCGAAACTTCTTTGTCCGGATTGAATGTGCTTATTGAGACCTATTTTGCTGATGTCCCCGCCGAAGCATACAAGTTAGTCAGTTTTGATTATCATTGTAGATCAGTCATGCCAATTTATCACAATTAAGCTTACCCAGATAACTGTTAATTTCAGGACTATTACTGCCTTGAAAGCCATCAGCGGTTTCGGATTTGATCTCGTGCGCGGAACCAAGACCCTTGATGTGATCAAAAGCGCGGGCTTTCCATCCGGAAAGTATCTTTTTGCCGGTGTTGTGGATGGAAGGAACATATGGGCCAATGATCTTGCTTCCTCCCTCAGTACCCTTCAGGCCCTCGAGGGTATTGTTGGCAAAGGTAGTTTTTTTTTGTTTGCTCTTCTTTTCTTCTATATTAAATTTTTCATGAAGTTAATTTTTCATTTATTCTACTTTCTCTGCAGATAAGCTTGTTGTCTCAACATCTTCCTCCCTCTTGCACACGGCTGTTGATCTCGTTAATGAGACAAAGCTGGACGATGAAATCAAGTCTTGGTTGGCCTTCGCTGCCCAGAAGGTGGTGGAAGTCAATGCACTCGCCAAGGCTTTGGCTGGTCAAAAGGACGAGGTTTTTTTTCTTTCTTTCTAGACCTTCCATGTTCCAAAGTTTCTTCAAAAAGTTAATTATCTTGTGAGTTGATATTAGCCATCCGATTCTCGCTATTCGCACTCCAAAAAGTTGTAAAAATCTTCATTATATTCGCATCCGTCTCATTCTAATCGCACCCCATTGAATAACTTCCACCTCCTCTCCATCTCTCCTTGGATACCCATTCATTGCACTAGCAACTGCCGCCACTTCGCTTTGGGACAAGACGAGGTTGTCCAGGAACCGATCCCTAGTGTCCATCATCTGCCGCACTGTCCTTGACGTCGGAAACCCACCCATAGCACGAGCGGTGGCGCCGGACGACGAATGGGGGTATTCGGCACCTGCTTACATAAGGGGCGTCTGCGGCTTGACTGCTCGCTGGAGGTGGTCTAGGTTGTCAGATTATTTAGGCTTCCATTTGCTTCTACAAGATTTCTCAGGAGATTTCTGCAGAGAAGGCGAGAATCATCTAAGCCGTAGAAGCGAAAATCAGATTTCGGGGTACAAACATAATTTTGGACTGCGAAGAAATTTTTTGGACTATGATATTGAATAGCAATGGACTGCGAATAGCGGGAATTGGACTGCTAATATCAACTCTCGTTATCTTTCATATGATGCATGTCACTTTTAATAAACATTCAGGATGGCAGTTTTCAGTAACTAGGTTAAATTTTATATTCAGATCTTTAAGTTTGGTGGTTTACTTGGTGCATGTAAGAGGTACATATATGATTTGCGAGTTGTTCGAATTTTGTGAGATCCATATGAAGAAGACAAACACTTCCATGTCAAACTATTGGGAAGAACTAAATCGAAAGCATACCTGAATCCACGTGAATGGCAATGTACTTGTCGTATCACTGATTATTTCCCATATGCAGGCTTTCTTCTCTACGAATGCTGCTGCTCAGGCTTCGAGGAAGTCATCTCCTCGCGTAACGAACCCTGAAGTCCAGAAAGCTGTAAGTTACTGACGGTCAGCTAGTCTTCTTCTAATTTGGCCATCTCCGGCTGACATATTCTTTTGCACTCCTATTCTCAGGCCGCTGCTTTGAAGGGTTCCGACCACCGTCGTGCCACAAATGTTAGTGCCAGGTTGGATGCCCAGCAGAAGAAACTGAACCTCCCACTTCTCCCTACCACCACCATTGGTTCTTTTCCCCAGACCATCGAGCTGCGAAGAGTCCGCCGTGAGTATAAGGCTAGCAAGTGAGTTTTCGTCTATTATTTTCCGCAATTTTGCCATAGTCCGCTTGATAACCTCTCGGGACTCCAAACCTGATTCGTTGTCTCGTGTTTCAGGATCTCTGAGGAAGATTATGTCAAAGCCATCAAGGAGGAAATAAACAAGGTTGTTAAGATCCAAGAGGAGTTCGACATTGATGTCCTCGTTCATGGTGAACCTGAGGTAAACTTTCACGCAAATGTTACCAGACAATGTCCAAGTTCTCCTAAAAATTTATTACCACTCTCCTTGAAAATAATGGGGTGTTTTGTGTTTGTGCGCAGAGGAACGACATGGTCGAATATTTTGGAGAGCAGCTTTCGGGCTTTGCTTTCACTGTTAATGGCTGGGTGCAATCTTATGGCTCCCGGTGCGTAAAGCCCCCAATCATCTATGGTGATGTTAGCCGCCCCAAGGCCATGACCGTCTTCTGGTCCTCAGTGGCCCAGAGCATGACTTCCCGCCCAATGAAGGGAATGCTGACTGGTCCAGTTACAATCCTAAACTGGTCCTTTGTCAGGAATGACCAACCAAGGTTTGCTCTTTTTTTTTTAAAACCTAATAATTCTTTAGGTTCTCTCAGTCTTCTAGGCTCGATATAACTGACTCTGACTTGTTTCCCAGGTCTGAGACTTGCTACCAGATTGCCCTTTCCATCAAGCAGGAGGTTGAGGATCTTGAGGTTGCTGGTATTAATGTGAGCCTTCTATCTCCCTTTGCCTACCTGCACCCATGCATTTTTTCCACACAATAAGTCGCCTGGCTGACACAACAAGCATTTGTGCGCTGGGTGCACCTAAAAATCACTTCTTTTTGTGCAGTTTGAGTTTTTTTAATGATTGAAAATGCAATCATAATTAGGATTTAAAAAAAAACTAATAATTTGGATTCATTTGAATTTTTTACGTTAAAAAAACCGTTAGGATCCGTTCGTTTGTACGGAATTGAGATTCTGGAATTAGAATTGAAGGTCTAATTTCAATTTTGTTATTCGTTTGTGCGCTTGAACGTTGAAATTGGAATTCTAATGAATTTCATGGAATTCAATTAGAACTAAAGTCAATTCTTTCCAATCTATATGAGAAGTGTGCGCGTTTTGCGCCCAGGCGAACATTTTTTTTCCAGGGCACGCGTTTTTTCCCGTGCGCGCATTTTTCGGCCGGGCGCTTCATTTTTCGGCCGGGCGCTTCATTTTTCGACCGGGCGCACATTTTTTGCCTTGTCGAAAATGTTAGGTTTTTATTGAATGCATATTATGCTATAATTAGTGTCAATATATGTGAGAGAATGTTATGTTCTTCATAATATATGTGAGTGAATTCTAAGTTTTTCATGATATATGTGAGAAGATGTTTGGTTCTTTATCGACAATGATAAAAATAATAATTCTTAGATTGAATTTTATCTAGCAAATGAACAACAAAATTGATCAATCCCGCAATATTCTCAAATATTGTTTATTGTGCGAACACTATAATTGGAATTAGATCAATTCCTAGAAGAGTTGGAATTAATCTCAATTCCATACAAATGAACGGGCCGGCCCTAAGTGAAAATTGGAATTTCATGGATCTATCCTATACTTAATATCATTTTAATCATTCAAAAAACAATGTTTGCCCTAAAAAAACATCAAAGTATAAATTATTTATAATTAGACTGTATATAGAAGGGCATCTTTTTCAAACACCAATTGAATCTGCTTGTGCTGGGAGGGCAGGTCATCCAAATTGATGAGGCCGCACTCAGGGAAGGTCTACCCCTCCGCAAATCCGAGGAAGCTTTCTACTTGGACTGGGCCGTCCACTCCTTCAGAATCACCAACTGTGGGGTCAAGGACACCACCCAGGTTCTAAACCCTTCTGCTCCCTCCCTCTCCTTTTGTTGTGTGTAAGCTCTTAATGGTTCCTAAGCTCATAACATCAAAATCTTTCTGCTCCCTTGTGACAACAGATTCACACCCACATGTGCTACTCCAACTTCAACGACATCATCCACTCCATCATCGACATGGACGCTGATGTGATCACCATCGAGAACTCCCGCTCCGACGAGAAGCTCCTCTCCGTCTTCCGCGAGGGGGTCAAGTACGGCGCCGGGATTGGCCCCGGCGTGTACGACATCCACTCTCCCAGAATCCCTTCGACCGAGGAAATCGCGGACCGCATCAAGAAGATGCTCGCCGTGCTCGAGATCAACGTCCTCTGGGTCAACCCCGACTGCGGCCTGAAGACCCGCAAATACCCCGAGGTCAAGCCCGCCCTCACCAACATGGTCGCCGCCGCCAAGCAGCTACGCGCCGAGCTCGCCAACGGCAAGTGAGAGGATGTTATTTCGCTCCGCCCTCAGTAATAACGCCACCGTTTCGCTTCCAGAATGTCTCAAGTCAGTCATCCATCCCCTCATTGTTTTCCCCATCTTTGAGGTTGCTTAGGCACACTTATATGCTCCTACTTTCTGATTTAGTTTTCTCTCTCTTTTTATGACCGATTCAAAAATGTCTCTCTCTCTCTCTCTCTCTCTCTCTCTCTCTCTCTCTCTCTCTCTCTCTCTCTCTCTCTCTCTCTCTCTCTATATATATATATATATATATATATATATATATCGTGTCCACTCCTGTTTTTGTCTATCTTCTGTTTTTAATTGATTTTTGTTTGCATGCGAAAAATAAAGGAAAGATCAATTGCTGCTAGCTATGAGAAAGGTAAGTTTTTGTTGTTTGCTGTCTGCTTTGCCAAATGTACTGCTGCTCCACCTCTATAATCAGGAACCTATTACTTAACAGTTCCACCATATTACCTAACAGTTCCCATAACCGTCACTGCCCTAAAACTGTGCTGGGCAGCTGGGGCAGCAGTCACCTTTGGTTCCATCTTGTTTAGGGTCATTTATGATTGTTTTTATAAAATTAGTTGTTTTTGAGCTTCTCGAATAAGTAGTCCAGTTCTGGATACAAAAACACAAGCCAGCACTTAACAGAAACTCAATCAGTAGAAATTGGGACAGTGTCGCGGTTATGAATGTCGTGGAATGTGCAACCTCACCTAAGGAACTACAGCCATTTTTATGTTCAAACCTGGATTTTTTCTCGGTGGCGGTCATAACTGTTGTCATGGCAGATATATATTCTATGACGGTGATGTTTGTCCAAACTCACCGGAGCAAAGACGATGTGCCAAACTCACCGGAGCAATGACTGTTCATGACCACCACGTTCACCACCGCCACCATCACGCCAAACGAAGCCTAAGTTGTAAATCACTCTCCAAAAGAAAAGGGCAATGTTATAAGCACACCAATTTTGGCTATTGGCACACCAATTTCTATGAGTTATTACGTGCCTTTTGAAAATAAGCCCTGTACATGCATTTTTAGAAAAGTGTTCAACACGAAAATGCATGTACAAGACGTATTTTCAAAATTTCGCTATAGTTAAGATTAAGGCGACAATACGCCTTGTGCGTGCATTTTTAGAAAAAGTGTTCAACACGAAAGTTGTAGATCTCGATGAGATCTACAATTTTCGTGTTGAACACTTTTCCTAAAAATGCATGTACAAGACCTATTTTCAAAACGCACGAAATAACTCATAGAAATTGGTGTGTGAATAGCCAAAATTGGTGTGCTTATAACATAATTGCCCTCCCTTAAATGCAACTCGAAAGAACAATGGAGGTTTATGTTCTTTTGGTGGAAATTTATTTGTTTCATCTAAATGATTTTTTAGTTATTTTAGTAATGCCGTAAATTCCCCTCTTCAGTTGGCCTGGCATTGTGCTTGATTAGGTTACAGTTTATTATTTCTCCCCTAAAGTATGCTGGAACTCTTATCCTTTGTATTATATTCAGTACAAAAACTGAAAATTAGTCTGCAAATTTAGCTGTTCCAGGTACAAATTCACAATAAAAAATTTCTCATGGACTTGTTTGGATTGTCTTAATTCTGCGGAATTTCTAGGTCCGAGACTCGGATGGTCCGGGACTAATGTCTAACTACCACATAAGCCAGCTCAGGCCCACGCGCAAAGATGTATGTCAGACATTTTACTGTTCGCACACCCCAAATATCCCCACCATAGTGCAAAAGGGCATATAGGAAACATCCCTATACGCCGAAGGAAACATTCCTAATTTGTAACGACAGAGTGGATGTGACTCCCTTATTACAAGAATTTATACATATCTCCGTACATGCTAATATGATTTGTCAACGAAATCGTCCAATTTTGTCCTTTGTTGCCCTACCAAACCGGCGGTAAACCTATAATGAACACATAGTTAAAGTTGGATATAAAACCAACATAATACTTACATCAACATGTTCAATTTCGTGCCTTGTAACTCCCATGTACGAAGCTCACATGTCCAAGAATTTAAATTCACTACATATCTACCACCATCAACATTAGAAACTCCATGCTCATTATGACTGCCGAGATCCACTTTGCATTGTCTAGAGTGAAATCGCTCAACTGGAAAAAACTGCCGCCTCAACTGATCACCGGTTCAAGAGATATTAGACGGTCACGCGCCTTCCACAAGGACCACAACTGACGGCATTTAAAAAAAGATGATTGTTAACCGCAATTCGATATTGGCTCGCCGAACCCCATTACTAACCTTGTTGCGGGTCGTTCAACGCTCTCCTGAACCGGTCGAGCTGAACCGCCTTAGCTCGAGAGTGAGCCGAACGCGCAAACAATCAAAAGTGAGAACCAACAGTAGACAACATGATTTTTACGTGGAAAACCCAAAAAAGGGAAAAAATCACGGGGTCTGGCCCAGTTCTGAATGATCCACAAGTGTTGTGAGTTACAGAGAGTTGTTTTTCGAGAGTGACATGTCACCGCACATTACAGAGATTTTGCTAAGTCCTCAGGAGCCGAGCGTGGTGAAGCGTGCTCTGAGACATCTTTGGGCGGAGCGGCTTGGAGCGGAGCGCTGCGAAGCGGCCTGGAGCGGAGCGCTGCGGAGCGGCCTGAGCGGAGCGCTGCGGAGCGGCCTGGAGCGGAGCGCTGCGGAGCGGCCTGGAGCGGAGCGCTGCGGAGCGGCCTGGAGCGGAGCGCTGCGGAGCGGCCTGGAGCGGAGCGCTGCGGAGCGGCATGGAGCGGAGCGGACTTGAGCGGAGCGCTGCTGAGCGGCCTGGAGCGGAGCGCTGCGGAGCGGACTTGAGCGGAGCGCTGCTGAGCGGACTTGAGCGGAGCGCTGCTGAGCAGTTTGGAGCGGAGCGCTGCTGAGCTGCCTAGAGCGGAGTGCTGCAGAGCAGCCTAGAGCGGAGCGCTGCTGAGCAGTTTGGAGCGGAGCTCTTGTGAGCAGCCTCGAGCGGAGCGCTGCTGAGCAGTTTGGAGCGGAGCGCTGCTGAGCTGCCCAGAGCGGAGTGCTGTGGAGCAGCCTGGAGCGGAGCGCTGCGGAGCAGCCTGGAGCGGAGCGCTGTGGAGCAGCCTATAGCGGAGCGCTGCAAAGCAGTTTGGAGCGGAGCGCTGCTGAGCTGCCTAGAGCGGAGGGCTACTGAGCAGCCTGGAGCGGAGCACTGCGGAGCAGCCTGGAGCGGAGCGCTGCTGAGCTGCCTCGAGCGGAGTGCTGCTGAGCAGCCTGGATCCAAGCCACGGAGATCCGCCTAAGTTCTCGAAGTAAGGCTGGAATGCTGAGGGATATCTCTGAGGGCAGCTCGAAGGACGATGAAGATCTTTCAAGATTCCTCGCCGGAAAACTCAAGAGCTCCTCCTTCTCTCAGTGCCAAAAAGTGTTTTCAAATGGAGGTCCAACCCTCCTTTTATAGTTTTTGAAGAGGGCGTTGTGGTAACTGCGTCATGCTGATTCTTGGACGAGCGAATGAGAATGCTTGATTCGGGGGACGCAGATTGTCAACTTTGTGATTATGACGAGCTTGCCCCTCGGTCACGCTGGGCAGCCCGGGCAGCCTCCTTGGTGGTGGTGGTGGCCGGCGATCGCCGCCGACGATGAATGACAGCGTCGCGCTCTCTGCGGAGCGGAAGCGCTCCATGCGGAGCGGGAGCGGAAGCGCTCCCTGCGCAGCGGGAGCGGAAGCGCTCCCTGCGCAGCGGGAGCGGAAGCGCTCTCCAGAAGGCGGTCCGGGCGAGGCTGTGATTAGAAAACACTTGGTCTGATTCAACCTGAACCCTTTTAGGGGAACCCCATCAAACCTCTACTCGGATTATTCAAAAAAAATTATCCGCAACCCAAAATATTAATCGCACATAACCGAGCCCTGCTTTCGCCCGTCGAGCCAGGTGAGTCTGTCGCCGTCCTCCATCTACAAATTGCCTCCCAGTGCTTTTGGGAGCGATGTATTTGGGGATTGGTTGTTCCAACTTAGGAGGTTGATGGGGCCGACGTCGTAAATGGGAGGGAGCAGGAGATCAGGCGCCACGGTGTTTAGGATTGGGCGCTCTAATTCGTCCAAGGTGTTGATAATGATGGCGGTGGCCTTAGCTGCTCGTCGGGCTTTCTCGTCCGTTATAGTCAAATACGGTGTCGACGGGGTCAGGCGGTGGATGTCGAGAAGATCCTCTGCTATATCTGTTGGAGTTGGGGAACACTTCCGGCTCTCTTGTTTCTCACACCGGGTTAGCCCACGTGAGCTTAGAGACAGCGGAGCGTGACTCTCTCCGATTATTGAAGTACCAGCGAATGCGGGCCCCCGGTGGGGGTTCGGGGGCAACGCCCCCGAGCCAAATTTCGGGTTGTGATATTCGGGTGTGCGGATATCCGGGTTTCAGTTCCGTGGTGTTGGGTATTGTATCCACAATCACCTGGATTTGAAGGTGTCCCTAGTGAACTAAATTGAATTGAGTATGTATTTGATGAATTCTCTTTAGATGTGTTGTGACAGGTCGTAATGCTAAGTGCACACCAAAGTCAGGTTGCAATGGATCACCAAACACAGTTCTAGACAATGTAATCCCTCATTGTATAGAACAAAGTGTTGGTCCATGTGTAATCTCTCTTTTGGGGTGCACTTCATATTCTCATAACTGAAGGCTTTCAAGTCTGAGGAGTGGAGCAGGTTTTCAGAAGAAAATGAATTTTTGCTAAGTCAATTCGTCGAGATGTCACGTGAAGTCCCGGTGACTCCCGACGAATCCTGACAGAAGCCAAATTTCCAGTTTGAAGAATAAATTTATGCGGCTAAGTCTATTCGTCGAATGTTCTCATGAACTCCCGACGAATATCGACGAACGCAGACATAAGTCAAAAAGACAGGGTTGTGAAGGAAAATGTGCGGCTAAGTCAATTCGTCGAAAGTTCTCGAGAACTCCCGACGAATTCCGACGAATGAAAACAGAAGATGGTTTTCAAGCATTTGATCAGTTTTTTTAATGGCTAAGTCAATTCATCGAATGTTCACGTGAAGTCTCGACGAATGACGGACAGACGGATTTCAAAAATATGTTTCGTTTTTGAAAATTAGGGTTGACCGCCATGTGCAGCACACGTGTCGATCATTCCCTGTCTGTCACCCTAGCCGTTGGAGTTCTTCCTATAAATAATCTCTTATTTTTAGGGTAAGAATTATTATTCAACCCGATTGAAAGAGAAGAACCCAGCCGTCTTCCTTCTTGCTCGCTGAACAAGTTTTTCTGAGATCTAACTTCTGCGCCCTCAAGACTCGTTCTTCAGTGTTGTTAAAGATTTATTTGCTGCTCCATATTTTTGAAGATCTTTTCAAGAAAATCAAAGGGCCTATTCAGATCAGGTTTGCCGAGTTTCCTTTCTTCCAAATCTTTGAAGATCCAAGCTTTCGTTCTCAATGAAGAAGAAGACTCAGTTTTTCTAAGATCTGAAGTTAATCTCTGTTGAGATTTAATAGAAGTATTTTATTTCAAACTCTATTTGATTCTTGTAGGAGATTTTTCTCAGAGTTATTTTGTAGGAGTAGTTTGCTCTGAGTTGTAGGAGTTTATCTCCGAGTGCTTTTGTAGGAGAGGTTGTTCTCCGAGTTTGTAGGAGTCGTTGTCTCCGAGTGTAGGATTTGTTGATAAATCCGAGTTTTGGCGAAGTTGCCGACGCTAGCCCGAAGTGCTAGATAGGCGAAGCGGGAGAGAGGAGTACCCACCTTGGGGAACCTCTATAAATCTTGTGTCTCTGTGCTGTGATTTTTCTTGTTGTTTGTGTACCTAATTTTTATTCCGCAATCGCAGTAGAGATCACCTATTCACCCCCCCCCCCCCCCCCCTTTAGGTGATTTAGGTAGACAACGATTTCTTTCAATTGGTATCAAAGCCAGGTTATCTTTAAGAGGTTAACACCTAGATTAAAGATCCCTCTTCGTTGTCAAGATCTCTCTCTATGGACAGAGGCATGGAAAGGTTTTCCTCCAAGCTCCCAGTTTGCACTAAGGAAAATTTCCCCATGTGGAAAGAAAGAGTTATTTTCTACATGGAAGAAATGATCCCCGTATTTCCCAGATAGTTAAGGAAGGTTCTCATATTCCCATGGTTGCTTCTACCATTGATGCCACCAAACAAGTGCCAAAGAAATTGATGGACATGACAAAGGATGAAATTGCACTTGTCACTCTGGATAAGAAAGCAAAGCACATCATAGCAGGTGCAATTGATGATTCAATGTTACAAAATCTGATTCACTGCAAGTCTGCAAAAAAGATGTGAGATTCTATTGTGGTTTTGATGGAAGATACTGAAGAAGTTCGAGATGACAGAAAGTCTTTGCTGAACCAAGAATACGAAGCCTTCAAGCAACAAGGCAAAGACACAATTTCTGACACCTACGAGAAATTCTTCAAGATTGTAAATGGTCTGAGAAACTATGGAAGAGAATTCACCATGGGTGAGCTGAACGATAAATTCCTTAGGTCCCTGTCTAAGGAATGGGACCCCAAGGTGATAGCTATCAGAGAATATGGTAAGTTGGCTACTACGGAGCCACAGATTCTATATGGGAAGCTGCTTTCCCATGAGCTGAAGTTGAATATCAGGAAGTCAGAAGAGAAAAGCAGTAGGAGCTCTGGCAAGGAAAAGCCCATTGCTCTAAAGGCTGAAAGCTCCTGGAGAAGCAGGGCTCTGTCCCCTGTGAGAGATGAGTCTTCTGAGGATAAAGCTGAAAACACTTCTGAAGAATCAGAACTATCTGAAGGAGAATTCTCCCTTCTCTCCAAGCAATTCAAAAAGTTGCTTAACAAGAGGAGACAAACGAGAAAAGGCTCATCTTCCTCAAGAGATCACAGGAGATCACACCGTGACAGAAACGACAGGTATGGTTCTAAACCGAACAAACATGATTATACTGAACCCGTTTGTTATTATTGTAAAAAGTCAGGGCACATGATAGCTGATTGCCCACACAAGAAGAAGGAATCTTCGAGAAAAGAAGAAAAGAAGTCCTACAAAGGAAAGAAGAAAGAGGAAAAAAGTTTTGTTGCCAAGAAGTCCAAGACTCTGAGTGATAATGACAGAAATGAGTCTAACTCAGATGAAGAGGCATTCTTTGGACTGATGGCTCAACCTGATACAGAAGACCAATTTGATCAATATAGAGGGAAAGGTCTCACAAAAGACTGCTTCTACAGTCTAATGGCCATGTCAGATGATGACAAAGATATTGTTCCTTTCACCGGTCAGGTATTATCTTCTACACCTCTTTCATGTTCAGAAACAGCATCTGATGCTAATGAAAGCTACTATTCGGAAGAGGATTCTTAGTTGACTGCTAAGTATGAGGAAATGTTGAAGGGGTTTAATAAGTGTCGAAAGCTTGTTAAAACTCAATCAAAGGAGATTCAATCCCTAAAGGATCAAGAATCAAACCTGAGAAAGGAGATTGAAGAATCTAACCTACTCAGGGAAGAAATCTTATCCTTGAAGATTGCTCTCTCCGAGGCCACTTCAGCAGGCATTCAGAAGAGTGAAATTATCAATGATTTGACGAAACAGCTTGAGGAAGAAAAGAAGATCACAATGAACTTCTCTAAGCTCAAGACAGTTTTGCCTATCATAGACACTTTCACTGCTGGTTCTGGTAGTAGTGGTTTGGGCCATGTTGCTGAAAAAAGCCTAAGTAAGTCAGCTAAAAGAAGAGCTGTCAAAGCAAAGGGTAAAGGTCCACAGTGTGCTCCAACTTTCAAGAAGGTGATTTTTCCTACGAACACCTATGATTTTGAGAGCATGTATGGTCACTTCAGCAGACCAACCCATGTTGAGCCTGCCAAGGTGAACTCAGTGTGGACCAGACCCAGAAACCTTGGTTCTAGCTCCCTCAAGGATCCTTATGAGGAAGTTCAATTGAAGCATCATGGACCATTCGTTCATGGATCAAATGCTAAGAAAGCACCGCAGGTCAAGCCAATTGTGCCTAAGAATTGTGTATGTTGCACCAACGAGGCTTCTACCTCCAAGGTTGCTCCTCCTGCAAAGCCACCCGTTCAAAAGGCTCAGCAGAACACAAAGAGGATATACAATAGGTTTGAATGCTGGTGTTGTGGCAAAATTGGTCATTTCGCCATAGACTGTGTAACATCCCCCAGACAGCTAGACCCCCCAGGTGAATGTGTCATGACAAGGTCATGACAAGGCCTTGGTAGTGTAGAAACCCCTTTAACTTAGGCAAATTAGGGTTGAAAGTGCCTTGGACTGCAAATAGCAATTTCCAGTGACCAAGCTTAGGGTTGGACTTTAGGGCCTCAACTTGACCATTTGACCCCACCATAGTATCCCTAACCCTTTAAGGGCCCCCTTAGGGCACCAAGGGCCCATTGGGGTCAACCAAGGAGGTCAAATTGACCAAAGTCAACCCTAACCCTAAAATGGTCAAAGTAGCCTAATTAGAGTCAATTAACCCTCACCATGCCAAATTGACCACTCATCTAGGTCTAGAATATCATGAGAGACCTAGTGGACCCAAAAGCCCCATCATGGGACCCCCAATGGTGCAAATTGACCAAAATGCCCCTTTAGGTCAAAAATGGCAATTCTTCACAAAGTACCCTAATTGACCATCACCATAGTAAATTGACCTTACCCATAGTGTTATCATATCATAGGGGACCCAGTGGACCAAAAAGCCCCTTGACTGGGTCAACCCTAGGGCTCAATTTGACCAAAGTCAAACTTGCCCAAATTAGGTCAAATCCCTTGGATCTAGCCCAATCCCTTTGGGCTAAGCCCAAATTGATCATTTGACCAGCCTAGTAGACTGATATTAAACATGAGAGAGAGGGAAAATCGGCCATGATGAGTAGGAGAGAGAAAAACCCAATTTTGGAGGAGAGAGAAGGTGGTGTTCATGGCCATTAAGAGGATACACCCCTTGGAATCCCCATTGATGTCCCCTTTCATCTCCCCTGATGAATGTGGAGGGAATTCCAGGAGTTTTCTGGAGGAATTGAAGGTAGGGGGGAAGCATAAGGGTGGCCGGCCATGGGGGAGAGGAGGGGTCACTTGGTGATCTCTTGATGGAGCCCTCCTCCCATTAAATTGATGCCTCCATTAGCTTCAAAAGCTCTCAAGGAGTTGAAACCCCCACTTTCCCGACCCTTTCAATGCTCAGAGGAGGAGATTCCATGGCACCCAAAGCTCCAAGGAGGAACAATGGCGGCCGGCAAACGGAGCCACGATTCACACCAAATAAGGTCTGATCCTCCTCCTCCTTACTCGTGCTAGTATCTTAGATCGAATTAGGAGAGAAATCGGGCTCAAAAGAGCCCGATCGGAGAGTTGAAATCTCAGATTTTCCATGAAAAACCACCCTTGTGAGTTCGCCGGAAAACACCCCTCCGGCGGCCGTGCCGCCGCCCGGCGATAGCCACCACCTCAACGGAGGTGGTGGTGGTGGTGGCCGGCCAGGGAGGTGGCTGTGGTGGCCGGAAAATGGCCTGGAAATAGCTCCAGGTCGGGCTAATCCCGTGCCTTGGCTGGAGCTTGAAGATGAGCAGCAGCCACCCATCTTGCTTTAAGATTCGTGCACCCCCCTTAGTTCTAATTCCATTTTCTGTGATTAAAAATGCAGCTCCTTATTAATTCTGGTAAAAATAGTTAGAGGCTGATTCAGAAAAAGTGGTCAACATAGAAAATGTAGCCCTTGATGTCTAGTTTAATACAAAATTGAAATCACACAATTTGGAGTCCTGGTTAGGGCACAGCACTCATTTTAGTGGGGACTGTCCATATGGCTATCCAGAACTTGTTTTTGATGCCCACACCAATCTAGAACTCCAAATGACTTGAAATTTGGAGGGTAGGCTACTCTTATATACACCTAACACATGTACAAAAATCAGATTGATTGGAGAACTTTTACCCTTAGTTTTTGGAAAAATTCAATAATCCTTGTGGGACCTAATTAGGTGCCCTAAACACATCAAAACCCCTCCAAACTTGGATGGGTGGTCTTAGGGGGTATGTATAGGCCCTGGTTAAAATTTCATGATTTATGGAGTTTATTTGGTGGGGTAATTCACCAAAACAACCTTAGGCTCCCTAGGTTTAGGCAAAACTTTGGGTGAGTGCCCCCACTCTTCCTCAAAGCCAAATGGCTTCATATTTGGGGTGCACCTCACCCTCCCCCATGCCAACCTCTGGTCCAAATATGGTGGCCATTGGAGGAGGTTTGCCCTAGTAAACCACAAAGGGGATAAATTGCTATTTGCACCCCAAATAGGTACCCATTGGAATCCCACTCCTCACCAAATGTTGGTAGGATCTTGGGTGATCTTTTACTGACCCATGGTCAGTATAGTGAGTAGTATGGACTTGGGCAAGGTAGGGAGTCCTCTTGAGAATAGTTTGCTTAAAGGTTAGGTTTAGGGCAAAAGTAAACCTAAGCTAACTTTGGAGTGTGGAGGGGCTTTCCTCCCACTGATTGTTGGGGTGACCTTGGCCACTGCCTAGGAAGGTAGGAGACACCCCAAGGAGTAGATTTGGATGAGTTAGGGCTTAGTGTGCCCTTAAGCCCTAATGGTGAGGTGTATGGAGCCATTTAGGGTTTGTGAAGGATGTAGGAGTAAATGTCCATGGAGAGAAGTGCAATGGCCCTCTCTGAGTTCTAAGAGTGTTATAATACCCTCACAAGAGGTTTGAGTGGATTTGGAGAAGTTTAAATCCTAACCCTAGGCTAAATCCTAATGGGGTGCAATTAGAGGTCAATGAAGGGAGTGGGGTCAAACATTATTGGTTTGACCTAAGATTTTGTATGGTAGGTCCTAGTGACCAGAGGAGCCTCCCTTGTGAATTTGAAGAGGTTTGGAGTTGTCAAACCTAGGTAATAAACCCTTGGGTAGATTTGTAAATAATTAGGGTTTTGGGTTTTAGGGAGAAATATTACTTAATGGTTTACCATTTTCTGTCACAAACTTGGTTTTAATGCTATTGATCTCTGGAAGAATCTGTTAGACCATGAGAAGACTTTTTGGGGTTCAAAGTGTAATATTTCACATTGTAGACAATTTTTGGGAGGATCAATTTTAGGGTGTTAAATTACTGTAATTGCATGAAACTTTGCAGGATGTCTTTTCATACCAATATGTACCCACTGTAATTTTCTCATAATTTATGGATTAATATTTTTGGTATCTCTAGTTCATTTTGGAATTATTTACAAATATATCCTTTGAGGAAATTACAAATGTAACTTCTGTGTTATGTGGTCAAATTTGGTAGACCTGAATATTTTAGTATGATTCACCACTGTATGAATTTGCATAAGATTGGGAGTCCATATGAGGGTACCTCCTTTGGAATTTATTGGAAATAAATGGGTTTTGGAATTTTTAATAATAATAGATCTTGCGGGAATTTCCTACAAATTTATGTCTACTAATTGTAGGGTACCATTGATTTATGTAAAAAGTTGGGTAGGTAGTGGAAGTCAGAAAAGTGCACTTGTAGTTCAAACCCTAGGAAGTTGTCCTTGGGAAAAATGGTTTTAAATATTAATAATATGGGGAAAATTATGGAACTCTGGAATGGATCTTAAACCAGTGACATGGACCCCCAGTGAGAATATTGGGTCATAGGGTTGATTAATTAATGTACTTCCCTTCATGAGGATCAAAACGTTAAGGGTGGTCTGCGTTTAGTAAATTGGCAGTTTTGGAGTTACAGGCCAATTTGGAATACATTGTTTGGAGATGTGGGAATTGAATGGTGATTGTATGGTATGAGAGGACCCTTGGAGAGATTTAAGGTTGATGAGTTCTGGGATGGTGGGGTGCCTCCCTTGGGGTAGGTCATCTTGGGATTTGGCGAAAGATCGTCTTTTCCCCTAAGTGTCTTAAAGCACTTAGGTTTAGACCAGGTGAAATGTTAAGAGGGTTTATTAAGGGTAGTAACTAATAAAATTAAGTGTCTTGGGAGTGAGAACTTTGGGGTGTCATCCCATAGTGGTTCCTAGTACCGTAGCGAGCCCCTCACAGGGTAACCCTCGGGAAGTCCAAGACTAACCCTAACTCATAGGAATAAGACAGTGTACAAGATTAACTAATAACACACTCATCCACACCCTGTGGTTTCGGAAGTTTAGTTGGATTGGTTGTCCGAGCGGTGGGCTCGGTGGTTATTGCAGCAGACTAGTTAGTCTGGTGAGCTTATGGCTCGGAAGGTTATTGATGACGGGCAGGTTAGCCCGGGGAGTTTTTGGCTCGGAAGGTTATTGATGACGGGCAGGTTAGCCCGGGGAGCTTTTGGCTCGGAAGGTTATTGATGGCGGGCAGGTTAGCCCGGGGAACTCATGGCTCAGAGATAGGAAGTAGAACATGTTGCATGTGCACTGAAGGTGGTGGGTCTTCGGTATTGGACGGTCGTTCACACCGACGTCAATACGTTGACTCGGCGAGTGTGGTTTTACACTTAGCCTTAATAGTCTGGCGGTCCAGTCAGCAAGAGTACGCAGACGCTCTGCGGGTATAGTGGAGGCGTACAATAGGTCTAGGTTGGGTAGTGTGAATACCAACCTAGAGGTGGGCGAGGCCCAACCCACCGCTTCCGTTTGCCACTACGGGAGTATCCTGGGAGTCTAGCTCGCTCCAAAAAGAGGGAACTAAAGGTCTATGCGCATAGAGTCGAAGTGTGTGTGTTGCACTTGTATGATCATGGCATAACAGCATACCTGCATAACATAGCATAAACATTGCATTCAACCCCTGACACCTATCGTATAAATTGGTATGGGACTTTTTATACGATAGGCCCTGCTAAACGACCCCTTGGTCTATAGGTTCGTATGGGCATTCCTATAAATCAATGGTTACTTTTATATTACCGTACTTGTTATTATACTTACTGCTTACTATTCTTTATATACTTGTTACCATGCTTTTAATTATTGCTTCAGTTATATACGTACACATGTGTAGAGTAGAATCATTTCATGTACCACTGTCACCTGCTTGTTTCCACTCTGCCCTTGGTCCTCCTTTTCACTCCTCCCCGCTCGGTGCCTAGGAGCCACGGGTCTAGGGGCGGGGGATTGTCGACTTAGTCTTTTTGACTAACGGTCGGTGGATCATATCATTTTAGGAAATCGGGGAGACGCAGCAGCACCAGAGGCCGGAGCAGACGGAGGCGGGCCAGCCTAGTACAGGAGCACAGGATTCAGGATCTGTGAGTTATTAATAGATAGCTTCCGCGAGTGATCTTGTAGTGAGGAAATGATGTACAGGGCAAGAGCCCCTTTTATTTGTACCTTTGTTATCTTTATTCAGTTATATCTGTGGACATTTACCTCTATGGTTTTAATTCATGTGATTATGTGGACTTGCCTTCTCTTTTATGAACTTTTCTTGTGATCGAGTTGGCCGGCAGAATCGGCGTTTTGTGGTGGCGATCTTCTCGAGTGAAGGTGTCACCGCAAAGCGGCGGTTCTGGGCCTAAGACCCGGTGGTTTTTGCAAAAAAAAAAATGGGGTCTTACAGACTGTTGGTTCAATCATATTGTGCCAAGAACTCCACGAGTTAACAGTGCAAGACCGACCACTTACAAAGTTAATGTTCCAAGTGGTGTTCCACTAACAAGGAACCAAGGGCCCAAAAATGTTTGGGTTCCTAAGGGGTATTGATCATGTTTGCAGGAATGTCCAAAGGCCAACGAAATTCCCATCTGGTATTTGGACAGTGGTTGCTCTCGGCATATGACCGGGAGAAGAAGATTACTTCAGGATTATGTTCCAGTTGAGAACGGACCTAAAGTAAAGTTTGGCGGATCTGAACGAGGTATTATTATAGGTTATGGTTCAATAACCAACGGCTCAATCGTTTTTACACGTGTAGCTCATGTGAAAGGATTGAAATACAATCTGATTAGCATAAGCCAACTGTGTGACAAAGGCTATACCGTTGAGCTCTTTGGAGATAGATGCCTGATAAAGATGTCCGTGTCTGCGGAAACTATTTTAACAGGCTCTAGGAGTAGTGGTATTTACTGTTTAGATTTTATATACTTACAGTCTTCTACCCCAGTGTGTTTTGTTGCCAAAGATAGTGCATCTCTTTGTGACCAATGACACAAGAGATTAGCACATATTAATTTCAAAACTATATCTATGTTATTTTTTCACAACTTGGTAAGGGATGCCCCCAAAGTTAAATGCATTAAAGAAAGTCCTTGCCATGTGTTGAAACCGACTACTCGGTCTCTGTGGAGTTCGGGGCCCTCAACGAGGCTGAGGGGCGACCAACCCTTACTTCCCCCAAGGGAGAGCTCTAGGTTGAAGGTGTCGGAACTAAGAACTGGACCAAGGGCTTAGCGGGGAGGTCCCGCCACGTACCCGGAAGTCCCCTTGGAACTTCCCCTCCCAAGCCACTACTAAGCTTGGGCACCACTGGAGCCTCTCCTCACCCCCTAGAGAGACTTGGGGAGGGAGAGGGAGAAGGAGAGAGCTAGCCTAGGATGAGAGATCCCTCCAAATGGTGCCCCCTTGGTCCTATTTATAGGATTTTTGAATCTGGGCTGCAAATAACCTAAACTGGACTGCAGAATACCCAAAATACCCTCGGATTTGGACTGCGAATAGCCAAAACCGGACTGCAAATAGCCAAATCCCGCTGTTCTGGGATGCTAAACGCAGACCAACCCCCCCTCCTTTTCTGGTGGGTGAGAGAGGTTACCTCTGCTGGGGCTGGGCGAGAGCTGGGCTAGCGCCCGGCGGTATCGCTACCGCCGGCGCTAGCGTCTCGCCCCCTACTGCTGGGGACGGGGGCGAGAGGAGCTCGCCCCCCCTTGCCTTGGGGCTGGGCGAGAACTGGGCTAGCGCCCGGCGGTATCGCTACCGCCGGCGCTAGCGTCTCGCCCCCCTGGGGTCTCGCCCCCCCTGGGGTCTCGCCCCCCTGGGGTCTCGCCCCCCCCGGGGTCTCGCCCCCCCGGGGTCTCGCCCCCCCCCGGGGTCTCGCCCCCCCGGGGTCTCGCCCCCCCTGGGGTCTCGCCCCCCTGGGGTCTCGCCCCCCTGGTGCTGGGGGAGCCGGGGGCGAGAGGGGCTCGCCCTCCTCTCTCCCTGCTTAGGTTTATCTTGAAGAATGATGTTCGAAAATACTTTCTGTGCTTCGAGAACCTACTCGGCGAATACAGGGTTGTACATAATCCCCGCTCTTTTCGAGCGAGGCACACGGTCGGAAAGAAACGTCCAACCCTGTATATTCGACGAGTGTCGCTGGGAATCCGGCTAACGGTGCTATCTCGGAAAAACATGTAGCCTCTCCGAAGAGGTCCTCCAACCTTGTCGGCTAATGAGGGCCCGGCTAGGGAGTCTGCTCGGGACTGAGCGCCTCCGGGAGCGAGCTCCACTAGTGGTCGACATTGGGTCGACACACTCCTAGGAGCGAGCTCTACTAGTGAGAGCCACCCAGCTAGTGAGAGTCTGGATTGGGGAGGACATCTCTTATCCTCCATAGGAGGTCAACCTGGCCTGCCGTCTAGTGAGAGCCCGGTCAGCGGAACCATCCGAGGGGAACATCACTTACCTCCCTAGGAGGTCAACCTGTCCTGCCGTCTAGTGAGAGCCCGGTCAGCGGAACCATCCGAGGGGTGAAGAACATAGCCTCCCTGGGAGGTCAACCTGCCCTGCCGGCTAGTGAGAGCCCGGTCAGCGGAACCGTCCGAGGGGTAAAGAACATAGCCTCCCTGGGAGGTCAACCTACCCTGCCGGCTAGTGAGAGCCCGGTCAGCGGAACCGTCCGAGGGGTGAAGAACATAGCCTCCCTGGGAGGTCAACCTGCCCTGCCGGCTAGTGAGAGCCCGGTCAGCGGAACCGTCCGAGGGGTGAAGAACATAGAAAAACTTTTATTTCATTAGTTATCCGGTTACATGCAAGAGACTCTAAGTAAGGAAACCAACTATCACACTACATGGATTTAAAGAAAAACTAAGCACGGAGACCAGGACTTGGACTTCTACCCCCAGGCATGGTCCTCCTCGACCTCTTCTGGTTGTTGACGATGCGGCTTCGGACACTTCGCCTCCCTTAACTCCAAGAACTCAGGGCAGGCGGATGTCGCGTGACCCTCCTCCTGATGGAAGTCACAGTAAGGTAACTCCGCCCAGACGCCCCCTCTTCCTCCCCTACGATTTCTTCTTCTTCTGTGGCCGATCGCCATGGCTTGCTGGGGTGGTGGAGAGGGTGCTTTCGGGCCCTGCCTCCACCCTGGGAGGTCAGTCTCTTCTTCCTGGAAGTTGTCCTCCTCTTGGTCGAACTTCCTCTCGGGAGCCTCTACCTTCCTCCCATGCTGCTTTGCCTCTGGCTCACTCAGCTTGGCCAGCCTTCTTGTGAACTCCGGGTTGGCCTCCTCACTTTCAACTTCTTCGGCCACCCTTTCCATCAACTCCTCAAAGGACAAAGGAGCTCTTCTCTTGAGGTCCATCTTGAAGAAGCCCTCCCGCAGCCCCACCGTGAAGGCGAGCTTGAGGGTGTACCCGGGCACTTCTTGGACGAGGAGAACCTCCTCCCTGAACCGTTCCAGATATTGAGCCAGCGACTCCTCTGGCTCTTGCTCGACCATGAAAAGTGCTTCGACATCCTTCTTCCTCTTCCTTGACGTCGAGAAGCGCAGCAGGAAACCTCGACGTAAGTCTTCGAAGGCATAGATGGATCCCGCAGGGAGCTGGTGGAACCACTCTCTAGCCTTTTCCTTCAGGGTTGTCGCAAAGAGTCGACATTTGAAAGCGGCCGACATGGGCATGATGGAGACCATGTCTTCAAACCACTGTAGGTGTAAGACGGGGTCATTCCTGCCGAAGTAGTGAGACATCTTCGCCCCCTTGAACCTCTCCGGAACCGGGGCTGAGAGGATCTGCTCACAAAAAGGACTTCCCACGCTCGCCCCCTTTTTGGGCTGGGCGAGTGGGGGCATGGTGCCTCCCCGCTCGCCCCCTTGTGCCTCGGCGAGTGGGGGTCGAGGACCTCCCCACTCGCCCACTTGGGTTTCGGCGAGTGGGGGTCGAGTACCTCCCCACTCACCCACTTGGGTCTCGACGAGTGGGGGTCGAGGACCTCCCCACTCGCCCACTTGGGTCTCGGCGAGTGGGGGTCGAGGACCTCCCCACTCGCCCACTTTCGGCACCTCCTTCCTGGATGGCTGCCCGAGGGTGCTCTCGCCAACCTGCTGAGGTTGGACCTCCCGTCCATCTCCTCTCCCGCCTTCATGTATCGTGGTGAAAGCAACTTGCAAGGTCTGCATGACCTCTTTCCTGAAATTTTCAAACATTTCCAACATCATCCCAGCCACCGGGGGCTGCGAGTGACCTGGGTCGGAACTTCCTCCACCTCCATCCATGGAGCTCATCTTGAGGGTTTCTTGAATCGGTCACACTCCACGCTCACCGCACCAAAATGTTGAAACCGACTACTCGGTCTCTGTGGAGTTCGGGGCCCTCAACGAGGCTGAGGGGCGACCAACCCTTACTTCCCCCAAGGGAGAGCTCTAGGTTGAAGGTGTCGGAACTGAAGAACTGGACCAAGGGCTTAGCGGGGAGGTCCCGCCACGTACCCGGAAGTCCCCTTGGAACTTCCCCTCCCAAGCCACTACTAAGCTTGGGCACCACTGGAGCCTCTCCTCACCCCCTAGAGAGACTTGGGGAGGGAGAGGGAGAAGGAGAGAGCTAGCCTAGGATGAGAGATCCCTCCAAATGGTGCCCCATTGGTCCTATTTATAGGATTTTTGAATCTGGGCTGCAAATAACCTAAACTGGACTGCAGAATACCCAAAATACCCTCGGATTTGGACTGCGAATAGCCAAAACCGGACTGCAAATAGCCAAATCCCGCTGTTCTGGGATGCTAAACGCAGACCAACCCCCCCCCCCCCCCTCCTTTTCTGGTGGGTGAGAGAGGTTACCTCTGCTGGGGCTGGGCGAGAGCTGGGCTAGCGCCCGGCGGTATCGCTACCGCCGGCGCTAGCGTCTCACCCCCTACTGCTGGGGACGGGGGCGAGAGGAGCTCGCCCCCCCTTGCCTTGGGGCTGGGCGAGAACTGGGCTAGCGCCCGGCGATATCGCTACCGCCGGCGCTAGCGTCTCGCCCCCCTGGGGTCTCGCCCCCCCTGGGGTCTCGCCCCCCTGGGGTCTCGCCCCCCTGGGGTCTCGCCCCCCTGGGGTCTCGCCCCCCCTGGGGTCTCGCCCCCCCTGGGGTCTCGCCCCCCTGGGGTCTCTCCCCCTGGTGCTGGGGGAGCCGGGGGCGAGAGGGGCTCGCCCTCCTCTCTCCCTGCTTAGGTTTATCTTGAAGAATGATGTTCGAAAATACTTTCTGTGCTTCGAGAACCTACTCGGCGAATACAGGGTTGTACACCATGCTTGCCAAATGGGTAAGCAAACAAAGGCTAGCTTTAAGAGCATAATTGGCAATAATTCTACCAGATGTCTTCATCTGCTGCATATGGACTTATTTGGTCCAATGTCAGATAGAAGCTTAGGTGGGGAAGCTTACACCTTGGCTATTGTTGATGATTATTCCCGGTTTGCATGGGTGTTCTTTCTAAAACTTAAGTCAGAAACCTTCGGTATATTCACTAATTTTGTCAAGCTTATTCAGAATGAACTTGACTGTTCAGTGGTCAAAATCAGAAGTGACCATGGAACAGAATTTCAGTCTGGGGCCATGACAGAGTTTTGTGAAAGTCAAGGTATCTCACATGAGTTTTCCTCTCCTCGTACTCCACAGCAAAATGGAGTAGCCGAGAGAAAGAATAGAACCCTCATAGAAGCTGGCATGTCTATGTTGAGTGATTCTGCTCTTCCAGAATATTTCTGGGCAGAAGCTATCAACACAGCTTGCCATGTGCAAAACAGAGCACTCATCAATAAGAACCATCGTAAGACCCCATATGAGATTCTAAAGGGCAGAAAACCAAAGATTTCATATTTTAGAATTTTTGGCAGTAAATGTTATGTACTTAACAATGGGAAGCATCCTACAACCAAGTTTAGTGAAAAATGTTTTGAAGGTATTTTCGTAGGATATAGTAGCCAGGCATATAGGATTTTCAATAAGAAAACTCTGGTGGTAGAGGAAACAGTCCAAGTTGTATTTGATGAGACGAGCCTGCTGCATAGCAACTCTTCTAGTGTGTTCATTGAAGATGCAGGTGAAAAGCTAAAGGAACTCTCTATGCAAGATGGAGTAAAAACCACAGATGATGCTCCAAAGTTGGCAGAAGAGATCTCGGATCACTCTGAAGATGAACAAGAAGTTCATGAAGAAGAAGATATTCCTGAGGTGACTGAACCTCAAGTTGCTCCTGAAAATGCAAATAACTTGGGAGTCAGATATTCAAGAGATCATCCAGCTGATCAGATTATCGGAGATCCTTCAAGCAGAGTTCTAACGAGAAGAGGTACAACTAACGAAGTTTTACATTTAAGTTTTCTTTCACAGATTGAGTCGAAGAAGTTTGAAGAAGCAAACACCGATCCATCCTGGATCCTTGTTATGCAAGAAGAGCTCAACCAATTCAAGCGATGTAAAGTTTGGGAGTTAGTATCAAGACCCAAAGGACAAAATGTGATTGGAACCAAATGGGTCTACCGGAACAAGCTTGATGAAAAGGGCATCATTACAAAGAACAAAGCAAGACTGGTTGCACAAGGATACAGACAAGAAGAAGGGATTGATTTTGATCAGACCTTTGCACCAGTAGCAAGACTTGAAGCCATCAGATTATTTCTGGCATATGCTGCATATAAGGGCTTTAAGGTTTTCCAGATAGATGTGAAGTCAGCCTTCCTGAATGGAGACCTTAAAGAGGAAGTATATGTAGCTCAGCCTCCAGGTTTTGTAGATTCTAACTTTCCTGATCATGTAAATTATTTACATAAAGCTTTGTATGGTCTCAAACAGGCACCCCGAGCCTGGTATGAGACATTGTCTAGGTTCCTTCTTGAGAACAAATTCACAAGAGGAACAATAGATAAGACATTGTTTCTTAGGGAAGTAAAAGGCGAGATTTTACTTGTGCAAATCTATGTCGATGATATTATATTTGGTTCTACAGATGACAAACTTTGCAAAAAGTTTTCTAACTTGATGCAAGGTAAGTTTGAAAGGAGCAGCATGGGAGAGCTGAAATATTTCTTAGGACTCCAGGTGCACCAATCTGAAGATGGAATCTTCATCTCTCAGACGAAGTTCACCAAAGAGCTCCTCAAGAAATTTGGAATGGAGAGTGCAACCTCTATGAGGACTCCAATGGGCTCAAGCATGTCTCTGGACAAGGATGAAAAAGGGAAACCTTTTGATGAAACCAAGTACAGAAGCATAATTGGGTCCTTGCTCTACCTTACTGCCAGTAGGCCCGATATAATGTTTTCAACATGTGTTTGTGTCAGGTATCAGGTGAACTGTAAGGAATCTCATTATGCCGCTGCAAAGAGGATTTTGAGATACCTTAAGGGTACACCAAATCTCGGCTTATGGTACCCGAGAAGCAATGATTTTGAACTAATTGGTTTTTTCAGATGCTGATTTTGCAGGTAGCAAAGATGATAGAAAGAGTACTTCAGGAACTTGCCAATTCTTGGGAAAAAGGCTTGTGTCATGAAATAGCAAGAAGCAAAATTGTGTTGCAATATCAACTGCTGAATCGGAGTAAATCTCTGCCGGCAGTTGCTGTGCACAACTTTTGTGGATACAGAATCAGCTTGAGGACTATAATTTAAAGCTCACAGAAATCCCCATGTTATGTGACTCCTCAAATGCTATTGCCATAGCAAATAATTCAGTCTCTCACAGCAGAACGAAGCACATCGAGCTTCGCTACCACTTCGTCTGGGAACATGTTGAGAGTAAGGATATTAATTTGTTATATGTTAATACTGACAAACAAATTGCAGATATTTTTACGAAGCCTCTGGACGAGACCAGGTTCAATTTCTTCAAAATGGAACTTGAAATGCTTAACAAGGAATCTTGAAGACAGGACTGTTGAAATTGCAGGAAATTACACGGGATTTCACTGGATAAACCAGAAAATTTCATGAAGTTTCACGGGATTTCACATGTCAAAATATCTCTCTTCTCGGACACGTCTCTCGTGAAACCTTATTATTAAATACAATTTATTGGATCCGAAGAGCCATCCGTGAAATCAGGTACGCGCCTAAATTTATTTTTATATATAAAAACAAAGAGAACACGTGATTCCACACACTCTTCCGTGAAACCCTTCCCGTCTCTCCGTCTCCCTTGAGAAAACACTGTTTCTCTTCCCCAATTTCGTCAAGCTCGATGGCGCCCAAAGCCGCTGGAGGTCTGCATTCAGGTGGAGAGCTGGTGCGAGGTAGCTTTCGAACTGCTTCAGATGAGTTCAGAAACATTATTTTGATGCTTGATGTCGCCGGGCTCAGTTATGTCTTGGAAGAGCCGGCTAAAATTCTCGAACAAGACGTTCTTGAGTTCTACAGAAATGCAAAAATCTCTGGTCAAGGCAAGAAGATAAAGAGCTGCATCAGGTCTTGTAAAATAGTTTTGAAAGCTAGTGGCATCAACAGGATCTTCAGGATGCCTGAAGTCGAAACAGAGGAAGTGTATGCTGAAGACTTTCTCCAGGCCAAAAGATTCTGTGGCATTCGTGATGAAGGTTCAATGATAAGAAGAAAATTCATGAATGACGGAGGTAGCTTCTGTGTGATATTTTGGGAAAAGTCTTATTGTGCAAGGTAGGTTCACATGACTACCTATCTGAAGAAGCCTTTAAGATTTACACAGCTATTATTTGTAGAAAGAGTTTTAATTTTGGTGAAGTTCTTTTTGAGAAAATTAAAGACAGCTTTCATGCCCCAAATTTTGGAAGAATTATTAGTTTGTTGCTGAATGGTAGTAATCCAGATTTTTTCAATCTTGGAAGAGGTATCCCCATCCATCACACTAAGAAAATCAACTCCTCTATTTTCTCCAAATGGGAAAGGGTCATTCCAAAGGGTGGAGTCAAGAATGTTGTTAGTGGTGATGAGGACCCTGTGCAGAATGAGAATAGGACTCGTGAAGAAGGTCAACCCTCAAGGGGTAGTGGACCTAGTACTGCTCCTGATCAGGGCAGAGGTGAACATGTTGAGGGGGAGCCTCCAACCCCAAGAGACATTGTTGCAAGTGGTGTTGCTTCAAAGGAAATTCCTCCCAGTGAAATTGATCCAGTTCATACTGATCCAGTGTATGTTGATCCAGTTAGTCCTGCTGTTCCTGATACTGTTCCTGACCTGGAAGGTCAAGGGAAATCTGCTGCTGAAGATGAAGCTGCTATGTTAGAAGACTCAAGAAGATCCCCTGCAGAGTTTGTCTCACATTCAGATCATCATGAAAACTTGCCAGATACTGCATCTGAACATTCTGAATCAAGGAAATCAGCTGCACAGTCTGAGAAATCTGATGCTTTGGACAAGGGCAGTTTTGGTGCTCAGTTGGAGTTTGCTAAGAGGATGTCCTTGGCTGAGGGGGAGAAAGAACAGGAAGACATATTTATGGGTGAATCTGCAGTCCCTCCTGTGCTGCTCTTGCCCCCTCCAGAAAGTATTTTGAGACAATCTCCAAGAGCAACAGTGCTTGATAAGCAAGCACAGTCTACAAGTTTTGTAGCTGATAGAGTCTCTCCTGATGTTTTTGAAACTGGAGAGAGCTCTCAATCTTCTTTGCTCTAGTCAATTTCAACTTTGCTGCAAGCTCAAACAGAGCATTTTGATCAGTCCATCAAGTCAGTTTATTAGAAAATTGATAAATTAGATAGTGCTTTGAGGCAGGAAATGGCTGAGATGAAGCATGAAATGGGCAAATTCAAGAGTGATCAAGAAGCCTGGATGACAAAGGCAGGAAAAGCATTGGACCACACCAATAAGGCAGTTGGGCATGCTCTAAAGAACTTGCATCAGGTTGGTGAAGATGTTCTTCATCTGAATACTGCTCAAACAGCTCTCAGAGCTTCTCATGATCAAGGGCTTACTTTTCTGGATGATCAAGTTGAAAGACAACTGGCCAAACTCTATACCCTCCTACATGAAGATGTCATAAAGGGGGAGGAGAGTATTGTGTCTAAGATAGAAGAAAGTGCTGGTAAAGTGAATGATTTGGATGGAAATGTATTTTCCAAGATGCAAGAGCTTAAGGAGAACATATTACAAAATGTTGTAGATGTAAATTGGTACACTCATGAATCTACAAGTTGGCTGTTCAAGGAGGTTGCAGGCATGCTTGGATTCTCTGTTATGAATAAAGAGTCAGATGTTCCTTCTTCAGGTGCTCCAGGTCCAAGTGCTCCAAGTTCTTCTCAAATTCCTGTTGAGGATTCTGATTTTGCTGAAGCAGATATTCCAGCCTCTACCTACCAAGAGTTCTGGGATGATCCAGTGCTTGAAAGCTCCAAGGTTTCTGAATCTTCTGATAAGTCCTTGAAAAGGAAGATCTTTGGTGATAAACCTTCTGCAAAAAGGTCTAATCCTCACAAGAAGATCAGAGAATTTTATGATGGGCCTCCTCCAAGAAATTTCCAAGAAAGCTGGAGTCCCTCTTCAAAGGATATCATTCTTACATCTTTCAACCTAGTCAGTAAGCAAAATGAAAGTGTCAGCAAACATTACAGTCAGGAGGAATGGGATAAGTTCAAGAAAAGGACAACTGAAAGGAGAATTCATTTCAAGACAGGTGGATCTAAAGAGACTGGTCCTGATAGATATTGGCCTAAGCCAAAGGCATTCTTTGAGAGAATGGAATCTGAACAGAAAAAGAGAGCTGAGGCAGTGGAAAGAATTTTTGGAAAGCAGAAAGGCAAGGATCAAGCATGAGCTGAGCTGTTCTGGAATCATGCTGTTTTTCTTTGTTTATATATATATATTTGTGTTTGGATAAACATTGATTCTCTCTTTAATTATTACTGCTTGATTGTGCTATTTTTATTCAATTATACCTTCTGTGCAATTCAATTAACTAGTTTGCTCCGAGTTGTAGGAGTTTATCTCCGAGTGCTTTTGTAGGAGAGGTTGTTCTTCGAGTTTGTAGGAGCCGTTGTCTCCGAGTGTAGGATTTGTTGATAAATCTGAGTTTTGGCGAAGTTGCCGACGCTAGCCCGAAGTGCTAGATAGGCGAAGCGGGAGAGAGGAGTACCCACCTTGGGAAACCTCTATAAATCTTGTGTCTTTGTGCTGTGATTTTTCTTGTTGTGTGTGTACCTAATTTTTATTCCGCAATCGCAGTAGAGATCACCTATCCCCCCCCCCCTTAGGTGATTTAGGTAGACAACGATTTATTTCACGTGGCCTATTTAAAGGCGTGTAACCCGGATCTAGGGTTAAGGTTCTTCTCAGCGGTTTTCGGCCGAGGAGTTTGGGAGGCGTCTACGAGGTGATTCCGTGGAGAGGAGTTTTCCGGCGGTGGTTCCTCAGTTTCCTGTCCAAAGAGAGGGGTGCGAGGTAGGATCGGTTTTGATCCTTGTAACTTTGTGTGTTTTGTTGGTGAATACAAGAAGGTGAAGAAGGCGGGATAGGGGACGTAGCCAGGTTTTGGGTGAACCTCTTAAATTTGTGTGTTCTCTGTGATTTTCTCTTTTGTTTTTCGTGCGAATCTCTCTTCTCGGCACCCCTCATTTTTCTACAATATCACCTTCACCAGCAAAATACTATAGATATATAAGTGTGCGCCGTCGAAGAATCTTATTTTAACATTTTTGAAAGAAAGTATTAACGATGCATATTTGTTTACAAAGTGATATCGAAGTGGAAGTAGGCCATGAAGCATAAGATGTTGGAGTGCTCGGAGCATTCCGTGTGATCGTCTAGTTTGAAACGGTCTACGCGTTGCCCACAGAAGGAGTATTTATAGGACGAAACCATAAATCTCCGACGACCCGTTATAATTCCATTACTTTATATAAATATATACCTTAACATAAGAATTAATATATGAAAAGGTAGTGTTGATCTGTGTGGTAACTTTGAGAGGTGCCATGTCATGCTAGATGACGTGCACTATGATATTTTTGGTCATTAACAATAATTGCAAAATGCTGTCTAAAATTGTAAATTGTTGTTAAAACATTTTTTCATATATTGAGGTAACACTATACAAAAATTATTGTCTATACGATTAGAATAGACACGTGCTTGATGTTCCTCTAGCACCCCTGACATTCTACATATTTTCGATATTTCTGGAGCTTGTCTCCGACCGGAAGGATGGCGAGTGTACGCTGGAAAGGAGCGGTACACGGCGGATCCGCCTAGGCATCCAGATGGGATGGAGAGATCAACGATCTCGCTCCTCTCGAAGGAGCCGATGCTGTATGCGGCGATCATCAACCTGGCGCCTACGGGAGATGAAAAGAGCCTCATGTTTTGGATTGCGATTAAGGCTCCGTTTGACACGTCAAACACGACGTTTTAGCTTCGGCGAATTTGGACAAACTCCATAATTTTAGAATGTACTTCTGGCATGCAAGAAAAAGAACTATGTTCGAGCATAAAAATGGATGAAATTCCTTAGATGAGGTCGGGTGATCACCAACAACAGTTGATAACCATCGCGTTCACGACCGCCGCCACCGCGCCAAACCGTGCTTAAAGGAAGTCAGGAGGGAAAAGGAAGATTTTTGAGTTGCGGATAGCAATTTCGGGTTGCATTAACAGTCCAAAAAATCAATCCTGCCCGCTGCCCGTGTCTCTCTATCTCTCTCACGTGCTGTACACGCGTGCACATGGCTCTGACAGTACTGCATTTAGCATTAATCACTTAAAAGCTGCGGCAACCTGGGAAACCGCACTCTCTCTCTCTCTCTCACGCGTGCACATGACAGTACTGTTTTTTTACTGCCCGCCTGCCCGCCTGCCCGCCTGCCCGCCTGCCCGCCTGCCCGCCTGCCCGCCTGCCCGCCTGCCCGCCTGCCCGCCTGCCCGCCTGCCCGCCTGCCCGCCTGCCCGGAAAGGCACGAGCTTACTCCCGCACTGTAGATGGTGTGTGTATATTATAATCAAGAGACAAACTTAGGAAAGAGATAATGCTAGCTAGATGAACAACATGCTTACTACTAAGACTATTTATACCACTGGAGTGAGGAGCCGAGTGACAAAAATATAATGCAAACCAGCACACATGACAAAACTTATATGTAAAAAGTTCAGGAAAACTGAACATTATTTATCTACCAAATAATACCAAATGACTTGCAGGCCGACCTGCTCGGAACTCTGCTTGAAGATAACGGAACCGCTAGGAGGCGTCCTTCCGAGTGCCGGAAATTAGATGACCACTGCGTCCGTAGGACGCGTCGACCATTGTCGATTTTGAGATGCAATCGCGAGGGGGGAGGTTTTGGGATTTAGGGAAGGAGTTCAACACTGATAGTGATTTTTTTAACCAAACATAACTGATATTATATATTTTGGTTAAAATTGAGTCTGTGTTGTGTAATATGATTTGATTATATTTGTCTTATTTATGAAAACTTAGGAGTTTGGTGCGGTGGTGACGGTCATGAACACAGTGGTCATGAACCGTCGTTCGTGGACGTCGCGCCTCACCTAAAAAAATTCATGCATTTTATGCTCAAAATTAGTTTATTTTCTTTATAACGGTCGTAATATTTGTCTTGCCAAACATACATTCTGTGATAATAGCATTTTTGATCAAACTCATCGGAGCAAATGAGCCACACTAAATGAAGGCTTCGTTTGGTTCGGCGTTTCGCCGCCTTCGTTTGGAGCAAACGCCGCCGGGCGGCGGGTAAACAAACGTGCGCCGGCGGCGTTTGCACCCGCATCAAGGAGGAAACGGCCCCGATCCACTCCGTTTCGACCCCCACCTCTTCCTCTCCAGTTCGAAAGCGGCGTTTGCATCCGCTGATTCCGCCCGCCACCGCCGCGCCAAATAAAGCTGATCACGCATTTTCATTAAAAAATGATTTGAATTACAAATTTCTTGAATGTTGGACTTTTGACAGATGGCATCAATTAATGTGTCACTGAGAAAATTTTCTCTCAGGAAAATTAATACGATATTTTGTTAAATTATAATCACATAAATCTTTTGCCTTATTTAGGGCGGCTGTAAGCAGCCCTGAACATAAAGCCCGATCAGGCCGGCCTGGACCGGGCCCGATCGGGCTTTTTCATGGATCGGGCCGGGCCGGCCCGGTCCCCCCCTGGAATCGGGCCGGCCCGGGCCGGGCAGGCAGCATTGATATGCTGCCTGCTCCGGCCCTTCAGGCCGGGCCGGGCAGGACCGGGCCGGTCTCGGGCACGATCCGGGCCGGCCCGGTTTTTTATTTTTTTAATTAAATTATAAATTTTTTAATTTTTTATTTTTATAAATAATAACATTTTGAACCAATAATATTGAACAATTTGGAATACAAATTTTTATTAATATTGAAAATTTGGAACAAAAAATTTAAAATATTACAAAATTTAAGTCATACATTTGTACAAAATACAAAATTGAAAATACAAACCTATAAAAGCTATGATTCTTATAAAATTTAATTAAAAAATTTACATATTTTAAAAAAAGTACATTTAGATTGGACTGCGGATTTAATCATCCTGTAGATTCAAGTTCAACGCGTCCATTTCGTCTTCTATCTCCTCCGAGCTATCCTCCAAAGCTGTTATGTGTTGCTTCCTCTTTACGCTGTCCAAGTAGTCCTTGTAGCATATGCAAATCTCCAGCGAATCTTCGTTAAGCCGGCTCCTCCGCTCGTTCAAAACTCTGCCACTAAGAGAAAAAGCGGACTCCGAAGCTACTGTACTAGCTTGGACAGTTAATAAATCACGGGCCATACAGGCCAAAACAGGATAGGTATTAGCTTTACCTTTCCACCAATTTAAGATATCGAAGTTTTCGATCTCGTCCGAACTCATAAAATCGCTAAATTGAGTTTTTGTGTATAATCCTAATTCATCTAAACTACCAGATGTGCGCGCTTTTTTCCTAGAAGCTAAATCTAAAATTTTATTTTTAAGACTATCCTTCGTTTTGGGTTGCGTTATTTCTTCGCGGGGTCGTGACCCGTATAAGTTATTGTAATAATTATAACTTTGCGTAAAAAAATTAGTAAAACTTGTACTACTAACGGGGTCATCCTCATCATAATTTATATTTAAGGTTAGATTAGTATTGATTTCGTCGATCAAATTTTCTACACCTTCTACGTTAAGTAGCGGATTTAAAGCGGCGGCACACGAAAACATATGCGGTATTTCTCTATAATATTTTAAAAATTTTTCTTCCATTACTTTAATTAAAGGAGCCCAACCTTGGTGTTTTCTATAATAACTAAATCTTTCTGTGATATGTACGAAATGTTCAATCACTAATGCGCTCGTTGGATAATACACTCCAGATAAAGCAACGGTGACCCTATAAAAACACTTTAGTAAATCTACATAATATTCTATTATGGTCCAATCAGTTTCACCTAAACCGTGTTCAATATTAAGTAAACTATAATATTCCATTAGAAGATCTTTTTGTAGAAGGGCTCTTTTTAACATTTTATACGTTGAGTTCCATCTAATAGGCATATCTAATTGTGGTTTCAAATATTTCTGATTTTGTGCTTTACAAAATTTTCTAAAATCTTGAGCTCGTTGTTTAGTACAATAAATAGCTTTTAACATGTCGCGAATTTTATTAATATATGATGACATTGCCTTTAAACTATCCTGTACCACTAAATTTAGGACGTGACAAACACATCTAGTATGAAAAAACGCGCCGTTGAGAAATGATTTTAAATCTCGTTTTAACAATTCAATTGCGGCGCCATTATTGGAGGCGTTATCAAGAGAAAAACTAAGTATTTTATCGTTAATTTTAAATTCCCGCGCACATTTCATAATAACCTTATATAAAGCTATAGCCGTGTGCGGGAATTCAAAACCCGTAAAACATATTACGCGTTTATTTAGCTCCCACGAAATGGGATCAATCCAATGACAAGTGATGCAAAGATAAGCTAATCCTAAATTTAAATTACTCGTCCAAACGTCGCTCGTTAGACTCACACGTCCTTCGAAATTTTCAAAATAAGTAATTAATTCTTGTTTTGCTTCTAAATATAACCTAATCATGTCGCGCCTTAAAGTAATTCTACTAACCTTTTGGTATTTGGGCTGAAGCCCCCCATGTATGTACTCTGTGCCGTCGTCATTGTCGAAGACGCTGAATGGCAGCCCACGTTTGATGACGAACTTCGCCTGCATCTCTCGCTGTCGCATTTGATCGTACGTCCAAATCTGTCCTGCTCCAGAAATTTGAGCTTGACTTGACTCGGGAGGAGCTTGTTTCGACTCGCAAGATTTTTGGTGTCTAACGAGCGTCGAGTTGCCGCTGATGGATAGCAACTTCGAGCACATCTTGCAGCGCGCTTTTCTTTCGGTGCCGACTTGGACCATGTCGAAATGCTCCCAAATACCCGCTCTACGATTGTGCTCCACCACCGAAGCCGTACTTTGGGAAGACGAAGCTGGAGTTGTGGAGGACGACGCCATTGGGAGAGCTAAGAGAGAGAGAGAGAGAGAGAGATGAGGTGTGAGAAAAGAGAGAGGGGAGGGGGGTATTTATAGGATTTTTTAGTTTTTTTTTAATTAAAAAAAAAATAATAATAATAATAATATAATATATATTATTATATATTAATATATATAATATATTAAAATGGCAGCCAACGACTCTAAGAGCCGTTGGCTGCCTTCATGGCAGCATGGCTGCCACATGGCAGCCATGCTGCCATGATATGAGCCTAACGGCTCTAATAAGAGCCGTTAGGCTCATAATCGGGCTAGCCCGAGACCGGTTCGGGCTTTGCCCGGCCCGGTCTCGGGCTAGCCCGATTATCGGGCTTTACCCGGCCCGGACCGGGCCGGGTAGTCCGGCCAAACCGGGGCCCTTTTAGGGCCCCGGGTAAGAGCTCGGACCGGTTCGGGCCTGAACCGGGCCGGGCTTGACCGGGCCTTGACCGGGCCGGGCTCAGGCCGGCCCGTCAGGCCCGGTTTTTTTGTTCAGGACTAGCTGTAAGAGCTGCCCATCTAATTTTTTTAATAATATTTATTTATTTTTTTAATAATATAAATGTATTATATGCTAATGATTGCAAAATGTCAGCGGCGAGAATAAAGATAGTTGTCACGGCTTGCTTGAGTGCTTTGATAGACCGGTCGACTTGAATCACATTAGCTCGGAAGCGAACCGAGCGTGCAAACAGTCAAAGAATAAGCTAGTAAGTGACACAAGAACTTTTAACGTGGAAAACCCAGAAAGGACGAAAAACCACACGTCTGGAGCTGTGCCAGCCAACTGTCACTATCTTCTGCGGGATTACAATTAGAGACTTAGAGCTCGAGCGCGACAGGCCGCTGCTCGTTACAATGAGAGAGAGAGAGAGAGAGAGAGATCTCCGAAGGTGACAGACCACCTCTCGGAAAGCTAAGTCATTTTCTTTCTGAGAACAGTAGTGAGAACGGAAGTGAGAATGCTGGTGAGAACAAAAGTGAGAAGGTTGAGCCGTCTTTCGTGACCTTCGAAGGCTCGAAGAAGATCATCGAAGATTCGAAGGAGAATTCCAAAGAAATCTTCAAAGGAGCTCTCTCGGGTGCAAAAGGCAATGTCCTTGAAATGAAGGCATGTGACTCCTTTTATAGCTTTGGTCGGGGGTAGCCCGATAATCTTGCCGTTGTACCCACCATAACCACCTGACGGGAGAATCACGCTGGTCAATTTGGAGCACACGGATCGCCATTTTTCGTAAATGTCCGTCTCGTTCCTCGAGCAGTTCAGGCAGCTTCGTTGAAGGTAAGAAAGGCGACAAACGAGTCCTGCAATCTGAGAAATTAGGAAAGAAAAAAAGTGAGCGTGCCCGGAATGCGGAAGAGTTCCGAGCGCGCTCAGAAGCGTTCTGAGCGCGCAACGTACACAGAAGCGTTCTGGACATGCAACGAACACGTAAGCGTTCTGGGCACGCAACGAACACGGAAGTGTTTTGGGCATGCAACGAACACGGAAGTGTTATGGGCGTGCTATGAGCGTGGAGCGTTCTGAGCGAACAGAGGAATGAGGAGTCGCGCCCCCAAAAGGGGAATTGGGCTCTGGTCGCACCCGACGAGGGCGTGACTTCGACCGAGCCCTCCGCGAGCCCCCCTGCGGAAGGGGGGAGGGGTTTGACGCACCTTGCACAACACCCCATAAGAGGTGCAGCTTGGCCGCACCCCCGTGATGGGGGGTGCGGCTTGGCCGCACCCCAAGGGGGGTGTGGTTTGGCCGCACTCCACTCGGGGGAGCTGCCTGCTCGCTACCGCGCGAGGTAGTGTGCGCGGTAGCGCGCGTGGTTGCGGGCGTCACGGTTGCGCGCGGTCTTACATGGACGGTTGATTGCGGAGATAGTGGGTTTGCCCACTCTCCCACTCTTCCCTCATCACCTTAGTGGGTTTTGGGAATAACCACCTCTTGGCCTTGCATATAGATAGATGAGAGCCATGTATGAGTGTATATCAATAGCGAATGCGTAAAGAATCACAAATGAGAAGAAAACATTTGTAGCGGCGATGAAGAAGAAATGTAGATCGTGGCTGATCAGGGCGTGAATTTCGTAAACCATCAAATAAAATAGGAAAAACTGAAAGTAGAAAAAACGATTTTTAGAAAACTCTGTTAGGTCGAATGCTAAAAAAGCTCTTAAAATATCTTTCTTGAAAAATCTCTTTTGAAAGAGCTCCTCATTCAAACGACATAATAAGGGCGGTGGCAGTAAGAATGAAACTTTTCCCACCATCTCCACCGCCCCTAAGCAGAGCCTTAGATAAATACTGAGCACCACTTAACAAAAATTCCTTCCGACCACAAAAGTGAGGACCGAGAACAGTTTTCAGCGATTCCAACCTCATACATTTGAGAGGAAATTGAATTCGTCGTGGGCGCAGAGGGAACAAGGGGAGCAACTCTCCTCCGTGAGCGCGGGGCTCGCCTACAGCGCCGTCGTGCTGGGACAGTGCTAGGGTACTTCTTAGCGTCAAACTGAAGAAATGGAGGGGGCAAGGAAGATCAAAAGGCTAGGAATAGTAGATAAATTTTTATTTGAAACAATATAATTTAGATAATTAGATATCCCAGCCAAATAATTAATAATTAATTCATTAATTACGTAATAGACTAGTAAATATTGGCTAAATAATGACTTGATATATATACCGTAGTGATTTCTGCGATTATCGAACGTCTTTTCGCACAGCTGGGAATATATATATTCCTATCTTCTTTCCCACTTCAATTTCCTGCTCTGCAGCCAGCGGCGGGTTTGCTCGAACTACTCCGGCGAGGATGCATAAGAGCATGTTGCAAGAGCTTTGCCACAAGCAAACGTGGGCGTCGCCGGCTTACACCAGCTTCCGCGACGGCCCCGATCACGATCCCCGTTTCAGTGCCTCCGTCGTCGTGAACGGCCAGACCTTCGATGCCCCAAATGTCTCCAAATCTGTCAAGGAGGCCAACAATAAAGCCGCCGAGATCGCCCTCAACCTCCTCTCCTCCACCGTCTCTTCCCCTGCTCCCTCGCATCTCTCTCCCCGCCCCACATCCGGTGAGTTGCCAGCCCCTCTTTCCTCATTTCTCAGTAAACTGATAGGTGCTTTGAACTTGTTATTTCTCCACTACATTCCATTTTCTTACCCTTTTGCCATCATAATTCGCGATCTAAGAATTTTGTTAGTAGTTATTATGGGTTAGGAAGTAAAGAATCTGCATGCTCCTGCCTCATTGAATTTCTTTGACTTCTATGTTCTAGAGCAGTGCTGGGTAGTTGGCATTTTTGGCTAGGAACCTTAAATGAGGAACTTTCTTGAATGATCTGATCAATTTAGAGGGATTCTATGTACAATGTTAGGATTCGAATGCTCACAAAAATTGCAGAAAGTAAAGATCACGAAAAAGGTTTTTTATGTGTCTGGGCATTTCTTCTAGATCCACTTAGTGTTATTAGGGTTTTCAAATGGTGTTGAACAAACTTTGATATTATATCCTACTAAGATTTCGATCTAAAGTCTAACTCTAATGAGGATCACATTGTGGTGCCTCAAAATCAAATGGATCTACCAATGCTCTCTGGAATTTTGTTTTTTTAGGAAACATTATACCCCTCTTTCCATGTCTTTACAGGTTTGGTGTCGAAGGTAGAAATACCAAAATTCATGAAGCTCTTTCCCGACTTGAGTGGAAACAAATTGCAATTGAAGAACTTAATGCTCATGAGGAAAAAATTTATATATTTGGGAAGTGGTTTATCTACCTAAATGAAAGAAGACTGTTGATACAAGTTGATTTTCATTGTTAATTTAACGTTGGTGTGAGCATTAATTGGTTTATTTCCAGGGGGTTTATTATAAATCTACACATAGACTATCATGAAACTTTTGCTCAAGTTGTTAAACTCAACAATATAAGAGTTTTTCTTCTTTGGTTGCTAAGCAGTTATGGTTGTTGCTGCAACATGATGTCAACAATATGTCCCTCAATGAAGACTTACACGAAGCAGCATATATGAATTTTGAATTTCCAACATGTTTTACTCAAGGGAATGATAGATTATAGAAGTAGAAAAATTTCTTCTTGGTATTAAACAACCTCTGGGAGAGTTGTTTAAATAGTTTACTAAAGCTATCAAAATTTATGGATATACTCAAGTGCAGACTTATCATATTCTCTTTGTTAAACACTCATTAGGCAGACAAATTATGGTTCTAACAACATTTGAAGACGACATCATTGCGGCAAGGATAATTTGAAAGTAATTGACACCTTAAACAATCTAACCATTTTGAACTTAAGGATCTTGGGTACTTGAAATGTTTACGATGAATTGAAGTTGCTATTAAACAAAATTGGGATCTTTATCTATTAGTAGAAATACTATTGATCTACTAAAATATACTGGAATGATGTGATGTGAACTTGTTGATAGTACAAAAATTGAGCGAGAAAACTATCAATAATTGACTTGTATACTTGATGAGGATCACAGATAGAGGCAGACCGACACTTACCAGAGCCCCACACAAATCTACATACGCAAGAGGCAGAGATAGGATTGTCAAATAGATAATTCGAGCTGGTAGCCGCGTTCAGAGCAACGATGACATATTTTTATGATTTTTTCTTTATTTTTTGTATTTTTATTTCATGTAAAATTAGTGGATTTATATTCTGGACGATCTTGGTCACTTGTAGTGAGTCTTAAGTTTATAAATAGGGGTATACATGTTGATTTTCATGCATTGTATAATTTGGACAGGAATTTCAGGTTATCGCGATCTCACCACGGTGCCAAATCCATGGAATCTAGGTGTCGAAGCCTAGAATGTCATTTCCCCAATTAGCCAAACCCCTTAATAACTTTCCCCACCTTCAAATGGTGGCCAATACTTCTTCAACACTCATCAAGTCCAGTACTTGTTTTAACTACCTCCATAACCCACTAAAACTACCTCAAACAACCTGAATTCCACTACCCTTTGCTGGTGACTGCTATTATAACCGCCTTTCACCTTCATTCTTCATCCTGCCACCCACTATAAGCCCATACATAATCCCCTGGTGTGCCGACAGCCTCCCGTTTCTCCCATTTCCTTCCCAGAACCTTCCTGTTTACGGGAACTGCAGGCGTCCCCTTCATTGTTCCCTGCCCAACACCCCACTTCTCTTGAAAACTTCATGGCCCTTCCATAATTTCTAACCTAGGACCCCATCCTTTTCCAGGTTTGGTTCCGTCACTCAAAAGCTCCTGCCCAGAGCAGACAATTACACCAAATCCTCACCGGACATTTACTTGAAGCTTTCTCTCTTTAATTTAACTTGCTTGTGTTTCAAATGTCTAATCTCTAGTGTGAATGTTTGTGGACTTTATTAATTATTTCAGCATTTATTTAATTATTCATTAGACTATTGAGAAGGGGAGCCTTGACGCACCAGTTAAGGTGTTGCCGTGTGACCTTGAGGTCACTGGTTTGAGTCCTGGAAGCAGCCTCTTGCAAAAATGCTGGGTAAGGTTTGCCTACATTTCACCCTTGTGGTGGGACCCTTCCCCGGACCCTCGCTGCGCGGGGATGCTTTGTGCACCGGGCTGCCCATTCATTGGACTATTGCATGTGCATATTATCATTGGACTAAATATTATTCATTAGACTATTAGACTTCTTAGGATACAATTACACACACTCACTACATCTATCATGCGTCAATATTTAGTTATTTATTACATATAAAACATAATATTTCTTCTTATATAAGCTTAATTAGTTGGTTTAGGCACTCTTTCAAGGAGAAGCACCTTAATGCCTTATTTCAAATTATAAGGTACTTAAAATGTACTCGTTTAAAGGGATTTATGTTCAAAAAGAATAATAAAAAATGATTGAAATTTACCGTAGATTCGCATGGGGCCATTGTACCTTTGTTTGGGTTAATATGATAAAGTGAAGGAGTAAAAAGTAACATATTATTATTGCTCAGAGTAGGGTTGAAGTTGAGTATCTTGGCCTTGTGTATGACATATGTGAAGAAGTTTGGCTTAATTGTCTATTGGAAGAGCTCAGAGTTTGAGATAGTGAACATATGATGTTGTATTGTGACAATAAGGTTGTTGCTAGCATTGCTCACAACCCTATTTGATGTGATCGTACAAATCATTTTGAAGTAGATCATCAATTTATCACACAAAAAATGATGGGGGCATTTGTAGGCTTTCTATATGTGTACTAACAACAACTTGCAAATATCCTACAAAAGATCTTCACAAGCCAAGCTTCAAAAAAATTGTTAGCCTGAGGTGAAGTGTTTGATATTATGTTGCAACTTGCAATTATTATTTTATTTTATACTTTCTACGCAATTCCAAGTATTGTTTCTTTAGCAGAAGCCACCCTGAACTAAGATAAGTTGATGCGAATAAGAGGTGAAGCAGCCACTATCCTAGTTGAGAGAGCTTAAAGATGAATTCATTCAGGTATTTTTCGAGCTATATCCTATCAAAGCCTTCTGTTCAGCATCTTGGCTCGAGAGAAATTGAGCAATCTTATTGTCACTTCCCAACCTAAGCGCCTAATATGTGAGGATAAGATTGTTGACTTAGTCTCATATCGTCCGCAGAAGAGGTGTGTGTGTGTGTGTGGGGGGGGGGGGGGGGGCGATATCACCTTTTTTGCACTAATTATTAATGCCAACGAGTAAGATAAACATTCACTATATAAATGGAAGTTCATATAAATTTGTTGAAGTATTTAGTGACAGACTAAAGATTGGGCCAGCATGTCAATAGGTAATTCTCAATTATTTTAAGAACTTGTTTCTCCATCTATTTTAATCTCTTAAGACAAGTTTTAATAAACACAGTCACCTTTCAATTTCTTAGAATGAAATGTAAAACTTTCCGTCTACACAAATGTTTGTTCATCTATCATCAAAATAAAGAGCTTCAGATGAGGGTCTTGCATTCACTTTTAGAGTATATGAATTATTTACATTGTCGATTTAAAACTCTCTTTTGTGAGGACTTACTCACAAAATTAGAAGTTGAGTTCTTTTAGTTAACTTGTGTTTGTTTATTATTTTCTAAAGATGTCCAAATTTCGTACAAGACCCAGCTACAAATTTACGCGCAAAAGAGAAATGTCGGTGTGCTGAAATATGATTCAGTTCGTGCGGGTCCTCCACATGCACTTCGATTTAAGAGTAGGGTGACGGTCGACGGGCAAACATTTGAGAGTCCCGAGTACTTCACCACTTTAAAAGAAGCCGAAAATTCTGCTGCAAGGCTTGCTCTGATGTCTTTGCCTCAAGAAGAGAGTCATCAGGTAAGTTTCCAGCAATGTCATGCTATCATTATGATCTCTCTCTCTCTCTCTATATATATATACATATATATAAATAAGAAGCACAAAATTTTACAAGTTCTTACTAATTTCATTACTACTAATTCATGTTCTTGAGGATGAGCCAAACAATTTCAAGAACCTCCTACGAGAATTAGTTCAGAAACAAGGTCTATCCTTGCCAATTTATAATACTTTATATAATGGTGCATGTCATACTCCCACTTTCACATGCACTGTACTAGTAGAAGGTGAAAGCTTTGTGGGAGAAGCCGCAAGGACAAAGAAGCAGGCAGAGATGAATGCAACAAAACTTGCTTGGGATCATCTTAAAGAACGTAAGTTAAACCTTACATTGTTCTTTTCATTTAATGAACTTTGATTGCATTGATTTAACATGATATTCTTGTGCCACTTTTACTTTTTAAGGAGTTTATCTTTTTATGAGCGGTTGTGCTTGGGTTTCTCATGCTGAGTGTGCGTCAATGAAGTACTTGATCGCTGCTTGATACACCCTTGTAAAATCAATTTTCGTTGCACATATTACGACAAATATCTGGCAGTGGAGAGTACCGTCGCCCACACAATGCCTATATGGAGCTCGTGCATCACTGTTAATTTATAATATTATAATAATTCATTAATCATGTTAATGTAATTATGGAATATATTTAATATAATATATTTAAATTATATTTTAATATTTCAATTACATTATTATAGTATCTATATTATTTCTTTTCATGTATTGTAAATGATAATTATAGATAAAAGTGTAATTAAGAGGGAATAATAGGGATACTGTTGGAAAAAGGCCCATAATATGTATAAATGGCACATTGGGCCACCTCTCTCTTAGGCTCCTTTAGTCCACATCTTAGATTCAATCTTGCTCCTTCTCCCTCTATCTATATAAGGAGCCTCTTGTATATGTAATTTAATTGGGAAGAGATATAAAAAGTGGAGAATATTTTATTGTCTCTCTTTGTTTATTCTCTAAACTTGTGGTTTTGTACATGGTATCAAAGGCATACGAATCCTATAATTTTTTTTCCGGTTGAGCTCTTGCTCTCGTCTCAGGCCTCAACCCGCAATCCTCTTTTGCCCACTCGCGCGGTCTCACGACCTCCGACTGTTCGCGCGAACTGTTGGCCTCCCTCTTTGAGCTCGCACCTCTGCTCCCGCCTTTGCGCTTCACAGCTGAACACTCCCCATGGTTGCATAACCAGTAGACTGTAGTCGCTCACTCCTTTTCTGCATGTTCGCCGTTGTATCTGAACTCACATGGCTAGAGAGTCTCCTTTCTGATTTAGGAGTCAAACTTTCTTCACTGGTCGTTCTCTTTTGTGATAGCCAGATTGCTATCCATATTGCTTAAAATTCCGTGTTTCATGAGCGCCCCAAACACATCGAAGTCGACTGTCATTTTGTCCGAGAAAAAGTTCAACTTCGAAGATTGTTTTTACGACATGTGCCAGCAGTAGATCAAGTTTCAGATGTCCTTACTAAGGTCTTGCCTCTCGCCCATTATTCCGACAATGTCTTTCCAAGCTTGGTGCCCACGACTTGTATGCTCCAACTTTCGGGGGAGTGTTGGAAAAAGTCCCATAATATGTATAAATGTCCCATTGGGCCACCTCTCTCTTAGGCTCCTTTAGTCCCACATCATAGATTCAATCTTGCTCATTCTCCCTCTATCCATGTAAGGAGCCTCTTGTATATGTAATTTAATTGTGATGATATATAAAAAGTGGAGAATATTTTATTGTCTCTCTTTGTTTATTCTCTAAACTTTGGTTTTGTACAAATACAATTAGAAAAAATTCAAATCAAAATGATGAATTTCTTTAATATATATAATATAGATGTCGTTTGCCTTTTAACAGTTAAATTACGCACTGAAGTCACAATGTAAAGATATTGTACAATTATTTTCATCATAGCTCATTAAGAAGCATGTAATTGGTTTCTTGTAAGAGAATATCTTGAAGGGCAGTGACAAGGTAGTATATGTTGTCGAGAAATCGGCCTCAAAGTTTGAACTCGAGTATGGACGACCTACCATGATAAAAACCACAGAGAGGAGTGAGAGAACAAGAAAGAGAGAGAGAGAGAGATTGAAGGCTTCACTGCCTATAAATACGATCCACAAGTTACAACGTGGAGATCTCACCGTCACCGCATACCCGGGAGTGTACAGGAACTTCTCCCAAACCAAGCCGAGATGGATTCGGGGAAGAGGTTGGTGAGTTTAGTATTTGCTGGCGAGTAAGCTTCTGGGCCGTTGGTGCACCTCCTTCCCCATATCATTGGCTGTATTTATAGGCAACTGGGACTAGTGGGGGATGTCCAGTTGTTAGTGGGTGAATCCTACACACCTGCAACTTGATCAGGTTGCCATGCGAGGCCAGACGAGTTGATATACAGATGGAGCGAGTTGTTGTAGATGAAGAAAAGTCGTCGTCGAGCTCCTGACGAGTTGCGTGGGACCTCCGTACAGTTGTCCTTTAGTCAAAGATTAACTCTCTATCATCCGTACAACTATCTTTAAACTATGGTACCCTATATGTGAATATTCGATCTCTTTAGATGATAATATCATATAGATACAATTAAAGAAGAGCCTAAAATATTGTCTTTATCTACCACTTGTGCCTAAATATTGCCTCTCTTAGCACCTTCCACACCTTTGAATCTTTGTTGTAAAATAGTTGGTAATAAATTTTTCCAGTAGTTTTGATAACCAAAGTGTTGAAGCCAGGAAAATTCTAGGCTCCAAAATTTGGATCAATGCAGTTGGAGGCTACTCGCCCAGCGGTCCGACTAGATGACTTGACCTGACAACGACGAAAGGGCTAGAAGAGCAATAACAGGACTCCAGGTGCTGCGGCAGGGAGGTCCCACCACGTACCCAGAAGCTCAAAAAAGACTTCTCCTCCATAACCAAAGATGTCCGAGCAGGGTACGAGGAAGACACCAACTTGACGAGTATCTAGGATGACGGTCGAGAGTGACGGTCAAGAACTCAGAGGGACAAGTTTTCGAAAATGGGGTTCCAAAGGCTCAACCAAAGAGTGTCAATCCAAGTACCCCTGTGGTCCTATTTATAGAAAAACCAAAGGGGAGGGGGGACTATTTATAGCCCAACCCTGCCCGGCGACTACGCGACATTGAGGGGAATCTCGACTGACTTCGACGAGCATCTCCTATGGTCGCCCACCTGGCGAGTATAAGGGGCTTGCTCGTCCATGCTCGCCTATACTCGCACTGGCCTTCTGCTGTCTCTACTTGCTGGGCTGTCTTCAGTCCTTGACTCTTGTCCTCTGTGTTGACCTTTGACTCTGACCTTTTGCCTACGTGACTTGAATTGGGTCCCACCCTCAGAGAATATGAGTTGTACACAATCCCTGCTCTTTGAGAGCAACGAAGTAGCTCGGAAAGAAACATCCAACCTTTATTCGACAATTTTAAAACTACGAAGCAGAATGCTATGACATATGCTAAAATAAAGTGAAAATTTATATTAGAGTTTATATAACACATGTAATTGACAAAGTTGTATAAAATAGAGGGTACGGGCTACCTAACAATCACTTCAGGCTCGTGTTATAAATAAAAATCGACAAGGCGAACACTTTACGAAATTGCACTAATACAAGAAAAAGGGATACAACTCTTGAGGCATGTTTGCGCCAAACTCCGAAGAGCTGGTTCCCTCTAGGAGTTCTTTTTCTCCAAAAAGAGAGAAGATTATTGTTATGGGTCCCCACCATTCGTCCCTGGTTACGCATACTTCAGGTTCGAGTCGAGTCGTAGTTACGACTAATTCGAGTCATCATGTTTTAGTATTCACACATTTACTTTTATTTTTGGGTATTTACATCAACGCCATTTGTAAGTGTTTAAATAGACCCCTCGGGTCATTGTATGGATTATGAATGCGATTAACCAAGTTCTCTTCCTCTCTCTAGTTCTCCCTTCTTCCTCTATTTTTAGGGTTGGGGTTGTGCACGTCTCCCGTTCTTCCTCTCCCCCTCCCATTCTGCACGGGTAGAGCTCGACTCCCCTTGTATCTCCGCATCCACGACCACCTTCGACGAATCCTCGAAGTAGGCTTGTACCATCTTGGTATCAGAGCATTGATCCTCCCTTCTCCTCTGCAGCTTACAAACATCCCTCTCAACTCATTGTCTACTGCGGCCGCATCATCCCTCGCCATCGACGTTCTGTAACAACAACCGAATCGCCTTCCAGCGTCGTGGTGGGCCTTCTGCTTTGCAGCAAGCCGTCGCTCGATCCACGGTCTCCAACAACCAGCAGATTCACTGTCGAAGACCATTCTGGATCGCACCGAACTGTCGGCCGATGTGCGCTTCTTCTTCTCGCGTCCACGGTCGACAGCAACTCCATCTCTCTTCATTGACAACGGCCCCATCCCTCTTCCTCGGCAGCAGCTCCGTCTCCATCGGTCGTAACACGGATCGTCCACATCACTGCCATTTTTCGCGTCGTTAACCTCTTCTCGCATCTTCCTTGACTGATGTTTGGTCATTGAACCACGCATCCCTCGAGCCTAGCAGCCCAACAGTCCACCCTTTTCCTTCCTCGAGCCAAGTAAACCGCAACACATTGTGAATGCCAACAACCCAGGAGGCCAAATTAATTAATTTTTCATTAAAATTTATTTATTAATTAATTCCTTTGTCGTGGAGATAAGCCCCGACGAGCCACTTACCGCCCGTTCGATGCTTAAGAAGTTCCTAGAAATGTCGGCGTCACATGATGCCGCGCCTACGTGACTCACCTCCAACATCGACCGAAGCTTCGGGGGAACGCTTCCACTGATGTCGCCAATGATCACACTACCGCAGTTATCGATCCTGCATGCGCTCGAAGTAGCCCCTCCGACAACCACAGCTAGGGTCGTTCCACCATCGCCTCTGGTTGTTCCTACTCGCAGTTCACACAATTGGCCTTGTTGCCGCTGAGCCCTGCGGTGGTGCCGCCTCATTTTGCACCGCCATTCGTCCCCACGGTCTCCCTTCCGCCGCCTCCGCTCTAGTCACCTGTTCTAGTGGTTCATATCGATCCATTCCTTCTGACGACTGCCCGCATGTTGTTGCCGTCGCTTCTCATCGTTGCAACTCACTTTCAACAAATTCCTCCATCTCCCTCGACTGTCTGCATCCCCCGGGCACACTCACCCAACTCCAAAGATTCTGTCTTGTGAGTAAGCTTCTGGACCATTTGTGCCCTCTTCCCCGTATCATTGGTTGTATTTATAGGCATCTGGGATTAGAGGGGGGGGTGCCCAATTGTCAGTGGGTGAATCCTACCCACCCGCAAACTTGATCGGGTTGCCATGCGAGGCCAGGCGAGCTGATATACAAACGAAACGAGTTGCTATAGATGAAGGAAAGTCGCAGGAGAGCTCCCAACGAGTTGCGTGGGACCTCTGTACTGCTGTCCTCTAGTCAAAAATCAACTCTTTGTCATTCGTACAACTACAACTATCTTTAAACTATGGTACGCTATATGGGAATATTTGATCTCTTTAGATGATAATATCATATAGATACGATGAAAGAAGAGCCTAAAAAATTGTCTTTATCTACCACTTGTGCGTAAATATTGCCTCTCTCAGTAGCTTCTACACCTCTCAGTCTTTGTTGTAAAATAGTTGGTAATGAATTTTTTCAGCAGTTTTGATAACCCTCATGTCTACGCCACACTTGGATTTTGGTGTTGGGTTTAAGTTATTGAACAATTTATCGGCAACCATTAACTTTTCTCGTTTAGGCGTACTGTCGAAGACAACAATTTTAAAGCTATGAAGCTGAATGATAAGACATATGCCAAGATAGAGTTAAATTTTTATATTAGAGTCTATGTAGCACATGCAATTGACATAGTTGTTTAAAATAGAGGGTACAGACTACCTAATAATCACTCCAGGCTAGTGTTATTAGTATAAACCGACAAGACGAACACTTTACAAAGTTGCACTAATACAAGAAAAGGGGATACGACTCTTGAGGCATGTTTGCGCAACACTTCGAAGAGCTGGTTCTCTCTGGGAGTTTTTTCTCCAAAAAGACAGAAGATTACTGTTATTGGTCCTCACCACCCGTCGCCGGTTACACATACTTCAGGTTCGAATTGAGTCGTAGTTACGACTAATTAGAGTCGTCATGTTTTAGTATTCGCGCATTTACTTTTATTTTTGTGTATTTACATCAGTGCCACTTGTATGTGTTTAAATAGACCCCTTGGGTTATTGCACAGATTATGAGTGAGATTAACCAAGTTCTCATCCTCTCTCTAGTTCTTCCTTCTTCGTCAATTTTTAGGGTTAGGGTTGAGCACGTCTCCCCTTCTTCCTCTCCCCCTCCCATTCTCCACAGTTAGAGCTCGACTCCCATTGTATCTCCGCATCCACCGCCACCTCCGATGAATCCCCGAAGTAGGCTCGTAACATCTTGGTACCAGAGCATTGATCCTCCTTTCTCCTCTGTGGCTAACAAACATCCCTCTCAACTCATCGTCTACAACGACCGCAAAATCCCCTGGCATCGTCGTTCTGTAGCAGCAACTGAACCGCCTTTCCTTGTTGTGACGGGCCTTCTGCTCTGCAGCAAGCCCTTGCTTGATCCACGGTCTACCACAACCAGCAGATCCATCGCCAAAGACGATTCTGGTTGCACCGAACCGTTGGTCGATCTGCACTTCTTCTTCTCGCGTCCACGATTGACAAAGGCTCCATCTCTCTTCATTGACAATGACCCCTTCCCTTTTGCTCGACAGCAGCTCGTCTCCATCGCCCGTAACGCGGATTGTCCCGCATTACCGCCATTTTCCACGTCGCTTACCTCTTCTTGCATCTTCCTCGACAGATGTTTGATCATTGAACTGCGCATCCCTCGAGCCCAACAACCTAACAATCTCCCATTTTCCTTCCTCGAGCCCAGCAAACCGCAACACATTATGAATGCCAGCAACAAAAAATGGTCAAATTAATTAATTAATTTTTCATTAAAATTAATTGATTAATTTTATTGAGCCCTGGCGAGCCACTCACCGCCCGTTTGATGCTTCAGAAGTTCTTATAGATGTCAGCGTCACATGATGTCATGCCTGCGCGACTCAACGACAGCATCGACCGACGCTTCGGGGGTTCGATTCCGCAGATGTCGCCGATTGACACCACAATCATCGATCCCGCATGCGCTCGAAGTAGCTCATCTGACAACCGCAACTAGGGTCACTATACCATCACTTTCGGTTGTTCACTTGTTCCTCCTTGCAGTTCACACAACCGACCTCGTCGCCGCTGAGCCTTGCGAAGGTGCTGCCTCATTTTGCGCCACCATCCATCCCCACTGTCTCCCGTCCGCCGCCTCCGCTCCAGTCACCTGTTCTGGTGGTCCATCTTGATCTATTGCTTCCGACGACCGCTCGCACGTCGTTGCCGCTGCTTCTCATCACTGCAACTCACTTTCAACACAGTCCTTTGTCTACCTCGACTGTCTGCATCCCCCGGGCACACTCGCCCCAACTTCGAAGATTTTGTCTGACGTTCTTCCTTCCGCAAGCCCCCCCGTCATTCTATAGCCTTGCAATCCGTCTTGACACCTCTACGGACGATGATGATCCGCCACTCGATGCGTCCGCCGCCACATCAACGCGCTATCGGGAGTTGTTCTAGCGCGAAATTAAGGAGTCAGACGGTCAAATCATCCGAGCCTCGTTTGAGCTTGGGGATAAACTCGATTTGAAGGACAGGTGAGATGTTATGGGTCCCACCATTCGTCGCCGGTTACACATATTTCATTTACGTGTCTTTATGTATGTTATTTCTAGTGTTCGAGTCGAGTCGTAGTTATCACTATTTAAAGTCGTCAGGTTTTAGTATTCGTGCATCTACTTTTATTTTTGGGTATTTACATCAACGCCACTTGTAAGTCTTTAAATAGACCTCTTGGGCCATTGTATGGATTATGAATGAAATTATCCAAGTTCTCTTCCGCTCTCTACTTCTCTCTTCTTCCTCAATTTCTAGTGTTAGGGTTGAGCACGACTCCCCTTCTTCTTCTCCCCCCTCACATTCTACGCGAGTAGATCTCGGCTCCCATTGTATCTCCGCATCCTCCGCCACCTCCGACGAAGACCCGAAGTAGGCTCGTAACAATTACAAGGATACTAGATGCTCTAAGTGTTAGAAATTTTAATTATAAAACATTATAAATTAAATGTTTTGATTGGAGCTAAATGGTGTTTGGTGTTTGGGCTCCTCATTGATGGAAAAGCTCAAAACCAAATTTGGAGGAAATTCAAATATTTGGAGGGAAGCCTTTCATGATGAAAGGGTATTCTTTAGTCCCACCTTGTCATTCTACTTCTTCCCTTAAGTGTATATAAAGAAATTCACACATACTTATTTGTTCAAAAGAACATAAGAAGAAACTATGAACCACACGCGCGCGCGCGCGCGCACGCACCGCACCGGACCGGATCCGGATTTCGGATTTGGGATTTGGGGAATAATTGAATTGAATTGTATTTTTTGTTCCAAAAAGTTTCATAGCATTTTAACCGGAGTTGCGTCGATTAGAATTCGGAGCTGCGTCGAATAGATTTCGACGTAGCGTCGTTTTGCCCGCTGGAGTGGCGTGGCGTCGAATGGAATTCGACGCATGCGTCGATAGGACTCGACGCTTGCGTCGATAAGCCTTGCGTCGATAAGACTTGCGTCGATAGAACTCGACGTAGCGTCGATATGCACTCGACGCAACGTCGATTTGCGTTTACGCGTTCTGCCGTTTTACGCGCTTTTCTTTGCCGCTCTTTTGCGCGTCTTTCTCGCCAATATTCACGTTGGAAATATTCAACGTTTATTTTCCTGATTATGATCCTTCCCTATATAACCGTTCGTATTTATTGTGGCTTTATTTTATTGCCGTTTTACGAGATCGAATTTCATTGAAGATCTTGCGGTCCGAGTTATATATACTCGTTCTTCTCAGATAGTTTTACACGCTCTCATACGCTCTTGTGCTCTCGGTTCCTGTGACGATATTCTTCGTGCTTCCTTTTCTTTACGTTTGCTTCATCAAGTGGTGGTTCGGGTGCTCTGTGCTTCTTCGGTGTCCGCGCACATCGGAGTTTCGGGATCTAGCCGGGTGTTGTACCTTGGAGGAGTGAGTATCGGTTGAAAGCCCTGCCGGAGGGTGGTGCAACTTCTTTAGGGCAGTGACCACACGCCTTACCCAGGCTTGATTTTGATCTATATATTTACTCTGCTTTATTTCTCATCCCCTTCATGCACTTTTATTATTATTGCTGTTCATATTAAAAGTTCTGTTGTTTATGTAAAAGTTTTTAAAAAGATAATTATCATATTTTATATTAATATAGGAAACAATCTAAAGAAGTTGATAATTCCACATCAATAGAATAAATAAAATCAATTAATCAAATGATTATCTCTGTTTTAGTGTTTACATGTACTGTTATTTATTGTATTTATTTTAAATTTCAGAAATCACTAATGGCTTCTAGATCTGAGGATTCTGCCGGGATCAAACCCGAGAAATTCAATGGAAATGGTTTTCGTCGTTGGCAAGCTCAGATAGAATATTGGCTTAATACGTTAAGCCTTTTGTTTGCCATCTTCGATGCCCCCGCTGTAGAAACTGAAATCCCTAGCACTGCAAATGCAGTTGCTTCGACTCTACCATCGTCCTCATCTTCAACAGCAAACACCACTAGAACCTACGTAAGACGTCTTCCTTATAGAGATCCGGTAGATGTTGAATATCATTGTCGTAACCGAATCCTAAGTGCTTTGTCCGATAGCCTTTACGATGTCTTTCTCCAATATCGTACGGCTAAGGATTTATGGTATGCACTTGAAGCGCGCTATAACCTTGACAATGCGGGTATAGAACGCTACAATGTTTCCAACCTCCACAAATTCAAGATTGATGCTTCCAAGCCCATCAATCCTCAACTCCATCAACTAGATGAGATGTTGTCCAAGATCCGAGCCGATGGCTCAATCCTTTCCGAAAATTATCTTGTGGCATGTCTTATTGATTCTCTTCCCGATTCATGGTCCGGTTTATCACTAGACTAAGGCATGACCAATCAAACCTCACTTATGTTCAAATCCAAAATGCAATCCGCATAGAGGAGGAACATACGAGCAAAAATTCTAAAACCCCCAAAGACCTTGCTCCTAAAGTAAATCTCACTGAATCGCAAGGCAATCATTCTTCCCACCATCACTTCAAAGGGAAAGGAAAGAATTTCAAGAAACCTTTCCGTCAAGGTTCCCGCCATCAAAAACCCAATCATCCCAAGCCTGGTCCCTCTAACCAAAACCCAGGTAAAGGGAAATGGTGCTTCATCTGCGGCCGCACAAACCATCTGTCCACCAACTGCTTCTACAAGAAGACACAACCCGTGATTGGCAAGTCTCGTGGAGACAAGCCTCAGGCCAACATGATCCAAGCACCGGTTCAACCTATCTTCAGGTTAGATTATACTCCTAGTCTTCTTCTCACTTGTTCATCAGATTGGTGGCTTGATTCCGGAGCAAATGTTCATACTTGTTTTGATCGTTCTTGCTTTGCCACCTTTCAGGACAACAGTGGAGGAAGCGTGATCTTAGGAGATGCTTCTTCGGCACAAATACTTGGACGCGGGCGAGTGGATCTTAGGTTGACATCCGGGAAGACACTAGCCTTGCATGATGTGCTTTATGTGCCGAGAGTTAGGAAGAATCTTGTTAGCGGATCTTTGCTAGTGAAGAAATGCTATAAGATTGTCTTAGAGTCAAATAAAGTTGTAATAACATTTAATGATGTTTTTATTGGTAAAGGATATATCTGCGATGGTTTATTCAAATTGAATATTGCTGATTTAGAAGTAAATCAAATTTTTTCTTCTTCCTTAGTTTCAAATTCTTCTCCTGATTTTTGGCATGCTAGATTAGGACATGTGAATTCTGATTGCATGAAAAGAATGATGTCCTTAAATTTGATTCCCAAAATCAATATTGCACCAAGTGCTAAATGTGAAATTTGTGTGCAAGCTAAATTTTCTAGAAAGCCTTTTAAATCAGTTGATAGAACTTCAAAACCTTTAGAACTAATTCATTCGGATGTATGTGATTCAAACCGCCAACCCACTAGAGGTGGAAATAAATATTTTGTAACTTTTATTGACGATTTCACTAAATATTGTTACATATATTTATTAAAAACTAAAGATGAAGTCTTTTCATACTTTAAGATTTTCAAAGCGGAAGTAGAAAATCAATTAGGAACCTCTATCAAAATTCTTAGATCCGATCGAGGTGGAGAATACACTTCGAATGAACTAACCCAATTTTGCCAAGAACATGAGATTATTCATCAAGTGACTGCTCCATATTCTCCCCAATCGAATGGTGTAGCTGAACGTAAAAATCGGACCTTGATGAATATGGTCAATGCCATGTTAGTCGAATCCGGTGCCCCGGAAAATCTCTGGGGAGAAGCGTTGCTCACTTCCTCCATCCTTAATAGGATTCCATCTAAACAAAACGATAAGACACCTTTTGAATTATTCAAATTAAGAAAACCTAACCTCCAAATTCTTCGAGTGTGGGGGTGTTTAGCTAAGGTAGCAATTCCTGAACCTAGGAGAAAGAAAATATGACCAAAACATTAGACTCAATTTTCATAGGATATGCATCCGATAGTAGTGCTAATAGATTTCTCATCACTAATTCTCTAATTAGTGAAATATCTAACAACACCATTATAGAAGCTAGAGATGCAGCTTATTTTGAAGATAAATTTCCATATAAACTAAATAACTCATCTCAACCTTCAACTAGCTCAAACCAACCTTCCACTTCTTCTATAGAACCATTAGAAAATGATGAACCTAGAAGAAGCAAAAGAGTTAGAACCGAAAGATCCTATGAGGAGGACTACTTCACTTATCTAGTTGAAGGAAATCCTAATACGTATGAGGAAGCAATGACCTCATCTGATTATCCCTTTTGGAAAGAAGCAATTAATTTAGAAATTAATTCTATCTTAGAAAATAAAACTTGGATCCTAACCGATTTACCTCCCGGTGCCAAAGCCATAGGATGTAAATGAATTTTTAGAAAGAAATTAAATCCGGATGGATCCATAGATAAATATAAGGCTCGCCTTGTAGCTAAAGGCTATGCCCAAAAACAAGGAATAGATTATCTAGACACATATGCTCCCGTAGCTAGAATAACCTCTCTTCGTATTCTAGTCGCATTGGCTTCGATCCATAGGATGATCATTCATCAAATGGATGTCAAGACAGCTTTCTTGCATGGAGACTTAGATGAAGAAGTCTACATGTCTCAACCCGAAGGTTTTGTGGTCAAAGGCCAAGAAACCAAAGTTTGTAAATTAATTAAATCTCTTTACGGTTTAAAACAAGCACCTAAACAATGACATCAAAAGTTTGACTCCGTAGTCTTAACTTTTGGTTTCAAATCTAATGAATTTGATAAATGTATTTATGCCAAACAAGACGGAAATGAAATTGTCTTGTTATGTCTCTATGTAGATGACATCTTAATTTTTGGAAACTCAATTAAAATTATTAATGAAACCAAAAATAATTTATCATCCAATTTTGATATGAAAGATTTGGGGGAAGCAAACATTATATTAGGAATGAAACTAGTTAAAAATGACTCTAGCGTATCTTTATCTCTTTCACACTCGATTGAGAAAATGTTGATTAAATTCAACTTATATGATTCTATTCCCGCTTCTACTCCATATGACGCTAGTGCAAAACTTTGTAAAAATACTAATGAACCTGTTGATCAACATAGGTATGCACAAATGATAGAATCACTCCTATACATAGCTAACCGCACTAGGCCCGACATTTCCTATGCCGTAGGCCGCCTTAGTAGATATACTAGTAATCCAAGTGATGAACACTGGATAACACTAAATAGAATATTTAAATATCTTCGTGGAACTATGGATTATAGTTTAGCGTACACGGGATTTCCCGGAGTACTAGAAGGATATTCAGATGCCAATTGGGTAACTGATTCGTTAGACGTTAAGTCAACAACGGGCTATGTATTCCTCCTTGGAGGTGCTGCCATTTCATGAGCTTCTACAAAACAAACAGTTATTTCTAGAAGCACCATGAAATCGGAGCTTATAGCTTTGGACACTACATGTGCCGAAGCAGAATGGATTAAAAATTTACTTAGTGAAATTCCTTTAATTGAAAAACCCATACCTGCTATCTCTTTACATTGTGATAACAAAAGTGTTATTGATTTAACTGCTTCTAATAGTACTAATTCCAAAATGAATAAGTTAATGAGAATCAGGTACAAGTCCGTGAAACAAAGAAGAAAAGAAGTGATATCACTCAACTATGTAAAGTCAGAATTGAATCTGGCTGATAATCTTACCAAGGGATTGTCCCGAAGGGAGATATTATTGTCATCGAGGGGAATGAGGCTTAAGCCCACATGATTTGCTGCCAACGGTGGATACCCAACCCATGTGATTGGAGATCCCATGAAGTGGGTTCAATGTGGTAGAAACGAAGCCGTTGATGTAGCGTAGTTGGGAGCACAAAATATAAGGTTGAGAAAACCTTCTCCCCATTCCTATGATGTTGTGCTCTACGTAACAAGTTAGAATGAACTTAATTAAGTTCTTAATGGTTGCCAAATGCATATTTCTTTGCGAGATATTGGTTACGATTATCTCTTGAGGCACCACCTATGTGGGGGTTGTTGTGAGACTGCAACTTTGGGATCCGGGCTGAACCCAAAATAACTCTCATGAAAAATCAAGGAATGCGCATGGCCATTAACGCGCCCACCGCCATAACCCAAGAACAACCAATCTTTTGTGTGCTTATCTAATTTACCGGTCAAAAGTTTATAATTCAAAGCCTCTGGCACATTATACTCTTCGGTAGAGGAAGTAAGTACTAAGTATAGATTCAAGGTAACCATTTCATCTATACCCATTGCATTAGATACAACTTGATGAAGCAAATTTGTATTTGATTTTACTTATTATTACTAATATCATATTTATGAAGTTCGCTTTTGGTTTATCGTTTTTGTGAGGGATTGTTAGAAATTTTAATTATAAAACATTATAAATTAAATGTTTTGATTGGAGCTAAATGGTGTTTGGGCTCCTCATTGTGATGGAAAAGCTCAAAACCAAATTTGGAGGGAATCCAAATATTTGGAGGGAAGCCTTTCATGATGAAAATGTATTCTTTAGTCCCACCTTGCCATTCTACTTCTTCCCTTAAGTGTATATAAAGAAATTCACACATACTTATTTGTTCAAAAGAACATAAGAAGAAACTATGAACCACACGCGCGCGCGCGCGCACGCACCGCACCGGACCGGATCCGGATTTCGGATTTGGGATTTGGGGAATAATTGAATTGAATTGTATTTTTTGTTCCAAAAAGTTTCATAGC